>ML781526.1:955497-990779 GCA_009831015.1 Picea engelmannii | reverse complement strand
ATTAAATAAGGCCCACTATGGTAGTTAGATATAATAAATGTAAGAGGACTTCTTATAAGGTTCTACTTCTAGAAGATTCCTCCTCTAGAATGTTCTTAGGTGATGGTAGCACTATATAAAGGGGTTCAAGAAATGTAATGAGATATGAAGAGAAGTATTGTATTTGGAGTGGTAGCTCAATAGGAGGATGCCCCCTCAAAGAGGCAAGTGAACAGAAGAGGATCCCTTCCATAATAGGATCCATTGTATGGTGTTGCCCTACCCTAAGGGTTTGATAGTAATAAAGAAGATTTTGCATATTGTTCTTGTATATTTGTTGTGGTTCTTTTGTATTCAATATCTGGTTCTTAACATCTACTGTCCCTTTACTTGTTTATTTGGGGAACTCAGTGCATGAAAACTTGTCTCGGGGTGGGGAAGCATGTACTTCCCGACAAGGTGTTGATGGGACTGGAAATAAATTTGCCTGGTCTCGAGGCCTAGGAATTGAATACTCTCCTATAAAAACCTGAAGTGAAAGGAATAAATCTTCGGCCTCGACCTCCCTGCAACCATATTCGGTTCCTCCTACCACTGATAGTGGGGCACTTAGAGTGGTGAAAGCCCTAGCAAGGGCGAAATAATTATTTTTCTCTCCTTAAATCTTAGAGGGATCGGGGGCTCCCTAAAAAAAACCTCTGTTCATAGGCTTTTGGATAAAGCTCATCCAGATATTCTATTTCTATAGGAAACATTAGTACATGAACATAAAGCTAGATCTTTCATGAATGGCTTGCGTCCTTCTTGGGTCTCTTGTGTTGTTAACTCAATTGGTACCTCGAGAGGTCTTTTGGTTACTTGGGATCCTAACAAGCTCGATTTGGTACCATACCTCTTTGTTGGTGGAATTTTATCGACATAGATGTGCATTGCTAGAAAAAGGGAGATCACTCTACTAAACATCTATGACCCATGTGTGGAGAGGAAGAACTTTTGGAACGTTGTGGCTGACAATGGTCTTCTTTCACACAAAAATATGATCATTGCAGGAGATTTGAATTTTACGGTCTCTATGGGCAAAGTATGGGGAAGATCTGCACAAGAGGGTCCATTGGAAATGTATTTCAAAACACTTTTTCAATCCAAACATTTTATTGATATCCAACCAGATAGAGTTGTCTGAACTTGGAGGAATGGGTGAACTAGGACTAGCTCAATTGTTAAACGGCTGGATAGATTTTGTGTTTCTGAAGAGCTATTATATGGTGTAGGTTTGTATTGTTCCTGGGTGGAATACCCTTTTGTTTAAGATCATGCTCTATTTCTATTATAGTTAGAGATTGATCTGTTGGGCCCCAACAACTCCCCATATATTTTTACAAAATTTAAAGGGCCCCTATTAGAATCTTGATAATTATAATGAGCTACAGAATCAACCTTTTCAAATAGTTTCATGCCTTGGCTTGCTTTGAGACAAACTTAATAAATTCACTATAGTATGAAACATTCATTACAAGAGTATATGTCAAAAGTTAGAAACGAGCATAAAAATCTCAATTTAAACAAAAACGTTAATTGTTATCAAATGTTTACTTTCGTTTAAATTATGATTATGTGTTCATTCTTTTGCTCATTAGCAAGTTTGACTATTTTGAATAATGTGTTCAATACTTCATCAAATTTTATCTTGGTTGGTTTCTCATTTTCATAAAATCATTTGGTGATATTAATTAATTAAATTCTTTTTTCGTTTTGCATCTCATAATAATAATAATAATAATAATAATAAAATTATCTATGATTTGTTTGATTTTGTGAAAAAACAATATTAATATTTTTCTCTTCTCCATTAACTTGAAGCTTCTAGAATTAAGATCATATTTGAAAGTAAAATATAAACAATGTTTGTTTAGAACTTATAGTTAGTTTAAATTCATTTTTTATTTTTCTACATTTTGTTTTATTCACATTTTTTAGGTTATTAATTTAGGTTTCTTTTTGTTTCATAGGTTTCTATTATAAAATATTTGATACGGATCTGATCATGTCTTGATTTTATTATCCAAATACGTTCAAGATGATTGATCCAAAAATAGTATTGGATTGCTACAAATAATTTTATGAGCAACAACTGATAAAATTTGGAAAGGCGTCAAGATCAGACATACGATTTTGTAGGACTGATTGCAGCCAAACCGTGAGGAATTTGAAGAAATGGTTGAAAACCCAAAACCCAAATGGACCCATTTACCTTCCACATAGAGATTTTCCCAAACAAATGCATGATTTGAGAGATACTAATGTCTTTTTTTGAGGCGAATTTCAGGTGGCGGAAATTATTAATGACGCCCAGATTGTTCATTCATTTTATAAATATATGAGAAAGATCAAAGCCATGCTGATCCAAGAATTGGAGAGGAGGATTTTAATCCTCTCTCTTTTGTATATTATTTCTTTTGTAAACTTTTTATTTCTTTTCAAATGGAGTAATGAATGGTTGGAATCTTTGGGAGAATGGACGAGTATTTTTAAAGAAGAATATGGAATTCCAGGTTGCTTAATGGCTTTTGTCCTGTGAGTAAAATGGTTTTATTGTCATATAATATCTTCATATTCTTTGAATAATTGATTATGCATTGATTTAAATAGCTTTAGTTACTTTTTTATCAATACATGGTTAATTATTATCATTTATGTATTAATTTTTTTCAATCTTTAAGAATTTATTATCTTAAAAATTCTTCGAGGACTACAATATGGGCATGTGATTTTGAGAAAGAATATGGGAAAGTACTTCATCTTTGGCTTTAGACCTGTGTGATACTTATTCCATTTCGTTCTTTCATTATTGTTGTATTATGAAAATGTTATTATGGTTGATTTTAGCTTTAGCTTGTCATCATATGGTGTTTTCATACTGTTAAATGTTATATGCTACCCATAATTTCTTATTCCATTTTTTTATGTGTGATCAATCGATCATGTGATTATTGTGGAATTTATTTCTAATGTTAAATGATGGATAATATCAATACTCGGAATTGAGTTTTCTTCCATTCTTAAAGATTGGTTATCTTAAGATCACACGATTTTTAATTAGTTGTCTTCCTGTTGTTATTAATTTACTCCAATATCAAATACTTATTTGAATGTATTCTGGAAGTGCTAGTATTGTTATGTTATAGGTTTCCCTTAACAACAGTACAGGCAGGAGCTCATACAGCACAGAAAGATAATACCAGTTTCGTTGATCAACTAAAAATTATTCTGTCTGTTATTTAGTTAAGTTGTTTATGAATGAAACAATGATTACATTAATTAGCTTTGATTGCTTTTGTATCACTGTTTCAATCATTTTCATTTAGTATTTATTCCTTTAATATCTTTAAAAAAAAAGAAGTGTTGTTCAGATTTGATTCATAAACTTTATCAAACAATCATTTTCGCAAGATTTCATGCAAACCTTGCAAACTATATATAAATTGTTCATAATCATTTGTATATTCACATTCTTAGATAAATATTTGTAATTATTGTGTCAATTGTTAGAATCTTTTCTTTAGTTAGTTTATTTCATTTTTCTATCTTCAGGACCCTAGTTGGCAAACAGAGCCATTAAACCCGTCAGAATAGGTTACACCAAATGGCTTGGGTTATTTAAACAACCCCGGACCAGATCTGTTCTTCCAATTGACGGCATGTCAAATTTTCCCGTCAACACGACCCTGTCTACAAACCATATCCTTTTAAACTTAATTCACAGTGGCTGCTCGAAAAGGATTTCAACATCCTTGTTCATAAGGTCTGAACTGATCCAAAATACCTATCCAAAGGAGGAAGACAACGTAGAATAATCTGGAAGCTAAAGGACCTTAAAAAACAGATAAAGCAATGGATCAGAGATAGAAATGGCAAGAACATATTGAAGCTAGAGAAGTTGGAATCAGAGATAAAATAAAATCTTATGCTTTGGGCAAAAGGCGCATTTTCCCAGGATGTAGAACGAAACATAAGTATCCTTGAACAATAAAGAAATAATATTTTAAAAGCAAAAGAGGAATTGTAGAGGCAACGCAACAAGGCGATATGGATACAAAGTGACGACCATAATACTAATTTTTTCACCAATTCACCTATTACAGAAGAAATCGCAAGCATATATGGGAGATTTTAGATACCAATGGGATTTGTCACACTAGTCAGGAGGTTATAAAATAAGAGGCAGTGAATTACTTCAGCAACTTCTTCAAGGCAGAGTAACAACAAACAACAACAAAACAATTCAGATTAGCAGGAATTTTCTCTATACTGGTAAATGATGAAGAAACAATCGCCCTAGATTTCCCAATCAACATAGATGAATTGAGAGAGGTTTTATCTCTGTTTAAGAAAGATAAGATTTCAGGGCTTGATGGCTGGACAATCGAGTTTTTCACATTTTTCTTTGATCTAGTGGGAGTCGACCTCTTAGAGATGGTCCAGGAATCGAGGAAGAAAGGTATGATAGAAGGGAGCCTCAGTTCCACCTTTATTTCCCTTATCCCAAAAACAAATAAGCCTAATACCTTTAGTGATTACAGACCCATTTCAGTAAGCAACCTCTGTTATAAATTAATTACAAAAATCATAGCAAATCGTATTAAACCGATCCTTTCCAGATCACTCTCTGCAGAACAACTTGGCTTTCTGAAGTGAAGACAGATACACGATGCCATTGGTACTACACATGAATTCCTACACAACATTAAAAAAAAGAGAATAAAATCACTTATTCTGAAATTAGATCTACAAAAAGCATATGATTGTATTGACTGAGATTTGCTAAGGATGATCTTAATTTCGTTTTCCAAATTAAAATTTCCTAGGGCCTTGTCGTTTTCTATGTTCGAGGCCTCCATTCCTTTCTTTTCAGCTTTTCATTGTGATGTGGACTTGTTTTCATTTATAGGAGCTTGTGTCTTCACAAGGAGTGTTTCTACTGGTTCTGACTGGACAGGTTGCATATCAGCTGTGTTTTTTTTCGCAGGCTGTTTATCAACAACTTTTGCAGTTGCCTCATCGGTTTCGCTTCTTGGAAAAAGAAATTTTGTCGAAACAGTTGGGAGACTTTTGTCCCTTGGTCTTAAATTATATTTTCCCTATAGTTCAACTATGATATCATCTGCGATATCTTGATAGGTGAAATCTTTAGACATATTATTGCTAACATTGTCTTCCGATGTAATTTCTTTATTTAAGGATCTTTCGTAATATTGTCTCGATAAATAAGGTGATTTGTTATCGTCGCCAATATTATTAATATCTTCATAAATATCTTCAAAATATCCTAGATCTTCCTCTCCAATGAAGTTTTCACTTTTGAAGGGTGTTGGAATTTTTTGGTCTTCATTTTTAATTATTTTCTGTGGGCCCTGAGTATTAGGATTTCTTCTAAAATCTTTCCTGGGGAAATTATCCCTTTTCTATTTCTCTAGTTCCATTTTTGAGATCTTGTTTGAAAGTTCTCTAATTACCCTAGCCATCTCGTCTATTCTATCTCCCGAGGATTTCCCTGATCCTGAAGGTCCACCTTGATCTTTGAATTTCCTATTTTCTTTGTTTCCAGTTTCAGTCTTTGCTTTTAATTTCCCTGATGCCATCATGTTTGATTCAATCTCAAGCGCATCATCCTGCATTTTCGTGAGATCTGTTGATCTCCTTTCTCTTAATAATAAGACGAAGTCGGGATCAAAAGTGCTAGCAAAAGTCACTTTTGTTGCGGGTTGTGAAGGTTTAACCTCAATCGGGATTTTATTATACAACTTGTTGAACCTTTGTGTGAATTCTAGAACTGAATCAAAGTTTTTCTTTCTAAGGGCTCCAAATTCAGTCAAGTAGTAGAGGTGGTCCTTCCTCTCTCCCCATTGTCTAATAAAAGCGCGTTCAAGTTCTTCATAAGATCTTAAAGATCTAGCTGTTAAGGATCGGAACCAGGTCCTCACCTGTCCTTCGATACTTTGAACGAGGAGTCTAGAATAGACATCTTTGTTTTCTATTTCGAGGATGTCAACAAAGTGGTCGAAAAAGTTTATATGTTCTTGGGCAGTCAGATCCTCTTCCCCTGTAAATTTTGGAAGACTTTTCATATAATTCTCGGGGAGATCATGAAGAGGAATGGGAAGGACAAGGGGAGCATATCTAGTAGCTACTTTAGCGGAGATTTTGGGAAGCGGTAATTGACCACCTACTAGTCCTCCAGGGGCACCACCTCCAACTACAACACCTCCTTGTGCAACCATTGTTAGATTTGAGGCTGAAGCTCGAAATGTGTGAGGAGAATATTCTCGGAAATCTGGGGAGGAAACCTCAGGAAATGAGAACGTATCGTATGAGAGGGGAAGTGAAAGAGATCTTTCAAGAGTTTCTGAAACGTTTAACTGCGTAAAGTCAGGTTGATATATAGTATATGTGGGTAAAAATACTTGTTTAAGTGATTTTCGTGATTTTAAAATCTTTTCTGGATCGGAGACTGGCGAGGTCTGGTTGTTGTCCGGGTTTTTTCTGGTGTTCTTTCAGCTAATAGCTAGTTTAGTTATCATGGAGTCGCCAAGTGAAAAATATTAGTAGCCTTAGAAGGTTTTCTATCCTTGTTCACTATCAAAAACATAAAATGTCTATGTCATTCTTCCCAGGGAAAATATTTGTTTCTTCTTTCCCCGACAATGATGCCAAAAAGATGTTGTTCCTGAGTTTATACTTTAAGGCTGTAAAGTATACCGTCAAGGCATCCGTAAATGTTAAAAAAGAATAATTTGAGGATAAGAATTGAAAAGGAAGGGTGAAGCAGAATCAGTTTCTCAACTATCTCTGTCTAGCTTCTCGCTGTTCTTGGATGCTAATATCTCTCTCAATAGCAGCCCATGAATGTTCTAATTCGTTCCGGTTAGTTGTTGTTTGTAGGATGGTATTAAAAAGGTTCAAAGCAATACTAGTTTGATCTTGAAGGCTAGGTTCAATGTTGGGTTGTTTTCTACTTGGAACAATCATGGAGGATAAGATTTTATTTAATCGTGTAAGAATTTTAATCAAATGTTACTTCAAACTTTTAAGAGATGAGAATAGGAAAAACAATTTTGAAATTCAAAACACTAACATAAATACATTCGAGGTCGTTTCCTGGATTTGCAACAATTTGAGAATTATAAAATAACAAAGAAGTACTACAGAAAAATATGAGGCTTTAATCAATAAAGAATCTCATATTTCGACAGGTAAATAAGAAAGAAGACGAGGTTTCTAATGAAAAGTTAAGTATTAAGGTTCAAATGATTAACAGGTCTTAAAATCATTGATAGCAATTTCAAAGGAAAAACTATAAATAATTTGATATCCAAATCAATTTGAACTATATATGAGATGTTTGCAGGTAACTTCAAATTGATTATTCATTAGAAAAACATTGAATGAAAAACACAACAAAGCATAGTAAACAGGGTTGAAGAACACATAGCTACAAATTGGCAGGATTCAGAATCTCGTCTGTAATGTATATTATGATGGATTGGAAAAATGTTAATACAATCGAATCTCTCCAAAAAATCAAAAGCCTCTTCTCAGTCTTTAGAAAATATATATATACATCTTCATCCAAAAAATTTCTCATTGGTGACTAACCAACTTCCTAATATTATGGTTACATATATGAATAATGTCAACCATTTACATTTCCTTTCTAATTTCTAATGATAAAAACATTCAAAAAAAATGTTTTTACATTTTTGTTGATGAACTTCCTTTCTCCGCTTCAAGACACTGAACACACTTTCCCAAAAATTTCACAAAAGTTCTGGGAGCATCTAGTATCTCATTTGCTTCAAACAAGAAAAATATTTTATGTAATTCAGGCAAACGATTTTCTATCCTCTTCTCTGTGAACTTAATAGTTTGCAACTTTAAGTTCGGTGTGACCATCCATTTGTTGATTTTTGTGATATTTATTAATTTAATTTTTGAAATCTCTATCTTCATTTCCTCCAGCTCTTCTTTGAACCTTAGCTGATGCTTGGCAATATTAATCTCACCTAATAATCCGGGACAATGATTTTTTCCGATATTCAATGAAGTTCTTTCTAAGAGATCAAAAATTCCCTGGCAATCATCATTGACATCTCTGGTTATTCTTTTATATTCGGCCAGGATTGCTTCCCACACTTTAAGTATTATGTCCCCTTTAACCTGTTCAGAAATGGATAATTTTTGAATCCTTTCGACTTCTTCCTTTGTTGAGAGGGCTACTTCCTTTTGGAAATTCATTCTAGCCGCTTTCGCCTCCCTTTCCTTCTGGAAAACATTCTCCAAGGATTTATTTGTTTCTTGAAAATAATTCTGGACTATTTCCAGATTCAAAAACACTTTTTGTTGTTCTTCCTCTATTTTCAAATGTATTCCCAATGCTTGTGTCCTGAAAATTTCAAGTTCTACTACTTGATTAGTAATAGAAATAATTTTATCTTGTAACTGTTTATTTTCTTCTCCCAGCTTTTGGACCTGTGCCTGTGTGACCTGTATTATCTGTTTTGCCTCTTCTAAGTCTTTTTTCATTTTCTGAATTTCTTGCATATCTTTTAGTCTAGCTTGTTCTAGACCCTTTTGTATTCCCCAACAGGTATTTCTTTAAGTTTCTTTTAATTTTTCATGTAACTGAATTATTGTTTGGTCTTTTTGTTCGAGCATGGTTGTTAAAATACCAACAAAATATATATTTGTTAATGTTATAGCACCCATTGTACCTGCTAAATCCGTAGCAAATTCTCCATCTTTAAGCTTCTTTCCATCTATAATGACCCTATGTTTTTTAATCATCCCCTCTCCTCTTGGATGGATTTCCTGTTTCAAGATTGCTCTTCTCTTTTTACTGAAAAAGTAATCTAATGGAGGGATTTCATCCCTTGAAATTGGCTCTAGATCACTGACATATAGAGCTCCTTCATGGGGGTTCCATAAGTTGATTGCAATGGGGTTAAGGAAGTGATAGGACTACCGAGCTATGTTGATGTTGTTCCACCTGTCTTTTCTGGAACATCCTTGGGGATTTCTGGGGTTGTTTCCAACTCTTTTCCCTTCTCTGTCTCTGATTCTTTTGTTTGAGAACCCTTTGTGTCTTGAGAAGGTATCTCATTATCCTTCATCTTTCCTTTGGTATTTTCTTTGTCCTATGTATTAGTTTCAAACCCTGGAGGAGGCCCTTCCTGTTCTAGAGGTGGGGTCGAAACTTCACCCTACAAACTCTTGGGTAGGAAACTTCGCCTATGGATCTGGAATGACACGAATCCGGTCTATGAGTCAGGTGGCATGGTCTGTACTTTGTTCAGTACTTCTTCATAGGATTTAACATCCTTAAACACATCATCACATATAGATGTTTCATGTTCATACACCTTTAGATTACAATGTATAAAATGCCTACTTATTACTTGGTAGGGGTCATACTTCTTGTGCTCAATATCTACTAATTTCACTTCTTCTAATGATTCAGCCTCTACCTTAGAATGGCCTAAATTTAATAAAGAAAATTTCTCAATATGAACAGGGAAAGTTGGCCATGACTTCTTCTGAGGTGCTTTTAATTCTAATCCAACACCGCCATTTACTATCTGATGGGCTATCTCCCTGCACACCAATCTGTCCAGTAGGAATTTAGGGAGTGCATGAGGGGGAATGGAACAACCGTAAACCCTAATGTAGGAAAAATTATCCTCAATAAACCAGTCGGCAATTGCTTTAAGATTTTATGTGATTGCATCAGAAATGCGAGGGGGTTCGCATCCAAAAAATATTTTTTGCATTGGAATTATAATAAAATGACAAACCTTATAAAATTCATCCTTAGCATTTTCTTCCTAAAGGGCCGAGTGATATTTATGAATGGGTTCTGGACAGGAAATGTTCCAACTCCAATTCATTAATGGAAAAGGAGTCACATAACAGATTGCATCCATAATGTATGCTGACATATAAAAGGTTGCTGGTTGTCCCTTTGATTTTGCTGCTTTGTAGTTTAAGATTTCTTGTGTTAGGTTATCTGACAAAATCTTATGCCAGTTAAAACCATTTCCTTCTGAAGCTTCTTCTAAAAAGGGCACCCAATCTGCATGAAAATGGCAGGGATCTTTTATCCCGAAAAGTCTACATAACATTATGGCTACATATACCATCTATTCATTCAAGGATGTTGTAGCATAAATCCCATGGGAATCATCTATAATATTTTCTGGACACCTCGCCCATTCTCTAATCATATCAGGATATGTCCGGTCTGCCTCAATACATTCTTTTCGCTGAAACTCTACTAAAAATTCAGCATTAAAAGTATGTTTAGGATTTGGCGAGAGCTTATACATTACTTGTATGTGTTCTGGCCTGAATGAGCCGATGATAGCTCCTTGGTCATTTAAGATGCTCCTCATTGGGATATCGACCTTTTCCAGGGCCCAACTGATCATATCAGTGTATGCCACAAGCCGCGGGCATGCAACGATCTTATGAAGCTCTGACTCAGTTATGTCCCGGCAATGATTTTCAGAATCAGGATGAGCATTCTCAAGCTCGTATTCTAACAATTCAAAGATTTGAGTCCAAGATTTAATGGAGTCTATAGCGTGTGGAGTGGTGTCGGAGATGATATCTCCTTCCTGTGTGTCTTCATTCTTCTTCGGTAGCTTTTTTGGTGCCATGAATTTGCGTTTAATTGAGAACCTGTCACAGAAAATGGATAAACGAGCTCAGCTAAAAATGAAAACATGGACATTTGGATGTTCATTTTGAATACATTAAAAAGTGACAAGATTGACACAGCTGTCCCGACTGTCTTTTAATGCGGAAGATATATTTCCGAGATATGCATTTAATGTCCGTATTTAGGCACCTTTGGGTTTTTAAAGTAAACGAGACACTTACTTAATTAGAAAGAAAAACATGAATGAACACTTAAAAAGAATGATTATCATTAATTCTCTTTTTGAAAAAAGGTTAATTAGTGCTAATCATAGATTAAAGATGAAAACTTTTCTTTTTGGGATTTCAGAAATCATGATGTCGAGAGGTATGTCGTCGATGAAAACCGATTTCTGAAATTGCAAAATCATGAAATCACGATGTTTTAATTAAGACTTAAAACATTTTTAGCAAATTAATTAATTGAGATTAAACATTTTTGGGATTTCGGGGATCATGATGTTGAGAATAATGTTAACAATGAAATCCGATCTCCGAAATCGCAACAGTTTTCTTTTTAAAAACAGGACTTAACTCATCTTAATTAACTAACTAATCATGATTAAGGCCAAAACATAATTAGTTTGATTTAACGCGAACTATGGATCGGGGTTTCGTGATTCGGGATTTCAGGAAACATGATGACAGGGGATGTAATCTCACTAAATTGTGAATCCCGAAATTGCGACATGATTATCTTAACCCTTAACCTTTCATTTAAGAGAATTAATTAATCCATGTTTTAACTAAGACTTCAACGTTTTGAGAAATCGGGGATCGGGATTTCGCGATTCGATTTGCATCGAAAAAAATTTGTTTGTAGTAAACCCCGAATCCCAAAAATTCTTTAAGCTTAATTTTAAAACCGTTAGTTTTAAAATTTAACATGATTTAAATATTTTCAAATAAAAAGCGTCGGGATTCTTATAATTCTTTTAAGCTTTTTTTTGCCTTTTAATATCCAAATAATTAAACTCTTTAAAAAAGGTGTTGTGTGTTTGGGATTGATAACGAAACTCGTGATTTGTGAAAACTCGAAACCCGAAAAAGAAAAATTTAGGCCTTAGCGATAAAAAAATTTAAGAACTGTTTCAACAAGATCTATGGAGATCTCGACGGTTGATCAGGCTCCATCTCAGAGTCTCAGAAATCGCGACTTGAAGCATCGAGATCCTTCATCAAAGAACTCGCGAGATGCGAGATTGCAATAAGATCTGGACCGTCGGATCTATGGAGATCTCGACCGTTGTTCAGGCACCATCTCGGATTCTCTACGATCACGACTTGGAGCATCGAGATCCTTCATCAAAGAACTCGCGAGATGCGAGATCGTGATAAGATCTAGACCATCGGATCTATGGAGATCTCGACCGTTGATCAGGCTTGATGAAATTTATACGTTCGTGAAATTTGAAGCGCCTTTTGGCACAGCCTGTGGTCACCACCAGTGGTCATGTGAGGGGAAGAAGCTAGCGGTGCTAAGCTCCATCTCAAAGTCTCAGGGATCACGACATGAAGTGTCGAGATCCCATATCACAGGAATGCCGAAATGAAAAATCACGAAAGCACCTTATGGATAAGCGCTTGGTCACCTTCAAAGTCACATGATCAAGAACTGGAGGGCCGAGTTATATAGAAGCCAAGCTCCATTTCAGAGCTCATGACATAGAGAGTCGAGACAACTCATCTTAGAATCTCCGAAATGCGAAAGTGCGAAATACATTTTTGGTGTAGGCTATGGTCACAGCCATTGGTCAGATCTGCGGAAGATGGAGGAAGGAGCTAATGCAGACAAGCTCCATTTTGAGGTTTCAGAGATCAGGACATGGAGTGTAACGAAATTTTCACCACGGGGATCCCGGAATGTTGGAGTGCGAAATGGAAAAATGAACGCGAGATTCTATGAGGTCAATCCTATGGTGCAGATGAAGTGGAATAAGATCGAAGGGCTATAGTTTCACTTAACAGTGTAACTGCTAGAAACCACTGATGGTTTCTGCCAGAGGACTCGAAGAGACTTTTGTTTGATTTCCATAGGATCTGAAGAGTCTCTAGGGATCTGCCAGTGGAATGAAGACTGTTCGTAGAGGCAATTGACAGATGGATCTAACTGCCAGAGAAGCTGAAGAGTTTCCATGATGAACAGGCAGAGTACTCGACATGAGAGAGCATGCAGAAGCATGGAGAGATAGCATGCACAAGATGCACAGAGACTATAAGTATGCATAAAAAAGAAGAGATGACAATTGATGTTGAGAATAATTCAGGAGTGTAGAATGAGGCAGAGTGTAGCAACTGAAATGAAAATAAGAGGAATGGTGCATTGAATGGAAATGGCCCATAGAGCATAAAAGGAGGAGAGGAAGTGCAAGGAGGTGTGCATGAAGATAGTGAGGTAGACAGAGCAGGGCAATGCAGCAGAACAGTGATGAGACTGGTAAGCCATTGATGAACATTATATCACTGTAATAAGTTTCAATAGAAAAGATTTATATTTCAGGGTGGTAGGGAGGTGCTAGGGAGGACTGTTGTCCTCAGAGGTTCAAGTAGGTGCTTGAACACAAGGAGTTGTAGCTTCCATCTGGATATAGCCAGAGAAACCATGGTGGCAGGGTGGTGCAAGGGAGAACTGTTCTTCTCTGTTTTACAGGTTGGTGCCTATATGATTGGAAGTTGGTGCTTCCATCCAGTTGGTGTTGGAACACTTGGGGAGTTGGTGCTTCCCTCTAGTTGGTGCTAGAGAAACCAGGGAGTTGGTGCTTCCTTCTAGTTGGTGCTAGAGAAACCAGGGAGTTGGTACTTCCTTCTAGTTGGTGCTAGAGAAACCAGGGAGTTGGTGCTTTCTTCTAGTTGGTGCTAGAGAAAATAGAGAGTTGGTGCTCTCAGCATGTAGAATATGCAAAACAGAGGTTGTAGCCTCATTATGAGTTGGAGCTCATATGTATGATAATGTAAAGAATGTAAAGATTACTTATCATATAAAGAAGATGAGGTTTTTACCCTTTATGGGTTTCTTCAGGAAATATCTGTCTCTGTGTATCTCATATGTGTGATTGATGTTGAATGTGCTATTGCTTATTTCCCTGCATTATTGTGATTATCATTGAGTGCATTGTAAAGAGTTTAAAATAAGCATAATTGTTTAAGCACGCTAACAACTGATTCACCCCCCCCGCTTGGTTGTCCAACAATTGTCCAACACATATTTATATGTTTAATGGGATTAATTTGACCACCCACTCTAAGACATATGACACATTAGGTAACCCTGACAAAGGAAAATACACTAACTATACCGGTACTTTACTGGATCCATCACCGTCCTCCGTTAGTCCTCCATCGGTTAATCCTCTGTTTGGACCACTTCAGATTGAGAAACCCACGTTCGACTCTATCTTACGCCTTCCTAAGAGAACTATATGTAAAACTACCTTTAATCCTAGTTCATGTGCCACCCAAAACTACAACATTGTTGAAGATTTGGCTCAAGCACTGTGTGCTATGTCTACATTAGAAGTTCTACAACACTGCCCCAGTCAACGTAGAATGCTCTTGGCCACTATTGGAATTGTTGATCTTGATTCGTCCCACCATATCATGTTTAACCTGGACAATTATGCATCTCGAATCTCCCATCAACTTGCTTTCCAAGTTGATGTTGTTGTTCACAATCAACAAATCCACCGAACTATTCTGGATGAGGGAGCCTCAACTTGTGTCATGTCTTTAGCATGTTGGAAAGGTTTAAAATCACCCACACTTAACAAATCCCCATAGATGTTACACGCCTTTGATGGGTGAGGTTTTCATCCCCATCGGATTTTATAGTCCCTGCCCATCCAATTGGGTGGAAAAACTGTTACTGTTGATGTTGAGGTGGTCGATGCTCCCCTCGATTACAACTTGTTACTTGGAAGAAATTTTTTTTATGCTATGATTGTCATTTGCTCGTCGGTCTTTCGATGTGTACAATTTCCTCATCAGGGAAAAATTGTTACTGTTGTTCAGTTGGATTTCTGCACGACCGATGCTCGTGCTCTCACTACCAACAATATTCCTTTCTTAGGAGACCACAAGATCACGTATGAAAGCATTAGTGTTGGCTTACTGAAATATTCTAGCCTCATGGGTACCTTCCCTACACCACTTCCACTGACTACACATCATATTTCCACCGTCGATATGATTTCTACCATGGCTTCTCAATATTTGGAATCATCTGACCCTTGGATTGTACCTAGTCCTTTGGAATTTGATGCGCTAGGTGACACCATGCCACTTAGTCTAGCTGAAATATCATGCGTTGTTGTCCAATATGCTTCTCCCTCTTCATATGACCAACATCTATTGGCACCTAACAATCGCTCGATGCCACCACAGTTAAGTTCCTTGTCGTCTGCGATTGACCACATTTCCCCAATTTTTCCTTCTGATGAATCTATTCTGGAAATTCTTCACATTGAAAAGTTACCTTGGGATAATAACCATCATTGATCCTCTTTTATTCCCCCTCGTGAAGAAATTCCGGAAGATATACACTCTATATACCCTCTTGATGTTGATTTTCCATCATCTCCCATGACTTCGACTTCCAATGACTTAGATCTGGTAGTCGACATGGTCATCTCTTTGGTAAGTCTATTGGAGCCTAATCTCCTTACCCCTATCACAACCCTCAACATGTGTTCCTTCTAGAGCATTGTTCTTCCATCCAGTGAAGCTCTCTTGGAATCCATGATCGAGTTTTGTCCCTTGACATGGTGTCCTTCCAGAGCATTATCCTCTTGGAAGTCATGATCAAGAAAAGTCTATGAGCATAGTTTCTCTTCTCTGTAGCAGGCTTGTTAAAAAATGAAACAGAGGTCACGAGCACAGTTTCTCTTCTCTGTAGCAAGCTCATTAAAAAATGAAATAGAGGTTTTGAGCATAGTTTTCCTCTCTGTAGCAAGCTCGTTAAAAAATGAAACAACAATCTGGGGATTGAACCCGGAGCCCTGAGCATAGTTCTTTTCCTATTTCAAGCTCATTAAAAAATCAAACAAACAATTCTCTTTAACCTTCTTTTCATCCACCCTTCCCCTTTTTCCCATCTAGTAGAGAAATTGGTGACAACCTCAAAGTCGGTGAATGAATTGAAGCTTGGAGGGCATGTCTCCAGCCTTTGATGATCATTCTGGAGTTAAGCCACTAGCTTTCAAGCTGGGGGCATACCGAGCTTAGTATTTGTTCTTTATCGTGCTCGTAAATACATGAGAATGCATCTGGGTAAACGTTTATCTCTTTTTCGAACCTGTATGGATATACGAAAAAGGAACCCCCTAGAGTCTCCTTTAAGATCTTTTCAAACTCTCTAAATGTGAAAAGATTTCCGAGTGATCTTGCTTCCTTTCCCACTCGTTAAAAGGTTTGAAAGGGTGTCTTTCAAGTGATAATTTATCTCTTTTTCAGCCTCGCGAGACTAACATTACGAAAAAGGACCACATTGGAGTTGTCTTTAATTTTTTTTAGACTCTCTAAACATGAAAAGATTGTCGAGTGATCTTGCTTCCTTTCCGACTCGTTAAAAGGTTTGAAAGGGTGTCTTTTGAGTGATAATTTATCTCTTTTTCGGCCTTGTGAGACTAACATTACAAAAAAGGACCACATTGGAGTTGTCTTTAAGTTCTTTTCAGACTCTCTAAACATGAAAAATCATTGATTTTACCTTCTCTAGACTTGTTAAAAGATACTACACGAAAGGGCCCATATGGGACCAAACCCTTACTTCTTCCAGTTCGTTTAACAAAGGAAGAGGGACTTACCGAAGGTGCGTTATATCGAGCATGTGTTACCCTCCTCGATCTCGTTAAATTAAAAAGAGGTACTCATATATCTGGATGGGGGAAAAATTGAAAGAAGAAAGCCAAGTAGTTTTTGAGAACATTACCAATCAACTCTTATGGTCTCCCTTGAACACGACACTTTGTCTTTGCACACATTTTAATCCCCTGAACCTATGCATTGAGCCAATCCTTTGAGTTTCTTTTACTCCTTTGGGTCACCTGATGTAAGTCGCAGCATCCACTACATCATCAAGTTTTGGTCCATGTCATGTTTCTGTTGTCGCGCCTCAGTGTTCAAGGGAAGTATCTGCCTCAAGATTCAGCCATCCCAAATATCCTGTTTCAATACCCGTGTTAGTCCATTTGATCCACCAATTACATATCTGTGTCAGTTTCATGTCATTGATGGGGGATACATCAAGGCCCTCCTTCGACGATTCTATTCCTGTTAACTTCAACATATTATCCAGGAACTAAACTTAGAAACCAGTTAGTACTTTGGGACCTGCATGCCTCAATGGCAGGCCTCCTCACGTTCGACGATGGGTTTACATCATTGACCTATGATCGGATGATTCCATGGATGTTCGAATTCATCTCATCCATTCACATTCGTTGGAATGTATTAGAGTACCTTGGGAATCATTGACATCAATGGTGATCTCCCTCGTGCTTGTTAACGGTCTACATCATTGACCGGTAATCAAGTGGTTTCTGCCATGTTCGACATCATGACATCTATTCACATGGTTAGATTCGTACTACATCGGGATCATTAAGAAGACCCTGGGTTGAGTTTTTTCACTCTTATATGTACTTTACCCAGGTTTCAACAGAGTTTCTCTTGAACATTGACACATATATTGTCACATAGATCCACTTTGTATTGGTCGTGGCTATGTCTTGTCATCTCGTAGATCCACTGTGTATTCTTCGTGGCTATGATCAGTTCATGTCATGTGAGTATAGATCCACATTGTATCATTGGTGGCTATACCCTTTTTATCAATATAATTATGGATCCGCGGTGTATTTTATGGCGCCCATACCTAAAAAGTCTTTATCACCCAAGCATAGGTATGCTTGCCTTGGGTTTGAAAGATGTCATAATATTTGTTTGATGGTTGTGTGTATCTTTTTCCAGCCTCTCTACATCCATACCCTTGCTCGAAAAATTCTACAAAGTACTTCATTCATCATCGTCTTCTAACTTCGTACTTTGGGGGGGCATTCTGTTACACCTCAAAATTACTCACTTCAATAGTGTCGCAAGTGTCGTCATTACAAGTTTTGTAAGTGTTGCATCTTGTCCACAAGTGTCACATATTGACTACAAGTGTTGCAAGTGTCACAAACATCATACTTCCATCTTTCCCATGTCGTGCCTCTAACGACATCACAAAGACACTTAAGACACCTCAAAGGCTAGTTTGGAAGAAGAGACATCAGTTGACATGGAGTACAAGCCTTTTGCCACTGAAAGAACCACTCAAAAATGGATTTTGGAGAGTAGCGCTCCCCTATACACTGTCAAGAAGCGCTGACACTCCCTGTACCCTTTTGGGGAGAGTTATAAAACTCTTGTGCCCCTTTTGGGGGAGCGCTGCCTTTTCTGAGCGAGTTTTGGGTTTGTTGAGGCAAATCAGGGAAGAATTCCTCAATTCTTGAAGGTGGTTGGATTTGAATAGATTGTCAAGGTACGATCCTAGGGAAGATCCTCAATTGAAGGAGAAGAATCCTCAACTTATCCCAAATATCTCTCAAGTGGTTGGGCCTCTCCGAGGTTATATAAGGAGGTATTCTCATGGTAAAAGGTAGATGGAAAGAATGACGATTTGGAATTACATCAAACTTATTATCTCATGAGTGAGATGCTATTAAATAAATCAGTGGAGATTGATTGAGTAAAGGGGTTGGACAAGTAGAACTGGAAGAAGCTGTTTCACCTTCATTCAAAGGGTTGTAAGTACTTTTACTTGTTCTCATTAATACAATCAATGCTTGGCCTGTTTCTTTCAAACTTGTACTTGTTCCATATAAGTTTGTCTATAGTAGATGGATCTATGTTTGAGCTAATCTCAGTAGAGTAGGAAGTCTTTTGTACCTTTGTTTGTTTTGTAGGACCTATCAAGGAGCTCAAGATCGAAGCTCAGCCTAAACTTTGTAAGGAAAATGTCGTTCATAAGGTACATATCTTTCTCTTTCTCTTTCATTCATTAGCTTGATTAGATCTAAAAGGAATTCGGTGTCCATGTTAAGCACTTTCTGTCTTGGTCTTAGGAGTCTAGGGACCTCGAGAGAATCCACCATTTGTAGACTTTTTCAAGCAAGGGTATGGATGCAGAGAGGCTAGAAAAAGCTACACACAACCATCAAACAAATATTATGATATGTTTCAAACCCAAGGCATGCATACCTATGCTTGGGTGATAAAGACTTTTTAGGTATGGCCGCCATATGAGCATGAGAAATAACAAAGACTAATCTCAGTATGCCCCCAGCTTGAAAGCTAGTGGCTTAACTCTAGAATGATCATCAAAGGCTGGAGACATGCCCTCCAAGCTTCAATTCATTCACCGATTTTGAGGTTGTCACTAATTTCTCTACTAGATGAGAAAAAGGGGAAGGGTGGATGAAAAGAAGGTTAAAGAGAAGTGACTGTTTCATTTTTTAACAAGCTTGACACAGGACAATAACTATGCTCAAGGCTCCGGGTTCAATCCCCAGATTGTTGTTTCATTTTTTAACGAGCTTGCTACAGAGAGGAAAACTATGCTCAAAACCTTTGTTTCATTTTTTAACGAGCTTTCTATAGAGAAAAGAAACTGTGCTCGTGACCTCTATTTTATTTTTTAACGAGCTTGCTACAGAGAAGAGAAAATATGCTAGTATACTTTTCTTGATCATGACTTCCAAGAGGATAATGCTCTGGAAGGACACCATGTCAAGGGAAGAAACTCGGTCATGGCTTCCAAGAGAGATTCACTGGATTGAAGAACAATGCTCTGGAAGGAACACATGTCGAGGGACGCGATAGGGGTAAGGAGATCAGGCTCCAATAGCCTTACCGAATAGATCACCATGTCGACTACTGGATCTAAGTCATTGGAAGTCGAAGTCATGGGAGATGATGGAAAATCAACATCAGGAGGGGAGATAGAGTGTATATCTTCCCGAATTTCTTCACGAGGGGGAAGAAAAGAGGACTGGTGATGGTTATTATCTCGAGGTAACTTGTCAATGCGAAGCATTTCTAGAATAGATTCATTAGAAGGAAAAATTGAGGAAATGTGGTCGATCGCAGACAACAATGAACTTAACTGTGGTGGCATCGAGCGATTATCGGGTGCCAATAGATGTTGGTCATATGAAGAGGGAGAAGCGGATTAGACAACAACACATGATGTTTCCGCTGGACTAAGTGGCATGGTGTCACCTAGCGCATCAAATTCCAAAGGACTAGGTACAATCCAAGAGTCAGATGATTCCAAAGATTGAGAATCCGTGGTCGAAATCATATCAACAGTGGAAATATGATGTGTAGTCGGTGGAAGTGGTGTAGGGAAGGTACCCATGAGGCTAGAATATTTTAGTAAGCCAACACCAACGCTTTCATACATGATCTTGTGGTCTCCCAAGAAAGGAATATCGTTGGTAGCGGGAGCACGAGCATCGGTCATGCAGAAATCCAACTAATCAACAATGACAATTTTTCCCTGATGAGTAAATTGTACACATTGAAAGACCGATGAGGCAATGACAGTCATAGCATAAAACCAACTTCTTCCAAGTAACAAGTTGTAATCAAGGGGAGCATCGACCACCTCAACATCAACAGTTACAGTTTTTCCACCCAATTGGATGGACAGGGACTGTAAAAGCCCATGGGGATGAAAACCTCTCCCATCGAAGGCACGTAACATCGTTTGGGATTTGTTAAGTGTGGGTGATTTTAAACCTTTCCAACACGCTAAAGACATGACACAAGTTGAGGATCCCTCATCTAGAATAGTTTGGTGGATTTGTTGATTGTGAACAACAACATCAACTTGGAAAGCAAGTTGATGGGAGATTCGAGACACATAATTGTCCAGGTTAAACATACTATGGTTGGACGACTCAGGATCAACAATGCCAATAGTGGCCAAGAGCGTTCTACGTTGACTGGGGCAGTGTTCTAAAACTTCTAACACAAACATAACACACGGTGCTTGTGCCAAATCTTCAACAATGTTGTAGTTCTAGGTGGCATGTGAACTAGGATTAAAGGTAGTTTTATGTATATTTCTCTTAGGAGGGCATAAGATAGAGTTGGACGTGGGTTTCTCAATCTAAAGTGGTCCAGACAAAGGATTAACCGATGGAGAACTAACGGAGGATGGTGATGGATCCGGTAAAGTAACGGTACCGTTAGTGTCTTTTCCTTTGTCAGGGTTACCTGGTGTGTCGTATGTCTTAGAGCGGGTGGTCAAATTAATCCCATTAAACATATAAATATGTGCACTCGTCGAGGCCTCATCATGAGGATGGCTAGAACTGCTCCCAGAAGAGGGGGTCTGAGCAACCATAGATTTCTGTTATGGAAAAGGCTGAGCAAGCACAGTGGATTGTGAATTTCCTTGGAAACTTTTGGCCACTTCATTGCGATGTGGACAGTATCGAGTGTAGTGATCGTCACCACAAATGATACACAGGAATTTTAGTTTTCATTGTGGCTGCTTTTCGGTAGCAAGTGTTTGAGCTTGATTTTTTGGTTGTTCATTGTTATTAATATTTTTTGATTTATCTTTTGTCTTCTTTTTACCTTCGGATTGTTGTGAAGGGGTAGAGTGAACTGCATTCACCTCAGAGATCTAAGTTTGGGGGGAGGTAGAGGAGAGTGTAGTCGAATGGGAAGTAGATTGAGTTTTGACGGACCCGATAACACCGTCTGCATGAGATGAGGATGACAATTTGGATGGATCGGTATTAGCTCAAGAAACATTTGGAAGCAAATCATACAATGTACCAGATTGGGAATAAACCAAATCTAAGTACTGAGCCCGAGCAATGGCTTCTTCCTCGGTGATTGCGCCACCCATAGAGACATCACAAGCGATCGGGGGTAAAAATGATTTAGTAAACCACTCTACCAATAATATGTTAAGAATGATTTCTTTGATCAGCCTTCGTCGTCGTCTCCACTCAT
This sequence comes from Picea engelmannii, assembly GCA_009831015.1. NCBI lineage: Eukaryota > Viridiplantae > Streptophyta > Pinopsida > Pinales > Pinaceae > Picea > Picea engelmannii. Next base: position 969,038 of record ML781526.1, on the reverse strand, counting down.
GAATATGGTCATAGATATGTATAGAGTTAGTTTGACGAAGGGAGGTCAAGAGTTCAATACCCGTCTTGTAGCGAATAGGTAGTTGAAAGTGCGTGAGGAAAGACATGGCAAGGGAGTTGAAATCATGAAAAGAAGCACGTGGTGGTTCAATATACCACTTTGCTGCAGAACTTGTAGGTCTTTGCTGAAAAAGACGCAAACGTATAGAATCATCCATGAGGGAGTTTGGTGAACACCATAAATGGAAATCCATCACATGGTTATTTGAATCTTCTCCAGATTTTCCGTCAAATTTCAGAATATCGAAAGGAATTTTAGCTAGAATAACTGGCCAAACCAGAGAATGAAAAATAGGATCATTCATTAACCGAGATAAGTTTGGGAGATCCAGAGTCGCAAGGAAAGGTAGTTGTCCGTTAATCTGCGGATGATACTGGTGTGGCATAGGAACACCAGTAGGACCATACACTGGGTTAGGTGGATAATTGTAACTAGTGGGTCCTCCTGTATAAGGTTGATGCTGACTAGAGTACACAGGATTCGAGAGGGTTTGAGAAACAAGTGCGAGTGGAGGATAACCGGATGGGTTTTGAGGATTATAAGTCGAATATGGTGTTTTCTATAAGGGGGGTAAACACTTTGTCCATAAGTAGGATATAGATGAGTTCCTTGAGGAAGAGGAGGTTGTTGTGGACCTTGAGGATTATGTCCTCCCGAGAACTGTGGGCTTCCTGGGAAAGGAATGTTCCATGGATTGGGCGTTGTAGACGCATTTTGTCCATACGGTTGATGATGGGCTCTAGTTTGAGACTTCCCCCCAGCATGAGGTTGCCCTCCAAATGGAGGTTGTCCTCCAAAAGGAGGATGCCCCCCAAAAGGAGGTTTCCCTCTGAAAGGAGGTTGGCCCCCAAATGGAGGTTGCCCTCCAAAAGGAGGTTGGCCCCCAAATGGAGGTTGCCCTTTGAAAGGAGTTTTCCCCCCAGCATGAGGTGGAGTTGCTAGAATTTTGGAACCAGACGTAAGTGACTAACTGGTGCCTCTTAATGGATTAGAGCCACCAAGACCGGTCCCTCTGGGTTGTTGTATGGGTATAGAACTTCCAGGTATATCTTGGGTAGTGGTGACAACAGAAGAATTCAGTGCTTTGTACCCAAAAAGGAGTGATTATGAAGGCCTAGATGCTAGTGGTATGCTAATCATAGCTTGGCTATCCACCACATTACCGGTGGGAATAGTCGGAACGTGAGGGACCATTGTAGAATGGGCCATTTGGAGAGAAAGAATGGAACTTGGGCCAACAGATGGCATGTTCAGATCAACGGACAACGTAGTTGGAATAACAGTTGTACCAGTAAAATGATCTAAGGGTACAGTGTAGGTAATAGGTATATCGACACCTATTCCTGGTCCGTAAAGATCGTGCACCGTGCGCAGTGGGCTTCGAACAATGTCAGCAGTCCAAAGGGGGTCTCCAATTGGAGGGTTTGTTTGAGACCTAGTCGGAATGTTAGAAGGATTAATAAAAACAAGTTCTTCGACTGAATTCAGTCGGAGAAAACACCTCTCATATCTCGCAGGAATGCGGAAAGCCTCCAGAGACTCTGAAACAATTCAAAAATCCTCTAAAGAGGTGAGAAATTCCTTCTGTAAGGTTATAATGCCATGAACCTTGCTCTGTTTAGGAGAACCCTCTGTAGAATGAGGGGGTAAAGGGGTAGTATCTTCCATATTTTTTGGAGGAAGTCCTTGTACCCTACGTGAACAACGTGGAGGGTTGATGTTGGTGGAGAAAAATCGACGGAAAAAATCTATGGCCAACTAACGAAAAACGAAATAGCATACGCTAATAAAATCTAGGAATCAAAACCAAGCAAACAAAACCTTCTCTTGATGACCGTACTAGTTGGGGATGAAATCCAACGTCGCGTGATCAAGTCAAGAAGGGGCTAGGATATGGTGGAATAGTTACAATGGCGACCTGCTTATTGAACTTTCACCTTGGTGCAAGATTCCACACAGTAATTGTGTATTTACCCTCCAAGGAGCCCGAGTGAGTTTGACCAATGTTTGTTCCAGGTACAGTGAGACTTCCCTTCACCATCACCTTATGTAAGTACCTAAAGATTATGGCAACTAAAGACACCAACTCATAGTCAGTCCCTGGGCGGGTATAGTTGACAATCCGATCCAAACATATGGGCAGGATAACAAGTCTAAAATCAACCTGAGAGGCTCCCACACATAATCGTGGGTATACCTCCAGGTGACCCCCAATATATGATCCGACCACTACAAACAGTTGAACCATGGAGGGATAATATCTGTAATTTGCCCGAATGTGACCACATACGTAACCCCTGTGTGAGAGGGGGATCCCAAAAAATCTATATGACTATTGGATTTGACTCTCCCTAGCTCAGGATGCTAATGTTTGTTTTGAAAACGTTGGAGATTTGTACTCACAGCAGAGGTCAAACACAAACTCTAACATTTCAGACGGAGGATGTGTCGGCTTCTCAGGAAAACATCACAAGTTGGCCTCACGATTTTGGGTTTCAGAGTTGTGTGAGGTATGTAGAGATCAGATGCAGAGGCCACATGGTTCAGATAGAGGATGCAAGAATGGAGAACGAACCCCCATCACGACTCAACTCTTGGGTTAAATTGTGTGTTCCTGGGCTAACACATGTCGCCCATGAAGCTGCATGCACTCCATCAAGTATGTCTTCCCTTTTCCAGGAACTTAGGACAAAAGTATACCTTTCACACCACTTTGGAATAATAATAAATTATTATCTCAAGGACTTAAGCCCCTAAGCTTAGCCACTCTTTCCAACCTTTCATCCCCCTTCCCCTTACCCACCTTGTGGAAGCTTAGTCCCCCATCACTCTTTCTTCGTGGTTGGCCTGCACACAATGATGTTTAATATTTATTAATGTTCTTCATAATTACATATACAAAAACAGGCTCTTGGCCTTTAACACTTAGGCTCTTCGGCCTAATAAACACATAAGCCCACCAACTTATCAATACTCAGCTCACCGGCCTACAAAAAATGATTATAATTCATAAACATGATTACAATTCATAATATAACTGGGGCACGCCCTTGGGGTATTACACACGACAAACAAAGACATTGAGGGAGAGGTGTGGCAATAGCCCTGCCATGGCCTACTAGAACTCTTGTCGTGGCTCGAATAGTAGGTTAATGATTACCTAGTTTGAGATACCCACGATGTCGTGAGGGAAGACTGTGACAGTCACTCACGATGATTCTAAGGGGCGCATAATAAGGCAGGTTCCTTATTCCTTTGAGGCACTTAGTCTCCCACAAGATCACCTGACAGAGTATTGACTCCAGGGGTTTGATGTCTACCAAATTCATTCAAGAGGCGAGTGGCACCCTTGGATCACGTAGTGTGTCTTGAATGAAATGTCGCGCAAATAAAACAGGAATGCAAGCGAGTGGCACCCTTGGAGCACGTAGTGCGTCTTGACGGGCACGTTGCGGTTCTAACTCGGGTAAGTTAATAAACCTAGTACCTTAAAAACTATGCCTCCTTAAGACCTGGTCGGCCTTAAAATAGATGATGGTATGAGTAAAGTTTAATAACTAATTGTTCCCTTAAAAACTGTCGCTCAACCTAGTGAAATTAAAACCTAGGTCTAAGTAGAACATGTGATCAAAGAAAAACTAAATAGACATGTAACAAGAATGGGGTAAAGAAAATTCAAACATTATTTATTAAAAGTAAAATTATAATGGAGGATTAAATTGATAAAAGGGTAAATAGTTGTTTTGTCTAAACTTGCTAATTCTAAACTTGGTTAAAAATAAAAAGGGGAAACTTAAAGAAAAAGGGATACTTAAAAAAGGGGAAACTTAAAGAAAAAGGGGAATGTCTAACTTAGTAGGGAATCTAGCCTTTGGAACTTTCCATTTGTGAACTCCACTAGTATTTAAGTAAGGCGTAAGTCATTTAAGAAATGTAAGGGAATAAAGGGACACCGAGGAGCATTTTTAGGAACACTTTTAGGTGGGTGAGGGAAATAGACAAATTTAATTAATTAATAAATTGATTTTCTAGTGCAACTAAGGGATCATGTGACATGTGTATGGGGGAGGTTTGTCCTAATTAAATTTAATAAAAAGAATCTAATGAGGGTTTTGTAAACTAATGACTAAGAGAACTCTATAGAAAGGATGGTAGAGGAGGAGTATGGATCACGTCTGGTTTGCGTAAGGTTACACTGTCGGGATTTTATCTTAGTTGAATTTCTCTTGTGGGAGTTGGGATACCCATCTCGGGTAACGAGTGGTAGCTCGACCTTGCGAGGTGAGATGGGAGATAGCATTCTCTGTTATTGTGTGTGTGGCCCCTTTGCAGCTCAGGGGGCTCAGGGGGGACGAAGAGTACCCCTAGCGTTGGTTGGGAGGTACCGGTGAGGTCTCAGCGGTTGGAAAAAGGGACTTGGACGGAGCGTAAGCAGGACTTGGAAAGAGCGTGAGCGTGGGACAACCACTTTTGATTCTTCACCATTGGATACGATACAAATTTGTAAATTTGGTAATGAAAATGTTGTTAGTTTCTGTTCAAGAATATCTATCATGGAAAACACATGCTTAGAATTTTCTCATGATCGTTTTCACGGCTTTCATCGTCAGTATACATGTGTTTTTTATAAGATTCTGATCTGTATGATCTCTGTGTCCTTTTATATTAGTATGGATTCATGATTCTCCCACAGAAGTTTTCATTGCATATTATTTGTTTCCTGTAGCGCTACACAAATTCCCTTGAGTTTATTTGCGTATATTTTATTTAAAGCTTGTTGTGCTGCAATTATAAATGTCTTTTGAATGTTATTTCACTATGTGATTTAAGCTTGTTGCACTGCATTAAAAATTTCCTGGAATACTATGTCACTTTGTGTTTTTGGTTTCGATTAAAGATTTGTTTTTACTGCACAATGATCAATGTATTCCAGTTTTTATATGTAACCTGTGTCGATTAAATTCCCATTCTTGTGTGTTCTTAGTTCGATTAAAAAATAATATACCACGCAACTCCTTAGTGTGTTGAGTTCTTCTTGTAATTGTATCGCAACATTATTTGAACTGGTTGCCTTGTAAACCTAGGTTGTCCTAATAGAATGTAAGCAGCTTTGAGAAACTAGTATGGTTTTAAAACAACAAATTGACTTCAAATTTTCCCTTCACACCCATGATGCCTTGCATTCCTTTGGCATTGAGTTGTTTCTGGTGTCCAACCGATCTCTATGTTCTCCCTCTCTCTAGCTAGTTCACTGTGCCACTGCGCACTGGTCAATCCATGTTGAGCTTGCAACCTTCCTGGTTGAGCAAGCATTGGAGGACTGGTGATTTTAGAATTTTTGATTGGAAGGAAAGAGTTTCAACTACCCAAGAAGAAGAAGTTCACCTGATTGCAAACCTTCTTTTACACTATTTATTCCTACCGCCTACTGAATACCACCTGTGATGGATACCATGTTTCTAAAATTCCACCTTTAGCTCATTAAGCACCTCATGCCTTTGGATTCGTGTATTATGGTTTTCTCCTCGAAACGTCGACTTTTCTGTATATAAATGGCTTTCCCTCATTGTAGCGACTGAGTCTCAGCTCTGTTGGGGCGATGACCAAGCTTTCCCATCGAGTGACAACTAGATCTCTGGCTAGGGATTTGGATCCTGGGTGACAAAAATGGAAGGAACGATTTAATTATCCCAGTGAATCTCGCCATGCTAGAAAAGATTGTTCCCTTGCTACCTAGACTCAACACAATTACCTGGCATAGGATTTAAGGAAGAAGTGTTAACTGACTGATGGTTTATTTTATTACAACAGTTTATTTTTACGGTTGATTAGTTGCTACATTTTCTCTACAGTTAGCTTGTCAGATGCCTGCATTTATGTCTTCAAGTATGCAGGTTGATTTTTAGTTCCATGTAATTTATTGTATGGTAATTTATTGAAAATGTAAAAATCTATCTCGCAACAATAGATATACATTATCTCTAAATTTAAAAAATTTAATTTTTTTTATTATTTGTGTTCTATTTGATATCTAGAATTCTTGAAAATTGGTATTAGTTCAGTAATATGTATATGAGCACCTTCAAAAAAAAAAGTAATTAATATACTTTATTTAAGTTGATAACAACAAATTTTTTTCTTTGCATAATGTGGTTAATGATTTTATAAACCAAATCTACATTTGGTGTTATACTTGTTTATTTGTATCTATACTAAATTGGTTTTTCCTATTTGATATAAAGATGATAGGTCCTCAATGTTTATAATTATTGGATGTCTAACTCAACAATTGCTATAATGAAAAGGGTTATAAAAGTTGGGCTATAGTTTTGCAAACTATAAATGTCTTGATTTCTAACACATCCTCTTTCCACTTGAAATTTTAGAACATTATCCTTCAATTTACAAGAAATTATGCTTTGTTTATATTTCTTTTCTTTTCCATATCTAGAACTCTTCAATTCGATATTAGTTGAGTAATATGTATAAGTATTTACTAAAACCTTGTTATAATGTGAAGAAAGTCTAATGAAATAAGAAAAATCACATAAAAGTTAGACTATGATTTTACAAACTACAAAGTTCTTCACTTTTAACACATTCTCTTTTCATTTACAACTTTTAAACATCATCTTCAGTAATAATGTATGTTAGTGCTAGTGGAATTCAAATGCGTTAGATTTTATGTTTGGTAGAAGGTTTAGAATTATTTTGTTTGCACGTGGGTCCCTAGTGCCTCTGTCGCAAGGTGGCAACGTGATACCTTATGATTGGGTCATTGCGCGCGTTGATCGACAAGCGCATATGAAACCTGACTTTGGATCATGCACCTCCCGTTGTGGATGATGTTGTTTTTATAAGTAATGTTGTACTTGTTTGTAATGTTATTGTGATGATCTCTCGCTTTCCAGAAAGTTTCTAGTTATTGGTCGTCGAAGCTATTGTGGTTGGTTTGATTGATGTTGTCTTTTAGCTTAGTAGGCATGATCTTGCGTGTGTCGAGCGGGATGTAGACACCTCCTTGTTCCTCAGAACAGTCTCCATCCTTGAGATCTTAAATGGTCAAAATCAATGGGAACCTGGGCTTAAGCATTGCTTATGTGTCCTGGAGGTCCTAACCTTGCAAGGTAGGATGGGCAAGTAGTCATTTTTATATTGTCTAATTGATTTTCGTATGTTGCATCCAGCTGCATGATGTTCTAGTATGTTGGGTCATTATGTTGTCTATTGCCTGGATTTTATGCGTTGTGTTCGTCGTCGTGTTGCGATGTTTGAATGTATTGTTGTTATGACTTTCCTACAAACAAAAAAAATTGCGCTTGTTATGTGTCACATGTTGTCGTAACGACAGGGGTCGTTACACCATGGATCGAATTCAACAAACTAAATACCTTCCAAAAAGCATCACACCATTATGGAAAGATTCTCCATCTTATGCTTTTCAAATGAAAAATGCCAATTGCATTTCACTTGTAGAGTGAACACATCATTCATAAATCTTATCAGCCTTATAGCTTGCTACTTTTGGTACCAGTGAAGTTTTGAAGGGAATCCTTGATCTCAATCTGTAAAGAATTTGTCTCAGTCCACATAAAGAGTCCATCTAATTGAAGAAAGATCATGTCTGCCAAACTTGTCCCTCATTTCCACATTAAACATTAGATCAACCTGTTTCATCCATTCTCACAGTTAATATGTGAATATCTGTTTACACTGGGTAGCTTATTTTCTTTGGTTGCATAGTTCAGTGGTGCTTCTTTTGAATCATATGTAGTTGTGTAAGTTTAAATCATTTACATAATATACTTGCTTGTAATAAGGAAACATAGTAGAATGATTTGGAGCACAGTAAGGACTCTGTAACACATCTGACTTTCCAGCTAAAAACATAGAATAACAAGCTAGTAAACAATATACTAAGTTTTCTGTAATGCAATGTTTTCAGGTTTCTAGATGGGGTGCTTACTTATTGAACAATAATATCTTATCCATGTCCTTTTCACCAAGGGATTCACATGAGTATCAACAGGTGAAGTTTTCTTTAGAGTGTGGTGTTCCAGCTATGATTGGGATCATGGCATCTTGTCGGCTTCCATACCCAACAAGAGATTTTGATATGTCTCATTGTTCAAGGTGTCTGATTCCATGGAATAAGTATGATATGGTATCAAATATCAACTTGATCAAATACCCGAGGTTTGTTTTGGAAGCTATTGTTATGTGAAACTAGGAGGTCTCTTTTACTTTTGATGTATAATCCTAATTTAGTTAGTAATAATGCATGAAAATATTGATTATGTGTTTGTTTTGTCATCTATTTTTAACATCAGATGGTATCTTCTTGATGGAAGTTGACTGGATCTTGAGGCCTGATGGTTACTAGATTTTATCTGGACGTCCTATAAATTGGAAAACACATTTTAAGGGTTGGCAGTGAACAATTGAGGACATGAAGCAAGAACAAGATGAAATTGAGGATATTGCCAAGCGTATGTGTTGGTAAAAAATTGTTGAAAAGGATGACCTTGCAATATGGAAAAATCCCACAAATCATCTTTACTGTATGAAAACCCGAAGAGTCTTCCTTCAATGTGTGAAGATGGTAACCCTGATTTTGCTTGGTTGTACTTTTTTCAATATATAATCTATACAAGGGAAAAAAATAAACTATTAGACATTAATCTTTTTCTTTAATGGACTGTTGAAACATAAAAATCCATTTAACAATCTTTTTCTTATACTCTATTTTGCAAAGTCCAATGTTCCTAACTTCTTTTAGGCCAACGTATTTCATATTACTACTAATCATGTTGTCTTAGAAACATAACAATATGATTGATTACTCATTATCTTAGACTAGCTTATAAGGTACAAGAATTCAAAGACTTGCATAACCCCTCTTCCATAGGTCAAGGATATTTTAGATATTGCAGAAGGGGCTATGGAGAAGTGGCCATAAAGGCTAACATCTATTCCTCCCATAATAAGTAGTGGAAGTGTTATGGGGATTACAACTGAAACTTTTATTCAAGACACCCAACTTTGGAAAGCTAGTGTATCATACTATGGAAGTATGATGGGTTAACTTAATAAATTAAGATATCGCAACATCATGGACATGAATTCTTATCTGGGTGGTTTCGATGTTGCCTTTTTCAATGACCCTACTTGGGTTATGAATGTGGTGCCTTCATATACTAAACACAATTATACACTTAATGTCATATATGAGTGGGGATTGATTGGACCATATCATAATTGGTATGTCCTTGCCTTTATTCAACAAACTTTTAACCTTAAGTATTGCATTATTTAGGTAATTTGTCTAATGGAAGAACCATATGGAGGAATTTCAAGATTAAATGCATGTCTTGCGTGTATGCATGTGTGAAGTATTTTCAACATATCCCCAAACATATGACTTAATTCATGCCAATGGAGTTATAAGCATACTTTATCTCAAGGTATGTTCGTATTGCATTGATGCAAAGCTATGGAAATTTAAATTATTTTTCATGGTAACATTGTTGAGGAGATGATGTTCAGTAGTCACATCACGTATATCGACCGAAAAAAAAAAAATTACATTGAATTTTTAGTTAAAAATTATATATATATATATATATATATATATATATATATATATAATTTAACCTTTGAGAATTGAATTTTAATTATAAGATAATTATAAATGTATTTAAAGTTTCTAATTTTTCGTAATTCAAAGTCTCCTCATCCTTTCAAATATAGAAAAAATAAAAATAATAAAAATGGTTTAAAAATCTAACATTCAGATTAATGTTAATCCATTTGCATTTAATTGCAGACAATCCAATACAATCAAATACCATATTATTTACAAAGAATGATAATAATAATTTAATCTACCTCTCAAATTTTCGTTTGTCCATCGGATGCTGATGGTCATCGGTGACGGTTTTCAATTTTTTAAGTGAATTTATTTTATACCTCCCACTGGAAAGAAATCTTCGAAACTTGGACTGCATTTTGCAGGGGAGCAGTGCACCCTTAAATGCATGGTTCAGAGTGAATTTTATTTTATACCTTCAACAAAACAGATTTTTTTTAGAGTTAGCCTCCATTTTGCATTGAGAAGTGCAGAAATACATGCATAGTTCAGAGATATATATTTATTGTTGCATTGTTCAATTGTTATTGATCGCATAGCCAATGTCAAATTCTTTCCTAAATAAAGACACATTAATGAAAATGTCCAATCACATCTGTAAAGAGACACGCGGCCGCAACCGAAGAGAAAGTGACCACCGTAGAAATACGGTCGGCCTAGGATGGCATCTCAGAGTTAAAGTGACCAGTACAAATTCAAAATTTCAAAACAGCGTGTGCTCAAGTGTAATTAAAATATTTTTAGTATTTTGTAATTTTTTGAAAATTAAAACTTTGATATTTTTATATTAGTTTCTAATTTTAAAAATAGTGAAATATAATTTAATTTTTTTTTTGGAAATCTTTAACTTGATATAATTTGTAATTTGAAAGATAAGTAAGAAGTAAAAAACCATTATCTATTTCTACATCTATAGTTGCATTTTTGTTATTTTGATTGTTATTGGTATTAATCTAAGATTGTAGGGCTTATGGAACTCACCCTAGAGTTTGTAGATAAAGTGCCAGTTATCTCATAATTATTGTTTTTAATGTTTTCTCAAACTTCATTCAAACTTATATATAAGTTTTTAATGAGCATAATACATTTGAATTATCCTCAAATGAGTACACCTAATCTTTAGTTAGTTTGCTTTGACTTGAAAAAAATTGGGCCAAATTTTATGTTGAACTTTAGAAATGGAAAATTTTATTTTTTGATATAATAAAAAACTTGTTTTTCTGATATATATGATTTGTTAATAAGTTTCATGTGTTATTGTAGACTTCACATGTTTCAAGGTCTACCATTAATGAAAAAATTAAAACTGTGTCCTGTTGATCTTTGTGTTTATGTAAATCGATCATTACATTATTGACCAATTTAACAGTTGTAGTTAGTTTGTCTATGAGTTGAAGAGCTTGGTATTACGACATTTATGTAAATCAATCATTACATTATTGACCAATTTAACAACTGCAATTAATTTGTCTGTGAGTTGAAGGGCGTGGTATTACGACAATCATTGTCATCAAGGGCGTGATATTACGACATTTATGTAAATCAATCATTACATTATTGACCAATTTAACAACTATAATTAGTCTGTCTGTGAGTTGAATGGCGTGGTATTACAACAATCACTGTCATTGATTGGACAATCATGGAGTTTGGGGGCTCTGACACCTAGAAATCTGTTATTTAGAACCATGAGTGACATATAGAAATTTATGTTTTTTAATCCTTTTTTGTTTAAAAAGATGACACTTATACTAGCTTAGATTTATCTTAACCACATATCTGTTAACCACTTAGAGGAATCACAAAAAAACATGTGTACACTTTAAACTTCTCACTTCTTAAAATATCCAGGGTTAAGATGCATCTATTTTATTCTTATTTATTTATTTTAAATTGCATGATGATAATTAATGAATGGTGGTTAGAAATCCGACCTCAAATTTCGTTTTTAATTTAATTCATAATGTTACCCATGGATGTGACACATATTTTCTACCCAAAATGTAGAGTGCATCACACTTCTCCCAGTGTAATGACTCAAAGGAAAGAAATTGCCACCCTTCATTGAGTACATAGAAAGGAACCATTACATAAGACAATGATCTATTATCTAGAACCTTGCATGACAAATAAATTTATATTTTTTTTATCTTTTTATTTTTATTTTTAGAAAATTGATGGATGACTTTAAAGAAAGCAATTCCATCCCTTCATAGGATGCCAAGAAATCCTTCATTACATAAGACAACAAGTAATTTGTATCTTGAATAACAATCCACTTCAATGACAACACGATGCACTCGATCACTCACCCAAACAATGCATCTAACATTCGACACAAGGTGGTAATTGAAAGGTCAAGAGATCGAATACGTACCTTAGAGGAGGGAGGATGGTGCTACACTACTGGAAAATACCGTTTGGATATAGAAACTAGGTGATCAAACGATCAAAAGTTGATTGGGAAAATAAACCAGATGGATTTTAGCTTGATTTTAGCAAGCTACTATAATTGCAAAGGGACAAGTCCTTTTCGAGTGCATTGGTGCAATTTTTTGAAGATTTATGCCTTGATCGACTCAAGGTATAATAGGTATTTGTTCGCAAAGGCCTCTTAATACTCTCAATGTTCTTTTCTTTTTCTACAATGAATGATGAATTACTTAATACTCCCAATGTTCTTTTCTTTTTCTACAATGAATGATGAATTACTTTTCTCTTTGTCATTTTAGGACTTCCCATAAATTTAGATCTACATAATAGCTTTCTAAGCGGTTTGGAATATACTTACTTGCAAGCATGAAAAACTTCTCTAGATACAGGAAAATGAGACATTGATTCTCTCCATGGTCACTTTAACATACCCTCCTCACATTTTAATGTCGACAAACCTCCTGTTGTTGCAGGCCTTTGTTAATGCATGAGTTCCATGGAGTTGAGTGGGGTTGGTTGGTTCACCTCCAAGGGAAAAGGCTCTGGCCCTCTTAGGAAACAATATTAATAACGTGGTATGGTAAGCATCCCAACCTTCATAGGAGGATGATGCCCTTTTCATAAAAAAAAATTCACCTTCAGAAAGGCCCTTTTCTACATTCAGAGAAGTTGAAAGGCTTCCTAGATGTCACTACCAAAGAACCCGATAGTCAAAACTGAAACGGAGAAACACTTCCCCAGGTATCATCTGATGCTTGGCGAAAAATGAGGATCATGGAACTCCATGAATAACGCTTCTAAAAATATGTATTTCTCAAGAAAGACATCATCCAAATCTTTCAACTGTTTCATCTAGTTGACGACCTGTGCAAGCCCCTATCCAAATCAAATTTCTGTCATTTTTTTTCCAATAACAATTGAAAACATCATTTCCAAGTGGTTAAATCAAGCACTTTCAGTGTTGAGAGCAGGGTTTGAAACCTCACCACTGAAAATTTTCCGCTTTAATCATTTGAGTGGTCCAGCTTGTTTGTGAGACCCAAAATTCACCTCGCGCCCTCATAACATCTTGCACATAATGTGTTCCTCAGAGTTCTGAAAATGCTTACTATGGAATTGCACAGACAACAATCCATGACTAATCAAAGCTTGGAGAAAATGGATGTTTATAAAATTGAACATAATGAATGGGGTTGTGAATTGGGTTTTGTGTTATTGAGGAATGTTGGAAGATGTGAATTCAAATAAAATGTGATGTTTATCTATCACTCTCATAGTGGGAATGAACAAAATCACCTACCCAATCTAGATTTATGTAAAGCTTGTTTGCCTCACTAATTGGAAAACATGCCATATTGGTATTGACATTTGTAAAATAGCAATGACATTTCAAACACCT
>ML781526.1:913212-924904 GCA_009831015.1 Picea engelmannii | reverse complement strand
TTAGATAGAATGATTTCTTTACTACAACACTAAGTGCTTTTGGAATTGAGCATATATAGTGCGCAGCTATCTTTGAAACAAAAGACTTCCCTGGGTTGATAATTTATATTTCACTTGGTTGTTTGAAATTAATTAAGCAATTAGAGTGACCAACACTTTTTAGCCCACTTTACCTTGCTGGTCTGTTCCTTTTTTTTTTAACAGATTAAGAGAGGTACCTAGGAAAGGTTTGATCTTGGGGTTATGAGTTTCTTGGTTTAAACCTACCTGGCTATCTTGCACTTGATACGTTGGTAGAAAGGTGCTTGGCAATGTTACCAGAATCATTACGAGGATACTTTTTCCTAGTTCCATTCTTGTTCTGGTTATTCTTCCCACAGCTCCATTGACATTATGTTAGCGTAATTATCATCAATTTCATGTTCCTAATTTCCATTTAGTTTTCTATTTCCTGTTTCACATTTATGATAACGTAAGGTGGTTGGTTGAGAATAGGTTTTGAAAGGCATTCGGCTGGAAATAGCTCTAAAATAAAGTACACTGAGGATCTTTTGGGCAATTATGAAGCTGGCACACCTCCTTTCTATCATTGGGAAGGATGTTGGTTTGATTTGTATCCTAGTTGTTTGGAAGGATATACTAGCATACGAGGTATCATTAGAGAACTATTAAGGGAGGGATATTTAGAGTTTGCCTTCTTGATTTCTAGATTAGTCTCTCGTTTGACAAGCATGAATTTACTAATATTGTTTTAGCTAATGGCATCACAGGGAAGGGCATAGGTTCATTATTGATCTCTTTTTTTTTGTATCTGGTTTCTCCATTTAATTATATATGTAACTTTTTTTTTTTTTTTAAATGTTTTATCTATCTTTATTCTATTTATTTCCTTTATAGAGGAAATTAAATCTTAGGTTTATTCTTGTATATATATATTAAATTTTGTTATCCTATTTTTTTTTTTTATGTTAAAGACCCTCACCTTCTTAGTTTTATGTTTTGGTTGTAGGCAAGGACTGTTACTGATAATCAAATGGTTTGAGCAGGTTGGCATGTGGCTCCTATAGGTGTAGAATCTCTTTTTCAGGATTCATCTAAGGCGTTCTCTTAGGGTTTATGAGTCATTTCTTGTTATTTTCTAGGGTTTTAGGTGTCATTTTTTTTTTTGCAATATTTCTTCATTATTCCTAGCCTTCAAGGGCCTTAAATTAAGGGTTTCAGGTTGCATGCTCAGGTTTTCAGGGTTGTTCACAAGATACATGACATAGCTTTCAGTCAAGATGATGGGTGGGTAGGTAGGACCGTGGCCCTAGATTTCAAACTACCGCTCTGATACCATGTGTAGGGTTCTGCTCAACAGAGCCTTATAAAACAAAAAAGATAAAATTATTTTAAAGAAATGCTATCCTAACATTTTCATAACTTCATAACCAACATATAACCAATAACCAACATATATCCATTCAACTTAAATAAAATTTATGAACAGATCATAATAAGCTTACGAACAACCACATAACACTACATATTCCTTAAAATACATAAAACAAATACATAAATTAAAAATACCTCTGCCTGATGCTAAATTCCTGCTTATCTGGTTGTCCTCCCTGCTGCTTTGCCCAACCTGCTGCTTGACCAAACCTTGCCCAAACTGACTAACCACCCAGTCAGCTAGGAGCATCATGTCCGGTTCCCTAGCTCCAGGATACTGAAAGGAATCCTGGCCCCCATGCCCAAAACCCCCAGCAACCCGGTGCCCCCTACAATGATTCACAAAAACACCCAAAACCAATACTCCCAACACCAGAAAAATAAGCAAACCAGAAATACAGTCTTCTCCTCTCCAATAATTCTTCCTCCCCCAAATTATCATAATCCTCTCCCGTAGGACTCTTCCCCCGCCATATCTTCCCCTTCACCGACTCTCCTCCCCTCCATTAATTACCTTATCCCCTCCTTTATTACCTTATCCCCTCCTTTATTATCTTATCCTTAACCTGTCATACGTAAAGTTTAATAAGGATTAAATTAAAGTTATTAAGCCCCTTAATTTATTACCCAAATCATTGAATGTGTTATGTAATCAATTAATCAATTAATTAATCAATCAAAAGTTATAAAAAACTAATTAATAAATAATTAATTAATTAATATTATTAATACTAATCATTGTTTAACTAAAACCATATTAGGACAATTAATTATCTAATTAATTTTACTTAATAATCCCTATGCATCTATTTAACTAGGGTTGTTACATTGAGGGATATTATTGAATATTTTGGCAGAAGTTTTATGTGGTCATTGAGTTTGTATCAATTTTGATGATGATGGTGTATCAATATCAGTGACATTAATAGTACCAAGTTGATTCTCTTATTTATATTCAAGGGACGAAGGAAGGGACAAGGAAAGGGAGTTGTAGCTTCCTTTAGGTTAGAGCCTGCAAACTAGGGGGTTGGAGCCTCCTTCCAGTTGGAGCTAGAGAATCTAGGGAGTTGTAGCTTCCTTGAGGTTGGAGCCTATAAATCAGGGGGTTGGTACCTCCTTCTAGTTGGTGTTAGAAAATTTTGGAAGCTAGTGTTTCTAGTGGATGTAATCTTCTGATACATTAAAAAGTGTTATGTGGTTTTCTCCCATTTGGGTTTCCACGTAAAATTATTGTGTATTGTGTATATTTGGTTATATGTTTATGTTATCTTGAATGCAACAATATATTGAATGGAATCATAAATGATAAATTCAATGCTTACATGTTGTGATTGAAATGGTAATAATTTCATAACAATGGTTCACCCCCCTCTCAGTATTCCAACAATTGGTATCAGAGTAGGCCCTTCAGAAACAGTGTAATCACTAGAAGGTAGATCATGGAGTGCACTAAGAATGGAACACCATTGTTTGATGGTAAGAACTATGCCTTGTGAAGAAAAAGGATGAAAATGTGTGTGCAAGCACATGGATTTGATCTCTACCAAGAAGTAGTATATGGATACAAGGAACCTACCACTCCCCTAACAGATAAAGATGGAAAGAAAATTAGGGAAAACAATTCGAAGGATAAAAATGTTATTTTGAGTGTCCTAGCTATTTCAGTCTATGTCAAGGCTATGTATTGTGACTCTACAAAGGATGTTTGGGATAAACTTCAAAATGTTTACGAAGGAGATGCCAAAGTCAAAGGGGCCAAGATTCAAACTTATAGAGGTCAATTTAAACAATTGAAAATGAAGGAAGATGAAGATATTACAGCTTGTTTTCTGTGAGTTGATGAAATAGTGAATGCTATTAAAGGCTTAGGAGAAGAAATTAAAGAACCAGTAACTGTTCAAAAGGTATTAAGGTCTCTTCCAATGAGATTTGATCCTAATATTTCAGCCCTAGAAGAAAGAGAAAATATTTCTACGTTGAGAATAGACGAGTTACATGGAATTCTTATAGATTATGAAATGAGAACAGAGAAGGCTAATCCATCCAAGAAGAAAGCATCTTTTAAATCATCCAAAAAGACAAGAAAGAATAAGAAAAAGTAAAAGTCAACCTTTATTTGCAGTGATGATTCAGATGAAGATGAAGAAATAACCAACTTCGTAAGGAAGTTGAAGAGAGGAACTGGAAAGTACAAAGGTAAGCTTCCTTTAAAATGTTTTAATTGTGGTAAAATTGGCCATTTTGCTGTTAAATGTCCTTATGATAAGAATGTAGATAGTCATGAATAAGAAGCTCCCAATAAAGAAAAGAAATGTCAAAAAGGAGACAAGAAAAAAAACAAAAATAAATTCTTTAAGAAAAGACTCTACTCAAGAGAAGACAGTTCCTCATCTAATGAGAATGATGATAGTGACAGTGACTCAGAAAGAGTGCTCTTTATGGCATTAGAAACTACACAAAATGATAAAGAATATTATGAAGAATAAGATGAAGTAGATCTTGAATCAGAACTAATCAGCACCTTAAGTGAGATAAAAAGGGAAGGAAGAAAAATAAGTCACTCAAGGAAGAATTGGTCAAGCTAAAGGAGGGTTCTCAAAATCCCCAAAAAAATCTTAAGAAGCTCATAATATGATTATAAATCTAAAGTTCCAAGTAGAAGAAGACAAAGGATTGAAGAAACACTCAATAACCATTTGGAAGAAAAGGAGAAAATGAAGGAGAGTTTGGAAGCACAAATAGTCTCATTAAGAAAGGAACTTCAAAAGAAGGACATGCAACATAGCAACACCAAAATATTAGATGAAATCATCGACATTCAGAGGCCACACTATGACAATTCTAGACTAGGATAAAAAATAACACATACTGAGAAGGGTTCGAGCTCCATGATGAAAGAAAAAGAAGCAGAACAAAAGAGTTACACAGAAGTCATCAGAGGTCCCATCAAGAAGGAAGAATGCAAGTCTTCAAATGAAACAATTTTGGCAATGGAGAGAACTGAAGAACAATATCACACAAGAGTTGCACCACCTAGAATATCCAAAACACAAAATCAACAACCAACTATGGAGAGAACTCAAGAAGAAGATTACAGAAGAGCTACATCGCTTAGAAGATCCCCCACACTCAGGTACCAAAATATTTTTCTTGGTTTATGTTATTCCTGTAACAATTTTTGGCACAAGGCTATAAACTATAGAGCCTATGCTAATAAAAGAAGAAATTATGAAAGCTACTCTAGAAATAATTATCCCGGAAATCCTAAGAAACTATAACAGTTTTGGCTCATTAAATAATGAAGTAGAATTTAAAAAATGCAACAATTTTGGACACATGGCCAAAGATTACAGATTGATCGTTCCTCCAAAGGAACCTAAGAAGGATTTCAACAGTCATGTAAAATAACCATCAAGGATATGGAAAAGCAAGCAAGATAGTTTCAATATCAAAGAATGTGTGATTGGTCTACAAGCCCAAAACAGAAAAAGTGAATGGTATGTTGACAATGTTTGTTCAAAGCACATGACAGGGGAAAAGGACAGATTTGTAACTCTAAGGAAATAAAACGATGGATCAATTTTATTTGAATTCAACCAAGATTATTGGAAAGGGCAGATTCAATCTTGGAAGCAAAGATGCCAGGGCAAAAAATGTCCTACTTGTCAAAAAAATGAATCATAATATGCTAAGTGTGAGTCAAATGTGTGACCAAGGACACACACTTCTATTCAACTCAAAGAAATGTGAAATAAGGAAAGAAGGGTCAGGTAGATTGGTGGTGAGAACAATAAGAACTCCAAATGACATATACATTTTGAATGACACTGGAAAGGAAATATGTTTCTTGGGAAAGGAAGATGAAAGTTGGCTTTGGCACATAAGAATGGGCCATATGAACTTTGAAAATATTTTCAAAATCAGTAGAAAGACATCAATAAGAGAAATTCCTTAAATCTCAAAGACAACAAGCACTATGTGCAAGCACTATCAACATGGAAAAAAAACAAGAACTGAGTTTAGGACAAAGGAATTCTCTACAAAAAAAACATTGTAAATTGTACACATTGATCTATGCAGACTGATGAGAAAAAAAAGGATGAATGGAGAACATTACTTCATGCTACTTATTGATGATTATACAAGAATGACCACAGTTCTCTTTGTGAAGAAAAAGTTAGAGGCATTCAAATGTTTCAGGATATTCAAAGAGATGGTTGAAAATTAGACTGGCTTGAAAATAAATTCCTTGAGATCAGACAATGAAGGTGAGTTCTCGTCAAAATAATTCATGGATTTTTGTGAAGAACATGGAATAAAAAGGCAATTATGAGAATCCAAGACACCTCAACAAAATGGAATAGTTTAAAGGAAGAACATAACTGTATAGGAAATGGCCAGATCCGTGTTGAAAGAATCCATGTTGGGTGATATCTTTTGGGTACAAGAAGTACATACAATTGTCCATATATTGAACAGAGGAATGCTTAGAAGTAACAACGACAAGAATCCATATGAATTATGGAAGGGAATATTGGCGAACGTCAAGCACTTTAGAGTGTTTGGAAGAAAATGTTACATAAAACGAGAAGATAACAAGGTTGGAAAATTTGACTCTCGGGTTGATGAAGACAAACTGGTTGGATACTGAAGCAAAATCAAGGTATACAAATTCTAAAACCTTAGACTCAACAAAATAGTGGAAAGCATCAATGTAAAGATTGATGAAACAAATGTGTTGAAGACCAAAGAAGAAATAAGAAATTCAAAAGAGCAGAAAGTAGAACTAAAAGAAGAAGAAGAAGAATTACAAGAGAAGCAACTAGAAGAAAAAAAATATGAAACAAAAGAAAATAAGAAAAATCTCCAGACACCTAAATGTTGGTGTCATAAGAATCATTCACCGGAACAAATTATTGGGGATAAAAATGCAGGAATAGAAACCCAAAGAAGAAAACAAGCACCAGAACAAATAAATCTAGGACTATTATCCACAGTTGAACCAAACATCTTTGAGGAAGCCAACAATGATGAACATTGGATCAAGGCCATGGAAGAAGAACTGAATCAAATAGACAAGAATGAAACATGGGAATTGGTTCTAATACCCAAGGACAAAAATATGATTGGTACCAAATGGGTGCTTATAAATAAACTAAATGAAGAAGGACATGTAACCAGAAACAAAGCAAGGTTAGTATGCAAGGGATATGATCAAGTTGAAGAAATAGATTTTGAATAAACTTTTCTCATGTCACCAGAATGGAAGAAATCAGAATGATCTTGTCCTATGAATTCTCCAAAAGAATCACAGTCTATTTGGTGGACGCAGAATCAACGTTTCTAAATGGAGAATTAGAAGAAGAAGTCTACATCAAACAACCAGAAGGGTTTCTACTATTAGAAAGGGAATATTATGTATGCAGATTGAAGAAATATCTATATGGACTCAAGCAATCCCCTAAAGCCTACTATTCAAGACTAGTCAAGTATTTAAAACAACAAGGATTCAAAAATGAAAGTGCATATAGCAATCTCTACATAAAAGTGGATCGGGACAACATACTTATAATTGAAGTATATGTGGATGACATCATCTTTCGAAGTGATGATGAGATGTTGAGTAAGAATTTCTCCAAAGACATGTAGAGTGAGTTTGAAAATTCCCTACTTGGTGAGTTGAATTTCTTTTTGGGACTCGAGATATCTCAACTAGATGAAGTTATTTTCATTTCCCAAACCAAGTACATCAAATAAATGCTAAAATAAGTTTGGAATGGAAGATTGCAAACCTGTAAGTACTCCTATGGTGACTTGTTGCAAGTTTATCAACGATGATGAATCTAAGGAAGAATATCATAGACTCTATATATTGATGATTGAAAAACTACTCTATGTGACAACCTCAAGACCCGATGTGATGCAAATAGTTGGACAGGTTGCAAAATTTCAAGAAGAACCAAAGGAAACTCATGTTATGGTAGTAAAGAGGATCTTCAGATATCTCAAAGGAATGAAAAAATTTGGATTTTGGTATCCAAAAGGGAATGAGCTGACTATGGTTACCTACACAGATGCAGATTGGGCAGAAAGTATTGATGATAGAAGAAGTACTTGTGGAGCAACCTTCTACTTGGGTCATTGTCTGGTGTCCTAGTTAAGTAAGAAGAAATCCTCAGTATCTTTGTCTACGGTATAAGAAAAATATATTGCAACAACAACATGTTGTACTTATATCCTCTGGATGAAGCAAACCCTGCAAGACATACATGTAAAACATGATGAGCCTATTTCAATATTCAGTGACAATATGAGTGTTATAAGTATCTCCAAAAATCCAGTGATGCATTCAAAGACCAAACATATTCCTATAAAGTTCCACTTTCTATGGCAACAAGTCACAAAAAAAAATATCAAGTTGGAGTACATTGGGAAAAAAGAACAAATTGCAGATACCTTCACCAAACCTCTCCCAAGGGAGACCTTTGAGTATCTTCGACGGAAACCGGGAGTAGTTTCTGCCCCACAGTGATGTACACATATTTTTGCAAAGAATATAGGGGTAGAGAAATGGTAAGGGGGATTTACCCTTTTCCATTGATGTCAAAGGGAAATGTGTTTCATTTTTTCCTCATTTTTCATGTTGCCTCGATTTTCATGTCCATTGTGGGGTGGTTTTTCGGCACATTGTTTTTTGCCGATGGTTTTCTATTTCCGATTAAGGAATTAGGGTTGTTGACTAATCCAGGTCATTGGGTTAGGGTTTTGGATGCTGCTAGCTCTTATATGTATACTGTATTGTAAAAATTGTATCACTAAGAATGAATATAGAATATGCTGGTTTTCCCAGTTTGGGTTTCCAAGGGGAAGAATCTCTATGTAATGTTTGTATTTTCCATTGTATCTTTTCTGTTATTTTACTGAAAATCTGTTTGCAGTAAATATTGTACAAGGTTAAAATGTAAATTTGGTATCAGATCTTTGTTGGCTTCAGGGGGACTCCTTTGTGGTCAAGGGTTTGGCTCGAGACTGTGATAAGTCTTGTTACAGTGGAAGATCTGTGGTATTGAATTTTTAGGTGAAAATAAATGGAGAGTAATTCGAAAATGAAGATCGAGAAGTTTAATGAACAAAGTTTTGAGCTGTGGAAGATCAAGATGGAATATCTGTTGGTGGACAAAGATCAGTGGATCATGGTGGATCCAGGTACTGCACCTACGGGAACCTCAGCAGATGATTGGAAAAAGTTGGATCAGAAGGTGAAGAGCAAAATCCGTCTGTGTCTCTCATATTCAGTATTACTAAATGTATCAGAGGAAGCTACAACCAAGGATTTATGGGATAAGTTGGGGAAGTTGTATCATTCTAAGTCACTAGTAAATAAACTATTCCTGAGAAATAAGCTATATAATCTGAGGATGAGAGATGGAGAATCAGTGAAAGATCCTTTGAATGCCTTCAATACTGTGGTAAGTCAATTAGTATCTGTTGAGATTAAAATTTCAGATGAATATAAGTGTATCAATTTATTGTGTTCTTTACCAGACTCGTGGGATAGTCTGGTTGTGGCCATACATAGTAATACAACTTCCTTGAAGTTTAATGAAGTGGTATCATCCTTGTTGTCGTAGGAGATGAGACAGAAGAACATGTAAGGATAGAGCACAAACACATTATTTGCAAGAGGATGCTCCCATGAAAGAAATATATCTCTGTTCTCAAGTGGGAGATCTAAGTCTAAAGGTAGATCTAAATCTCCTAGAAAGTTTATAAAGGTATGTTGGATATGTGGAAAAGAAATTCACTACAAGAAGTAATGTATATCCAAAGTTGAGAAAAAGAAGGGATCTGCAGAATCTCCTTCTACAAAAGAAAATATATCAAGGAAGAAGGAGGGGATGTGTACTTGGCTTCATCAAGCACACATGAAAATCATGAGGCATGATTGGTTGACTCAGGTGCATCCTTTCATATGACTCCCCACAGGGAGTGGTTCTGTGAATATAAAAGGTGTGACAGAGATAATGTTTTCTTAGGTGATGATTTGACAACCATAATCATAGAAAGAGGAAAAGTGATGTTGAGGATCATAGATGGAAGGATTAGAACACTGCTTGGTGTTCTACACATCCCAGTTTTGGCTAGAAATTTGATTTTTGTAAGAAAAATGGACGATGCAGGGGTAAAAGCAATATTTGAAAAGGAAACCCGCAGGATGGTTCGAGGAAAAATAGTGTTACTGAAGGGAGTTCAGTTTGGAAATCTATATAAGCTGCAAGGAAGCACTATTAATGATGGGTGTAATAGTTCCATTATTCCTGATATTGGAGTTGAAGAAGAAATAACTCCTACAGTATCTAGAGAAAATGTTATGTTGTGGCATCAAAAATTGGGGCAGATCAGAGAGAAGGGTCTTCGACTACTACACGTTAAAGGTATGGTTGAAGGTATGTCTAACTTCTCTTTGGATTTTTTATTTTTTTGAACATTGTGTATATGGGAAGTAGAGTCGGGTAAGATTCCCCTCTGGTGCAACGAGGGAAGAAGGAATTTTACAGCTAGTTTACAATGATGTTTTTGGACATGTGTCGGTCCCATCATTAGGAAAATCTATGTTCTATGTCTCATTTATAGATGACTTCTCTATGAATACTTGGATATATTTCCTTAAGAAGAAAGCTGAAGTCTTGGACAGATTTAAAGAGTTTAAGGCTCTTGTTGAGAATCAAACAGAGAAAATAATTAAGGTGTTGAGGATAGATAATGGAGGAGAGTTCCGTGGGAATGAATTTGAAGAATTTTGTAAGAAGTGCGGTATAGAAAGGCAGAAGACTACTCCATATTCACCTCAGCAGAATGGAGTTGAAGAAAGGATGAAAAAGACTTTGATGGAAAAATCAAGGTGCTGGGTTAGGGCAAGAGTTCTGGGAATAGGTAGTGGGTACTGCATGTTACCTGGTTAACAGATCACCCTCATTAGCGCTGGATGACAAGACTCCACAAGAGGTATGGACTGGTAAGAAACATTCTCTCACACACCTCAAGGTATTTTGTTGTGATGCATATGTTCATGTTCCAAAGTAAAACAAGAGTAAGCTAGATAAGAAGGATGAAAAGTGTATCTTTATTGGATATAAAGATTGTCTCAAAGGTTATAAGCTTTGGAACCCAAAAACTAAGAAGGTAGTGTATAGCCAAGATGTGGTATTTAGAGAAATGAAGGATGTTGTTAAACATGAAGTCCTACCAAGTAAGGAAGAACCAGAGAAAATATAGTTTGATTTAAAGGATGATGAATTAGAATCTACAGAAGAACATGAATTAGAAGAAGAAGATCCTCATACTCCAGTATTGAGGAGATCAATTCGAGAAAGAAGGCTACCAGAAAGTTATACTCCATCTTATTTCCATTCAAATTTTTCTTTCTCTATTACTGATGATAATCCTAGAACTGTCAGGGAGGTAGTGGATTCACAGGAAGGAAATCTCTGGAAAAAGGCCATGGATGAAGAAATGGCAGCCTTGGATAAGAATGAGGCTTGGGATCTAGTGGAGTTTTCGACTAGAAGAAATCCCATTGGAAAAAAATGGGTATTTAAAAGGAAGCTGAATGCAGAAGGAAAAGTGGAGAAATACAAAGCTCGGTTAGTAGCAAAGGGTTATTCCTAGGTTGAGGGAATTGATTTTGGTGAGATTTTTTCTCCTGTTGCCAAGTTAACCTCTATAAGATTTTTGTTATCTGTTGTTGTTGCATTTGATTTTTAAGTAGAACAGATGGATGTGAAGACAACATTCCTACATGAGGATATGGAAAAAGAAATCTATATGAAGCAGCCAAAAGGATTTGATGTGAAGGGAAAGAAGGAGCTTGTATGAAGATGAAAAAGTTCCTGTATGGTTCAAAACAAGCACCAAGGATGTGGTATCAAAAATTTGATACTTATATGTTGGGACTTGTTTTCACAAGAAGCAAAGAGGATCATTGTGTGTATTTTAAATTAATTGGTGATCATTTGATTTATCTAGTCTTGTCATTTGTTCTGATCTTTGCAATATTTATTTTCCTTTTGAGCTGACAACAATATAAAGACAATAATTTTAATATTCTAACCTAGGGTTAATGATTTATTTCCAGTAATTCAACTTTCTCTTATTCTCAATCTCCCTATAAACCCACATGTTTTCTTTAAACTTAGTTATGATTGTGCACATAACAATCTTAATATATTATAGGGCATCCTCCTCCACTATCACCCAA
>ML781526.1:867623-904283 GCA_009831015.1 Picea engelmannii | reverse complement strand
TATGATGTTTAATTATGAATACATGATTTCAATATTTTGATCCAAATAAATATGTAATCTTTTTCCACTAGAAAATTGCACATTATATTAAGATATATAATATGTTCACATTGTCAGAACTATTATAGCCATATGACTCGCCTTGAGTAATATCCACAAGACATATCAGAGAAGCTATAAAGTACAATAAAGCCCTTCAAAAAAACTATGTAATGAGACTGTCCAAACACAAGACAAAACCTTTACAAATAAAAGTTTTTTTGTCTTACAAACATACCAAAAAGATTACCATCCTATATGACTTCTCACAGATAGAGTCTATTGAAGTATCAATTAATATAGATTTAAAACTGATGCAGACCCCTGAACCCTCGGATTGAGGTTCGCACAGGATCGTTCTAAATCTGCCCTTGAGTCTGATTGACTCTTCGTGCTCCCCACAGGGACACACACACACACACACAATAGTGTTCCTCCACAGGTCCTTATGAGTGTGCCACGTGATCAAACACCCTGCGTCACCCAAATCTCCTTGAACACAACAAAATCATACCCTTCCTAATTTGGGCTTTTGGGTTTCACAATATCGCGCTTTCCGTTGTCGAGTTTTCGGCTCCTGAACCCACCGAAACCCAAAATGTTGGTTCTCTGAAATGTATTCAGCAAAGGCTGGCTTCTTAATGGACTTTTTTTCACTTCGTCGGGGTTTCAGACTTTACGACTTCGCGAATCCTGATGCAATACTTTCGTCTCTCCAACCTAGGAAACCCTGAAACAGTCAACGAAGTTTTGACTCCGCCTGGCGACAATTACGTCACCTGTCTTCTCCGCTATCTTTTACCTCCAACGCGGACTCTTGCCACCTATCACTCTTCTCGACTTTCGAGACTTTCGATCCCAAAGCGCTACCTCCTCTGTTTCCCGACACTCGAAGTGCCGAAATCTCGAAACTCCCTGCCAATTCCTGTCACAACTCACAACTTCGGGACTCTCGCTCCACTGCGCTCAACCCCTTGTCATCAGGATCCCCGAAATGTCGAAATGATCTGACGGCTTGTGCAAGCACGATCAACGGTCCACGTTGATTCTCGATCCTAGAGTGATGAGTTTGCCTACCTCTAATCACCTTGTGACTTCTCTGGATCCTATGGTCCTTGTGGTCTCTCAAGTTCACCATGGAGAATTTCGACTGCTCGTCTCCTCCTTGACAGCTCCTGCGAAATGAACCAGTGTTCTCCCTTTTGAACCTTGCTTATGCTGGGTGACTTCGATCCTCGTCTCCCTTTGAAGTAGTTCGACCTCTGTCCTCCTTTGAATTATTCAAAGGTGTTATCCCTCCTGAGCTTTTACTTACAACTTAAGTCTTGAAAGGACCCTTGTGCGCATTCCTTGTGGCAAACTTTCAAATACTTCTAAGTATTTGATTTCTTCGACTCTGTGCACCTCTGCTACAACAGTCTTTCTCTCTTCCCTTGGTTGATAAGTTCTATCTTTCAACCCGCCTGCGCACACCTTGCAAAACTTCTATGCTTCACCTGCACTTCTATTGGAATGAGAACAATGGTATCCCTCCTAAGATTTTAGAGATAAACTCTGAACCTTTGTCAACGCACTCCTTGTGGACGTTTCACTGCACTCTTTGCAGGAACTTCTCTCACTCAGGAAGAGAAGCAATTGAAACTCATTCTCTTTCTCTCTCTCTCTTAGACTTCAAACATTCAACATGAAATCATACATACACACGGTATTAAGCAAATGCATAACAGAGAGAATAAAACCACTGTAGGCATACCATTCACCATGTATAAACATAAAACATCATAACACCATGAAATCTGATTCAAAGCTTCATATATCAATTCAAGCTCCTGTACATGGGTTCTCCTCTACAACTTTCTTCTACAACTTTCTTCTACAACTTTCTTCTTCTTTTGCTCTATGCTAATATTACAATGATCTAGAGATACAATAATACAAAGACGAGGGTGTCTATATCTGTTTTCCCTCTTGCTTCCTAAACTATCTAATCTCTAATTCAAACCTACCTACTTTCATTAATAGGACTTAAATGCCTTAACTTTCTACAGATGAGAGAAATCACTCAAGATCTGTTTACAACCTCCAAGATATAAATGCAAGTACACCATCTTCCTAACTATTACATTAATATCCGCTCCCTTAAACTTTCGAAACATTTCAAAATGTGAAAAATGTGTGTTGTGATTTCCAGTTGTCCTTCGCCTCCACGCTCGCTTGACTGCTTACGATGCTCCTGCATTAAAAAGTGTCTTGGTCCCTCATGACCATCTACCCACTGATTGTAATCTATGGCTCCTCGACGCACAGTAAGGGCCTTTTTTAATAAAATATCATCCTCAAGATTCTCTTCTCTGTAAACATGTGCAAAGGTAATGACTAAAAAGAACTAGAAGAGTTCCTTTATCCTATCCTTCCAACAGTCTATAGAGATTGCCTGAAGAGATCCTTTTTTATTTAGCCAGTCAATTAGAATTTTTGAATCCCCGGTGACATGGAAGTCTGTGATAGATAGTCTATGAGCCAAGGAAAGAGTAGCCCAAGCACCCAAAAGTTCTTCTCTTGTGTTTGATCCTCCTCCACAATTGAGTGTCCACCTATAGACTGAATGATCATTGAGATTGATGACTCCACCTGCTCCACTTTGTTCCCCATTTCTTTGAGCTGCCCCATCGAACCATCCTATAATTCTATTAAGTGGAAAAATATGGGCAGAACTTCTAATAGAGTGCAGAGTTTTCTGTGGTCTATGACTTTTCATTGCACCTGTGGAGAGATAAAAGACCTTCTCCAAAGATGAAGACCTTGACTCAAAAATAGCCAAGTTTATTTCTATCCAAATGAACCAATATATATGTAATCTTACACTTATGTATAGTGTTGTATTAACAAAAATATTATTATTTATAAAAATTAAAATTAAAAACCTTAAAAATAATTAACAATTTTTATTTCTTTCCATTAACAATATAACTTTAATGCATCTCAATTAAATTATTATATTGTGAGTATAATTTATAATTTTTTCCAATATCTATAAACCATAAATTATATGAATTTGACATATTTTCATTAAAATTTTTATGTTCCCATAAAACTATAAAATTGTATATACTTTATTTATTTAATTTATATATATATATATATAACTTTAATGCATCTCAATTAAATTATTATATTGTAAGTATAATTTATAATTTTTTCCAATATCTATAAACCATAAATTATATGAATTTGACATATTTTCATTAAAATTCTTATGTTCACATAAAACTATAAAATTGTATATACTTAATTTAATTTAATTTAATTTAATATATATATATATATATATATATATATATATATATATAAATAATTTTAATTTGTGTTATATTTTATGTAAATAAAGCTAGATGTTAGTGATCACTAGTATGTAAATATTATTTTGTATTAGATTTTATGTAAATGAAAATAGATACTAGTGGTCACTAGTATATATATATTGGAGAAAGTATAGTATTTGTGTTAGATTTTATGTAAATGAAGATAGATGTTACTGATCACTAGTATATATATATATATATATATATAGATACTAGTGATCAGTAACATCTATCTTCATTTACATAAAATCTAACACAAATACTATACTTTCTCCAATAAAATTCAACAACAAATACAATAATTGTTCCAACAATATATTCCATATCATATTGGATTCTTGATAATTCCCTACAATATTGCAATTTTTTATTTTCTCCCATTACCATAGTAACACCACTTTATATACTTCAACTCTTCAACTCCTCCATTTACTTTCAAGTGACATCTTCATGTTGGGATCATGCCATTCAATTACATGCCACCAATTGCGAGAACCTTTTATTTCCTTGAGACACTTTAACTTATCCCGTCCCCATGCATTGTTTTCAATTTCGAACATGTGAATACATCGAAAACCTTGAACATGGGGGTAATGGTGATGTCGCCTCTCTCAACCTTCCACTTACACTTGTTGTTGCCACTACCCCACACAGTCCAATGAATCTAATCACTAAAGAGTCAACTCTTATATCTTTGGAAAACCCATCCCCAACTCAAACTCCCCCAACTTCTCATTAGAGTATGTCACTAGTACTCTCAAACATAGTTACCAAGTTCGAATTCGAATTTGGATTCTAATTCGATTCGATACGATAAAAAATTAAATTGAAAATTTTCAATTCAAGAAAAAATCAACAATATACATATTGAAGATATACATAAATATCTACTTCTCTTCTTAAATTAACTATGCATGTTCAATTCTTTCTTCATTCAGTTTGAAATTTGAATAATTTCTAATAGAATAATGTAACCTCTTATAAGTATCTAATAATAAAACTCTCTTTTAGTATTATTCTCTTGGCGCATGTGGGGTTGGTTCCATTAAATCAGTATATAATAACTTCAATCACTTCGTATAAATGTTAAATAAGTTGCACTTTATATACTTTAACCTCATCTAGTTAAGACATAATTTGTGTCGTAAGGGAGCATAAAAGTTTCTGGCATTTCATATGTGATCTCCCCTTAAAACCTTAAAATTTGTAGCTCTTTGAGATCTTTCAACCTATTGACAAATCTCAATCCATATCCTTAAAAATCTAGGTAGGTAAAAAATATAGTGCCCATACTTATATTGAACCCAATGAACACGTGTTTCTTTGCCATCAAATACAGATAACTTTTACGAAAACACCGAGAGAAAGTTGCATTTGATTGTGGAAACCTACACAAATATTGTACCTCTTCAATTTCCAAATATGACAATATTTCCATCTCGACTTACACGACCTGAGCATAATATTCTAAAATTTCCAAGCAAACTATCACGAATCCATATATAAGCTTATTTAATCGTTCGATAGAATCTCATACACATTGCTAATTTCCTTGAATTTTATATGCATTGGATTGTTTTTTTATATCCGAATAATATTGTTAGTAAGTTTTTGATAAGAACCTCTTATTTTCAATGTATTTGGAATTGTGTCTTTGTTGTTGAGAAAACTAATAATATAAACTAGGATCAAATCTAGAGTGGACAAATTCCATTGCATGGAAACCTCCAATTGAGGAATCTAGGGAAAAGGTTTTGGCTTCTCCATGAAGCTTCAATAGGTACAGGTACTTATGTGGAGGGGAAGAACGCCTGGCAGATTTTTATACATCATATCACTTTTATCTTCCATCACTTGACTGATGTTCTGACTCCAACCCAGTTTCCTACATGCGATCCCGAATCGAGCCGAATTTCATCGAATTATTCATACTTCAAATCAAATTTCTGAGTTGTTTTTTTCGATACGACCGAATTTGGTAACTATGCTCTCAAACATGGCAAATCCACGAGCATCTCTTTCAACTGTTGACAATTATAGAGTACAAGATATGCGAGCTTTTGGAATTCACTAATCCAACTAGGCAGTTGCTTCACATCACAGTCCCAAAGAGAAAGACATTCCAAATCTTTCATCGCCTACATATCCTATGGAAGGCACAAATTGTGTATATTTTGGAATTATAAATTTACAAGGAACAATTATGATCATCGGTATACAAAAATATCCTTGGTCAGACACCTCCTACTCCCATATTAGTACATAAGCCAAGCATAGCACTATTTTAGCACTATTTTACCATATGAGTTAGCTAGTCCATCCCACCTTTAATTTAAGGTGAGAAATGTTATTAATGATGATGATGACGACGACGACGACGATGATGATTAAAATCCACTGAGACTAGATCTATTGAACCTTAAGAAATGTAAGGGATTACTTGGATTTCTTTAGAATTTTGTTTCTATGCTAAAAAATCATTAAGAGAGCATTACAATATCACCATAGTTTTGATGACTTAGAAGGTTAGGAAGGTCGATATTGTGAAAAATATTTTGAAATTGTGATATTATTTGGGTATATGTGAGACATTCTAATAGAAAGTTATTTTCATCTTCAACTCTCTTAATGTCACAAAGATGATATATTCTTTCAACCCGTGGAATTTTGGGAATTATTCAATGCCTAGTTTCATTATGTAGCTCATGAGAGTTTGTTATTATTTTAGCAATGTCGATTTTCTTCTTTACGCTAGTCAAAACAGAGAGATATTTTGTTGACCACCTCCTTATAGTATTTTTATTTTCTTTTATCCTTTAATTATTTACCTCACCACAAATTCTCCTTAATCTCCTTAAATTTAGATGTAATAATATTTTTAATATTATCTTTATTCTGCATAATGACTTCTTTATGTATTCCCCAATGATTTAGCCAAGACTTGGCATCTTTATGCCATCCCCGCTTGAGCTACAAGTGGTTTTGGATGGAGTTTGAAGCAATTTTGGGGGGCCTCATTTTGTCTATGTTATTAATATTGCTCTTGTACATTAGGTACCTAATCATAATCATTCTTGTTATAGAGTTATTAACCTCCTAACCATTGATCCATCATCTCCTAGAGGTCACCTATCCAATTAAACAACTTTCACCACTTCTTCTCTAAGATTCTAGCCTAATTTCCACTTGGTCTCTCTTTTCCTTCATTAAGGGTGAGATATGGTTGCAATGGATGAGATCTCCGACTAATTTCTTGGGGCTTAGCCTAGAGAAGGCTTCCATTATGAGCTTGAGGATATTATCCTAATAACTATATGGCCTTATCCCTAAATCCATATAACAAACAATCCATTTCCCATGGGGAGGGAGGAGGAAAGAGCTAGTAAACTTATGCTGCTACTTTGGCTACCAGATTTGGGCAAGGAACTTGGAAATAGACTGTTGCATAATCTTCTCCATTAGTAAGTTATTTCAGCAATTAATAGAAGGTGTACTAGATGTTTCCCTCTATTCAATTGTCTATTTGCTTGCATATATTCATTTGGATAAACTTATTAGAGTTATGTGTTATGATCTATTAGTAGACTTGTCTTTGATTTGTATGCATATACTTTGATCTTGGAAAGGATCTTGTCTTATTGTGTACAAATCATTGTCTCTCAGAGCATGAATAATCTTTACACAAGAAAACAACCAGGAGTGTGCAGGGACAACATTTAGAAATTAGGTATGATTCCTCATTATAAAGACTCCTAGTTACCTTTTGCATATAGATAAGATCTCAAAACATCCATATATTGCATCTTTATCTCTGTCTTAGGTATAGGAAGAACCTAAGGGAGTTCAAATCCTGTAGGGATCAAAATTCCTACAACAGATTGGCAACCATACTGGGGATCTCCTTTTATGTTCTTTCTTCCTTATTTATGTTTTTTCTTTCTAGGATCTTCATCCAATTAAGTGCCCTGATCTGATTCCCAACCTTTGTTGTACTCTTTCCTAAGTTTAGTTGAAGAAATATCCACATTGGATCTGATAGATCTCATCCAGATCTATCATTTTTTTCATTTCTCTATTTCGGTCGCACCTTCACAGTGTACACAGAGAAACCCAAGACCTTCTATTCACACTTTTTCATTCTTAGGGGAGTGACCATCTTTGCTCCTATCCTTACCAGGAGCGGTCATACCTTCTAGTCATGCTATTTCTCTTAATAGGGAGAAACCCAGTCTCTCTGTCACCCTTTGTAGGGAGTGACTATCCTCTTGAAAACCCTTTTTGAAGAGCCATCCTTCAAAAAAATTACTTAGGTCCATTTCCTCTGGTCTCCTTCAACACTCCATACCTGCCTTAGGCCCGTCTCACTGACTTTACTTCAAATTCTTTTGAAATTCATCTTCTCCTCTTGGTCATCTTATATGATTGATGAGTACAACCAGAACCATCCAGTCTAATCCCTTCAATTAAGTATAAGTCTAATATTATTTGCTTGAGAAGATTATTTTGTAAAATATACCCTTCTTTGTTCTGCAAGTTTCCTTTTCATTAGTTTGAGTGCTTGTTGTTTCCCAAAACATTTGGCGAACCCTTCAAACTATTGTCAAGACTTGAATTTTTGTGTGCTTAAAGTTTACATGTTTGTCTCTTTATGTTGGTTGTGGAGCTTGATTATCTTCCTGTTTCATAGGTCTTTGTTTTTAGCCGTGTTTATAACCCATGAAGACTATACACCCTGAAATACTCTACACCCCTCCATGCAAGGGGGTTGTAGGGGGGATTTCCCCCCTACTAGGTCCAGGGGGCTCATCCCCCTAGCTAGGAGGTTTGGGGGCAAGAAGACCCCCGACGGAGGTTCAGGGGCAGCATCCCCCGAAGGAAAAATTGGCTTGTAAATCTATATTGTAATTCATAGTAAATATGGACTATTCATTATAAGGTCGCAGATTTGAAGGTAGAAGTGTTGGCAATGTCAAAGGGGGAGATTGTTAGCGAGTTCTTTGTTTGATGTGCTGTAAATGTTATCATTGATGTCAACTAAGAATGGTGAGAAGGAAAGAAGGAATCATGAGACAAAGGTTTGAAGGTTTGAAAGAAACTACATCAGGAACTGTTGATTATTGTGGATGATAGATCTATGGTGCACATTCATATCGGTGCATGGAAACAAATGGAGGTTAAGAAAAGAAGGAGGCCATCTCCAAAGTCCTAAAACGTGAAGCCCCGATGAGATTTGGGCCGTCGGATCATAGAGGGTCGTGGGTCATCGATCAGACGAGAGAAAAGAATTGAGAATCGATAAACAAAAGAAAGGAGGTGAGCTAACTTCTGACATCGTGAAACGTGAAGTACCAAAGTGCAAAGAAGAGATCTGGGCCATTAAATCACAGAGAATCATGGATTGTTTATTTGACAAGGCTAACTTCCGACATCGTGAAACTAGAAGTCCTGAAGTGCGAAGAGGAGATTTGGGCCGTCGGATTACAGAGGATCGTGGACCCTTGATCTGACATGGTGAAGTTCAAACATTTGAACATTGGAGAAAGGAGGAGAGATAACTCGCGAGATCATGAAACATGAAGTCACGAAGTGCCCTTTTGATTAGCGAGTGGTCACAACAAGTGGTCACATCAGCGAAGAATAAGGGAAGGAGCTAGCATCACTAGGATCTACCTCAAATATCAGGAGTTGGGAGAATCAAGGTGAATCACAGCAGTATATATGAAACACGAAGTCGCGAAGCACCCATTTGATTAGTGAGTGGTCACATCAGTGAAGAATAAGGGAGGGAGATAGCATTGCTAGGCTCTACCTTAGAGATCAAGAGTTGGGAGAATCGAGGTGACTCACAGCAGAATAGCTAAAGGGAGAAGTTGCGAAGCACATTGTTGTTTGGTGTATGGTCACAACCAAAGGTCACATCAGTGGAGAATAAGGGAAGGAGCCAGCATCCCTAGGCTCTATCTCGAAGATCAGGAGTTGGGATAGTTGGGGTGACTCACAGAAGAATATCTGATGCATGAAGCCACGAAGTGCCCTTTTGATTGGCATGTGGTCACAACTAGTGGTCACGTGGAGAGGAATTGTGTGCCCAGTGCTAGTTCGCATGGGTATAGGTCATGAGGACCCGATGTAACTCAAACCGTTGATCTCTGGCTTCATCCTCCAGCAAGATCTCTATCATTCAAATATGTCGACACTGTATTTTACACATTCAAAAGTCAAAAATCCTTTGCGTTTATAAGCCAACGACAGTGATTAAATCGACAATTTGATCGAAGGGTTACTGTTTCACTGCGTGATTTCTTGACCAGTTACGATTCAATTATACTAACTAAATCATTGTTCTTGGGCATTTGAGATTATGTTCTTGGGAATTTGAGATTCTATTCTTAGGCGTTTGAGATTCGTAGTGTAACGGATTATGAGAGAATGAATAAAATAAAAATGTTGCGACAGAGTGAAGTAGTCTTTTCTTTGAAAAATGAGTTGAACAACATGTAATGAAAATTACAGAATGAACAAGGCGAGAACAAATTCAGAGATGAAGAACATAAGCTGGACAGAGTAGAAATGGTGAAAAGAGAAGAATGTACAAGAATCTAAGAGCATGGGAAGAATAGAGAAAGAGAAGATGGAAAGAGACAACAAGCGGAGCCAAGTATGAACAGACATAAGAAAACTAGAATTGCAGAACAGAAAAGAGACAGAAAGTGGAGCCAAGCATGAACATACAAGAGCATAGTAGAATGGAAGAACAGAGAAGAAGTGGTAAGTTTTGAAACATATGTATTGTTGTAAGCTATTATTCAAGCAAAGATTTATAATCAGGGTGGTGCTAGGGAGGATTTTGGTCCTCTTATTCAAGTTGGTTCTTGAATACTGGGAGTTGTAGCTTCCATCTAGTTGTGGCTAGAAAACAAGGTGGCAGGGTGGTGCTAGGGAAAACGAAGAGTTTCTTGTGTGCAAGTTGGTGCTTGCATAAGTGGAAGTGGGTGCTTCCATCTAGTTGGTGTTGGAGATCATAAGGAGAAAATATGCTTCTTTCTAGTGGGTGCTAGAGAAACTTGAGGGTTGGTGCTCTCTACAAGTTGTAGTTTGTTAAATAAGAGGTTGTAGCCTCATTTTGAGTTGGTGCTCAAAGATAGATGGTGTACATAAATTAAAAGACTGCTTATCATTTTAAGAAGAAGAGGTTTTCTCCCTTTATTGGTTTCTTCATGAAAATCTATCTCTATGTATATCATATGGGTGATTGATGTTTACTATTTTTGTTGTTTATGTATTCCATAATCTTGATTATCATTTGGAGAAGAGTAACAATATTTTAACAGGAATAAAATTGTTTAAGCACAGTAACAACTGATTCACCCCCCCCTTTTAGTTGTCTTAGTAATTTCAACAAGAAGTTATGTTAGGGTTTTTTTCCCTAGAAGGAAACCCTCTTTTATGAGGGAAATGTATTGCGGCTATGCATCATTGTGAATATTGTATTCTAAGAGAGGAGACTATGAGAGAAAGAAGAGGAAGTTACAATGAGTGTGTTGTAGGTTGTATCCTTTCATTTTGTTGGATAATGAAAAGGAAGGACCTGGCAATTTTTCTCTTGGACATAGCCCACACTGGGTGAATCACATATATTAGTGTCTCTATTGTATTGTGTATCTTCTATGTTTTATTTACGCATTTGTTTTATTTTATTGCTCTGCAATCCTATTTTTCTAACAACTGGTATCAGAGCAAAAGGTAACTCATAGGAAAAGAGGGTTCCTGGTTCGAGTGGGAGCAATGGAGGAAGATGGAAAGTTTAGGGTGAATAAATTTAATGGTCAAAACTACTAGTTATGGAAGATGCAGCTAGAAGATTATTTATATTAGAAGGATCTATTCCCACCATTGGGTGGAATAGAAAATAATTTGAAGGCTACGAAGGACGAAGAATGGGAGGTTCTTGACAGAAAGTCACTAGAAATGATACGACTGAGCCTAGCAGTGTCGGCGGCTTTCAATATTTAAAAATAAAAGACAACAAAGGAGTTGATGGACGCATTAAATAAACTGTATGAAAAACCCTCAACATCCAATAAGGTATTTCTAATGAAGATATTATTTAATATGAAGATGTCAGAAGGTGGGTCTGCTGCATATCATTTAAATGAATTTAATATGGTTACTAATCAAATAAGTTATGTAAAAGTGGACTTTGATGATGAGGTTAGGGCTCTTCTAATATTGTGTTTGTTATCCCTGCTTTTTATGGATAACTAGGAGATCATGTCTCGATTCCCATTGGTCCTAGACATGGAGTACCAAGAGAAGGATTAACCTGAGAATGGCCCTGGAGGGCCCACCTTTTCTTCTTCCATCATCTTCATCTCGTCAATAGCTGCAACAACATTGTTAAGCCCTAATATTGGCTCATTACCCCTTAATTGGGGCATATTACATTAGTAATGTTATTTTATTTATGGCAGCTTTATTCCATTAGTTTTAATTATACCTCCTAGTCTTCTATATATACCAAGGAGACATTTTCATTTTGAGTTATCTTGTACTTAAACATTTATGTGGGGTAAAAGGAGGTTTCCCCCTCAAAGA
This sequence comes from Picea engelmannii, assembly GCA_009831015.1. Taxonomy (NCBI): domain Eukaryota; kingdom Viridiplantae; phylum Streptophyta; class Pinopsida; order Pinales; family Pinaceae; genus Picea; species Picea engelmannii. The sequence continues at coordinate 892,287 of ML781526.1, read as the reverse complement.
GGCTTATTATCTGTAATTATCTCTTTTTCAAGGCATTGAGTACTTATTTTGAGGTTTTTCTATGCTATATTGATATTTGGTTCTTAACATATGGTATCAGAGCTCAAGGTCTTGGGGTTTCGCTGCTACATCTGAGACACCTTGGAATTTTCGCTATAACATTTTTTATACAATGTTTTAGAAGAAACGACTTGGAGGATATTTAGTAGATGGATCAAGGTACGTTGGATTAAAATTTCAGCTCCTGAGGCCTTATACTTTCGGAGATACATCCTATGCAAGATAGGGTTCTGGAATCGTCCTGAACTAAGTCATTGAGTGAGACCGGTTTCATTGGATAGTGGACAGTCTGTAGTAATTTTGGTACGAGTTTCAGAATTTTATATCAATTATTTTTTTCGAGGAATGCTATACAAGTGAGATCTCCTGGAAAGGCCAAAAATCAACAAGTTGTGGGGAAGTTAACGTAAATTCCACTTGGAAAATCCAATTTTGATCAGACCTATGGAATTGCAGAGAAGAAATATCAGAAAACTACATAAAATAAAGTTTCACACCCAGAAGGGCCGAAACTTGGGAGATACAACAGAATAAAGATTGTCTAGTAGAACCACCTCAAAATCAAGGTTCAAAATTGATACTTGGCCAACATGCCACCCAAAAAGGGAACTTCTACACCAAATAAGCCTCCAGACAATCCTACTCGGACTCTTAATGAAGGTGAAGAAATGCGTAGGGACATAAATGATTTACAAAAGAATATAGTAACAAAAGATGAACTACAAGAGATGGAAGATAAGTTGGAGGCAATAAATACTAAGATGGATGGTTTAAAAGAGGAGATCATGGAAGTATTGAAAAATTTTGTAACAGAGAAGACACCTGAAAGTGAAAATGCATCCCATGAAATTCATGATGAGGACACAAGGAAGGTGAATCAAGAATGGAGAAACTCCAACTTTGGGTTGAAGACCAACCATGTTCCTGAGATCGATATGAGGAAGTTTGATGGCAAGGATCCAATCACATGGATACTTCAGATGGAGCAATTATTTGATCTACATAATGTGCCACATACACAAAAGGTATGAATTGCTTCTTTATATTTATAAACCAATCAATTTGTATGGTATCGATGGCTTTGTTCTCACAAATCACTCATCACTTGGACAATTTTCACTGAAGAAATGATAGCACACTATGAGGATATAAGGAGCAATACCTTCTTTAGCCAATTGATCAATCTCAAGCAAAAGGGTTCAGTTACCGAGCACATTGAGAAATTCCAAAGATTGAATATAAATGTAACATATATTCCATATGAGCACTTGATTGATGTATTCATAGGAACTTTAAATGATAACATTCAACATGAGGTTCTCCTTTGGGAACCCAAATCATTGGAGAATTCATTTAAGGTGGCAAGAAAAGTTGAAAGTAAAAATATGGCTATGGCTACTAGAAGGACCAATCCTAACATCTATAGAGAGAACAATGATCCTTCTTCTAAAACACCTCAACCTACAAGGTTGACACCTCAACAATTGGAGGAAAGAAAATAAAAAGGTTTATGCTTTAATTGTGACAACAAGTACAGTAAGGGACATAAGTGTGGTGAGAAGAAATTATTCTACATAGATTGTGAAGAGGAAGAAGAACAAGAAAAAGAACCATATCAAGATGAAAACGTAGAAGCAATTTCATCTGAAGAGTTGACTCCCACGATATCGTGTAATGCATTGGTTGGAATTAGCACTCCTCAAACCCTCAAACCCTGAAGATCAAAGGATACATCAAAAAGAAAAAGGTAACAATCCTAATTGATTCTAGCAGTACTCATAATTTCATTCACTATAAATTAGCCAAAGCTCTTAATTTCTTTGTATATCCAATGCCAGAGTTTCAAGTAATGATTGAAGATGGAGGAACTATCAATTTCTTAGGAAAATGCAATAAGATCAATCTTACTATGTGGGAATATGTAGTGAATAGTCCAATGATTTCTATACCCATGGGTGGTGCGGATGTTGTACTAGGAATCCAATGGTTACAATCATTAGGAACAATGGCTTTTAATTTTCAATAACTTTTCATGAAATTTTCATTGTAAGGAAAAGAAATTGAGTTAAGAGATATCAGGGAAACCCGGTAAGGTGATAAGCTCTAATGGCATAACAAAATTATTGAAAAAAGGGCACCAAGGTGTTATTGCACAACTACTCTCACTAGATGTTTAAACATCTAAGCCATATATTCCTCAAGATCTCAAAGGGATCATTGATAATCATTCCAAAGTATCCATCACCATCGGCTTGGTCTTGTATTAGAAGAGGTTCTTGCTCCATGAGGTAATTAATCTAGGTATCATGGTATGTGTCAATTTTGATCATTAAAACCTTTAAGTATATGCATCTGATTCCTTTTATTTCTAACGACTGCTTGGATCTTACATTTCCCCACTTGACCATGTTTGCGGGGGTTGATAGGGTTGCCTAGTAAGCTTGTGCATGTAGGTTTTAGTTTGCAACTAGGGGGGATTTTTGAAAATCCATCATCCACTCCCATCATAGCACCATTGTTTCATCTTATTTCTCACTCACTTGTCCCATTCCCTTTGTCTAGGCATTGGGTAGACCTATTCTTAGGATTGCACCTTACCTTGTGGGAAGAAGGGGCTAAAGGCCTAGAAGTTAAAAGCAACTGGTAAAAGATAAAAGCCTAAAATAAAACATCGAGATGCTTCACCCAGGGATCCCCGAGAAAGCAATAAAAGGCTTCTCAGCAAGAAACAAGAGGGACCCAAAAAATGATAAAACAAGACCTAGTTAGAGGATAGGGGGTCTCATCACGATCCAGTCTATTAGGTCCATGGGTACCTAGGAGTATGACATTTCCACCAGTTGGTTACCATGCCAGGGCAGTGACTCTTGGTTGCATGGCCAAGGGAAAGGGGTCTCATCACAAGCCAACCTTCTCATTTCTGCGAAAGTACTTGTGGGTAACACTGTCAGCTTTGGTCACCATGCCAAGGCAGTGTCCCCTGATTAGCTCTTGAACACAAAGGAAAAAGGAATAAAATGATAAAAAAGAATAAAGGCAAGAATGGGCTTGGAAAAAATGCATCCATGGTAGGGACAACTTGCTTTGTACAAAGGCACCCATAGGTAACACCTTTGCATCCTTGGCCTTCACTGCATGCACATTCTTGGACATCCCTTGACCACATCATATAATTACATGGCTTAGATGAGGTATCTTCCAGGGACTTTCCTTTTCCTATAGACATTGGCCCAATAGGACGCTTTGTCCCTTCCCCAAGACTTGTATTGCAGGCTTATGTAACGTCTTTGAGCTATTGACTGATTTATTAGGGATTTTATGCATATGCTTAATAATATTAATGATGAGATGTGATTGACACTGCTATGATCCCTGTGACTAATGAGCCCATGGAGGGTGTAGCCTTTGATGTACAGGACCATACTTGACGGATAGGTACCATTTGGACTAGTACACATGGGGAGATGATCAGATCAGAACTCCATGGGGCTGAGGAGCCCACCAAGTAAATGTTGAGAGCCCATCAGAGGGCAGAGACGGGATAGGTGTTGATCATAGCTTTGTACTGAAGAAGAAGAGGATGTTCCACTAGACGTACCCCGACACATTCAAACCTAGGAGGATTGACCCATTCTCAGTGGGACATTGACCCTAGATGGCTTAGGACATCACCAAGAGGCTTATGACATCATCCTGAACGTGTTGACAGATGGATAGGGCAGTTGGCACATGTGGCATCTTGGAGGAGCCCATAAGGGGCTAACATCTTACTTCAAGAGGCTGCACTTGCGCTAATAGGGGCTAACATCACCCTAGAAAGGGGTGACGTCTTACCTTTTTTCTCAATTAGGGTTTTAGTTTAACAATTATTGCAAAAATGGTATGATTTGATATTATGGCCTTGTCGGCCTTTTTACCTGACCTAAAATGTGAAATTAGGTCAAGGTTTTGTATAAATGAGAGATTTTTACTCTCATTTTTTCATCATCACTCATTCACTCCATAAGGAGGCCTGAAATTTGCACACTATCTTGGGTATTTAGCTGGATTAAGTGATGCGCACTTGTTAAAGGAAGAAATTTTTGGCATTTTATGGTGTTTCTCTTGAAGGAAGGTGTTACAACGAGGGTTTGCATGGTTATTTCTTGGTGAATTGTAAGTATTTTTCTGCAAAACTTCTTGAATGAATGGTTGTAGTTTGATTTCTTGCATGTATTTATGATTTTGATGAATCAAAACCCTAGGTGACAAGAACACAAGTAGGTCCTTGTCTCATGTTCCCTGATAGAGAAACTTTCAACCATTGAAGAAGGAAGAAAGAGCCTAGCCGTAGCTACACTCCTATTTGTTCCTCCTCTTTGCTAGCCATACCATTTGGAAGCCAAAAAGAGTGATACATCCCTGACCTAGGTCTACTACACTAGGGTTGTACTCTTTCTAGGGTTTGTTGAAAGGCCTTGCTGTAGCAACACCTATTCTCATCAAACCCTCTTGTTTTGGTTATATATTTTATTCTTGAGCTAGCTGTTTTGTTGGAAAGGAGGAGAGAGCACGAGGCCTTGCTTTAGCAACACCAGAGTGAGCCTCTCTCTCCTAGGGTTTTGATTTTGAGGCCTTGCTTTAGCAACACCTCAAAAATCTTCCCTCTAGTCCTTAAAATATTTGTCTCCTTCAACCTTTGCGTCCTTCACTTATGACTCCATTAAACCCTAAGGCAATGATCTAAAAAGTCCTCCAAAGTTGAAGTGAAATTGATCAAACAACTCTCAAAACTCTTTGAATATCTAACCCTAACTACACTAACCCGAGACTAGATTAACCTTCTAACCCTAAGTTGTTGACTTCATTGTTGGTTATTTCATCTTTAATGGAACAACGTCTTGTTTTAGGAGCAATTGAATGATGGTTTAGGAATTAATTGAATAAATTGTTGATTGGTTACATTGAATCATGAATGCCACATTATTCTGATATTTATTGGTGAAGTGTTCTATCTTTTCATTGCTATTGATAAACATTGGCTTTGTCAACATTTATTGCTAATTGCTTATATATATTCATCATATAGTCCTATGGCGTACTAACCCATTGAAATATATCTTGCATATATCAGTTTTTTGTTGTCCTGTTCTAGGCAAGTACACTTCTTTGGTTTTTTACTTTATTATTGGTAGTTTAGTCAGGAACATCTGATTAGTGGTGATCTATGAAGGGGAAAAAATTACCTTTATTCTATTAGCCTTTTTCCTCTTCAAAACCCTAGGTCACCGGGGACGTCTCCCCTAGGCCTTACCTCCCTAAAGAGAAAAAACATCCTCATCATGGTGACATTTGTGGTATAGGTTCATGTTATTCCAATTTGACATTCTCTCTTATAGCCTTTTATCCTAGCTACAAACTATACGATAACATTTTGGCACTGCTGTTGGGGAACACTGAGTCAAACCTTCCTCAAACGACACTTTTCGGTAAGCCTTGCCTCTAGAATCCTTATCTTACAAGATTACCTGGCGACTCCACTAGGGTGTTTTCCCTTTTCTTTGATAATTTCAAGCAAATTTTCTGGTGACTCCCCCCAATGATGACCCGTAGTAGGCGACAGTACTCAAACCCCTCTACTGTGGCAATTGTCACTCTAACAAACCCTACCCCTCCACTTAATCCACACAATTGGTCTCACACAGATATTTTCAATTGTTTCGACCTAAGTAACATCTAAGTTGGGTTACATGACTTACCCAAAGATACAAGTTCCTGGTTACCACTTTTCTCAGGAAAAGCAGTTCCTGGTAACTCACATTGGGCCTAGTTCTATGATAGCTTTGAATTTCATTTGGCCAGTCAGGAACACCCTGATGTCTTTATGAGACATTTTTCAATCTCCCTTGTTGAATATGCTATGGTTTGGATTGATACCTGCCCAAAAGGAAGAATAAAAACCCCTGAAGAGCTGCAAAAGGCCTTTAGAATAAGATGGTGTAACAGTGAACATGCATAAGATTCTTACTCCCAATACCTAGACATTTGCAAAGGGTCCTGTGAGAGTGTTAGGGATTTCATTGATAGGTTCAACCTTCTCCTCAAAAGGGTCTGATCAAAACTAAGATCAAAACAAGCTATCCTCGAACAGTACCTAAACTCCTTGGAAGGAATCTTACAGTTCACCCTCAAGAATCGGTCACCTGTAACCTTAGAGGAAGTACAAGACTTATCCTTTCAGATTGAAAGAAATCTTGAATTCGAAGACTACATTTGTCAGGTTAATCTCTCACGTGATAATGACCTTTGGGATCCTAGTGATAAGATTATCCCGGAACCTAAGCTTCCAGAATTCCTCCAAGATGAACTCGCACCCCCTAAAAGGAAATGGAGCCTTTCCCATGCCCTTGAGAGCAATACCCCTTTTCAAGAACCTCCTCAGGACGAGAAGGAGGAAATTGAAATTTTCCCACCTAAAACCGTTGAGAATGATCCTTTGGGAGATTTTCCTCTCTTTGTCCACCAAGTAGGACATCCTTTCTCAAAGAATGGTGAGGTCACACCGTTCTACATCACTCTCCAAATCAAATATTCCCTCCTCCGCAACTATTTTTTTCACCCAAATGCTACAACCAACATGATGACAGAGGAGGTTATGCATCAATTGGGCCTAAGCCTTTCACAACCAAATAACGGAGGTGACTTTGCAAAAGGAATCATTAAAAATTTAGAAGTTGATTTTGACTCTTGCCCTAGTGCTCCCTTCCTGATAGATGTGGTTGTTATAGGTGTCGTGAGCAATTTAGGTATTATCCTTCACAAGGACCTTGTAAAACATTTGGCTGGAAGTTTTCATGAACAGGAATCCAAGGTAACTATCCCTCACCCCGAAGGAGGATTCTTTACCCTCTATAATGAACCTCTCATAGGATCCACAGTTGAAACTTTTGTGACCAACTCTTGTGTATTGATAGTGACCTAAATAATTGGTTTGTTCAATAAGGGAAGTTAGATATCGACACTATTGAAGAAACTAAAGGAATTTGGACTTTGGAATTTTATGGATCTCACTCAAGCTACGAATCGAGTGCTGGGGTTGTCTTGACAGCCCCTTCGGGTGAAACCTTTTACCACTCATATAGGTTGGAGTACCATTGTACCAACAACACTACTGAGTATGAGGCTTTGATCCTAGGTTTCAACTTAGCAATTGGAAAGGGCATTGCGCACCTAAAGGAAAAGGGGGACTTGGACCTCATAGTATCACAAGTAATGATGAAATTCACTACAAAGAATGAAAGGTTCAAGAAATACTGAGACTTGGCCCAAACCCTTTCAAATTCCTTTAAGATAGTATCTCTTGAGGCCATTCCCCAAGAAGATAACCACGTGGAAGATGCCTTGGTTGTTTCTGCTTCCACCTTACAACCTTGCGAAGGACCACTTCGTGACTTGTGCAAAATGGAAGTCCTTTTTAGGCCTTCTTTTCCAGACAACTTGGAGCATTGGCAAGTCTTTGAGGATGATGAACAAATCATTAGGTTCATGGAAAATAACAAATAATTCTCTGACTCACAAATCAACTTCCTGGCTGAGTCCATGAACTTAGAGGTCATAAACCTTCAAAACAATACCCTACCTAAAGGTTGTGTTCCCTTGGAAAATCTCTTTGATAGACATGATGTTTTCAAAGGGAGGAGGCCTAATAAACAAGCATACAAAGCCCTAGAATTGAACATAGGTACGGAAATAGACCCAAGAATGGTCAAAATAGGAAAGGGCATTATTGGGAAAAAAAGGTTGGAAATACTAGCACTCATCTGACAATTTAAAGATACATTTTCCTGTAACTATGATGAGTTGAAATCCTATAGAGGGGATGTCATCCAACACGCCAGACCCTTGGTAGAACCTTTCCGACAAAAACTAAGACATATTAATCCAAATATAGAAAGCCAAATACAAAAGGAACTTAAAAAAATGGTGGATGCTGGTATCATAGCTCCTATCTGATATTCCTCTTGGATGTCAAATTTGGTAGTTGTCCGAAATAAAAATGGTGACATACGCCTATGTGTTGATTTTCGTAACCTTAACCAATTATCTTTGAAATACAACTACCCTCTCTCGAACATGGAGCACCTCTTGCAAAGGGTTACTGGAGTAGGAATGATATCCATGTTGGATGGTTTTTCGGGATACAACCAAGACTTGCTCAAAAGAGAAGACCAACTTAAAATAGCATTTACCATGCCTTGGGGAACCTTTATGTACTTAAGTATGTTGTTTGATCTTATGACCGTCGATTCTACTTTCCAGAGAGAAATGGAATTTGCCTTCAGGGACCTTATACAAAAAATCATATAAAGTTATCAAGATGATCTTACAGTTGTATCGAAGGATAGGAAAGACCACCTCTCACACCTTAGGATTGTTTTTGGGCGATGTAGAAAGTATGGTATCTCATTGAACCCCAAGAAATTTGTTTTTGGGATTGATGAGGGAAGGTTATTAGGTCACATGGCTTCGCAAGGTGGTGTCTCCATTGACCCTGAGAGGGTCCAATCAATAAAATATGTCCTCCCCCCAATCAATACAACATCTCTACAATCCTTTCTCAGAAAAATCATTTTCATTCGGAGATTTGTTCCAAATTTTGCCAAGAGAATAAAACCTTTGAGTGATTTGCTGAAAAAGGATGTGGTTTTCAGGTGGGATGATAAAACCGACAAATCTTTTGAAGATATAAAATATGATATCTCCCAATCCCCCCTATCCCGATCAATCCCAATTTTTTATGAGATTTCATAATATTCTCGTTTGCCTCCCAGGACACCATTGTAGGAGTTCTAATGCAAAAGGATGTTGATGACCATGAACACCCCATGGATTTTATGAGAAAAATTCTTAGGGATTCCGAGTTGAATTATTCCATCATGGATAAACAAGCGTATGCCTTGGTAAAATCCCTCAAACACTTTAGAAACTACGTCGGCTACAATAAAATTAAAGCTTATGTCCCATACCCAGCAATAAAGGATGTCTTATCACAACAAGATTGCATGGGTAATAGGGGAAAGTGGGTTTCAAAAATCCAAGAATACTACTTAGAGATAAAAACCACTAAAATAATAAAGGGACAAGGTTTAGCCCAGATGTTGACCGAAAGTAACTAGGAAGCTATACAAATGGGTGAGAGTGAACAAATAAACGTGATGGTCAGCAAATTAGAGCATGACGAGTGGTATTCTGATATCGTTTACTATCTAAAGAACTTGTCTTGCCCTGATCACCTGGTAGACTACAAAAGAAGGGATTTGAGATTGAAAGCTATGAAATATTACTTGACTGAAAATGGACTTGGGTGGAGAAATCTTGACAGGGTCATACTCAGATGTGTGAACAAAGAAGAAGCAAAGAAACTACTAGAAGAATTGCACTCTGGATACTGTGGCAGGCACTTTGCAGCTCGTACTACTGCCCAAAAAATACTGAGGGTCAGATATTATTGGCCAACACTCTTTTTAGACACCCACCAACATGTTCGATCTTGTCAACCTTTCCAGTACTTCTCTGGTAAACCAAAGCTCCCAACACTACCTTTGAAGCTTGTAGTGATAGAAGCACCTTTTCAGCAATGGGGTTTAGATTTCGTTGGGGAGTTCAAGGACAATTCAAGCAATGGCTACCAGTGGATCCTAATAGCTACATAATATTTCACCATATGGGTTGAGTCCATTCCCACAAAGAAATCCACTGAAGAAGTAGTCATAAATTTTCTCAAAGATCGAATCATAACTAGGTTAGGTGTCCCTTCCAAGATCACCACAGACAATGCCAAAGATTTCAACTCACACACTATGGTGCAATTTTGTTTCAAATATGGAATTGTCTTATCCCATTCCTCCAATTATTATCCACAAGGGAATGGATTAGCAGAATCAAGAAAAAAAAACCTTATGAATATTTTGAAGAAAGTTGTGGGGGGAAATAAGAAGTCTTGGGATGGAAAAATCAAGTATGCGGTGTGGGCAGACCGAATAACAACAAAAACCTCCATAGGAATAACTCCGTTTGAGTTAGTATATGGACTAGAAGCAAAAATTCCTATGAAACTCGAGATTCATATCCTTTATTTCACTCAACAATATGCTACAGATATAGAAGCAATCCAAGGACAAATTAATTAGCTAATAGAACTAGACGAAACAAGAAGGAACACCCTTGGCCAGATGGAAAGAAACCAAGACAAGATAAAAAACACCTTTGACCATAAAACCAAGGAAAGACACTTTGCCGAAGGAGATCTCATACTTCTATGGGATAAGATAAAGGATAAACCTAGTATGCACAAGAAGTTTGACAACTTATGGATAGGTCCTTACAAAATCATGAGTCATGTAGGTACGAACTCTTTCAACTTAGGAACTATGGAGGGAGAAGCACTGAGGCTTCCAGTAAATGCCTTACACATCAAGCGTTATTATCCACCAGCAACCTAACTTCACAGGTAATTATAGGTAAGTATGCATTTTGCATTCATGTATTATAACATTTGCATTGCATGTTATTTTTCCGCATTTGCATTTATTGATTGTTTTCTTCCAGTCTATATACATATATATGTATGCTAGGGTGGCATTACCACCCTAATTTTATTATTGATACTTCCATCGAGATTTATCTAGTCTGTAGGTTATTCCAGAGATGTTGAGGTTCTCATGCTCTCTACGGTGAGCACATGTCCCCGAGTTGGAGCTAGATGTTATCCCCACTTTTTAGGGATAACTAGGAGATCATGTCTCAAGGCCCACTGGTCCTAGACATGGAGTACCGAGAGCAGGATTAACCTAAGCATGGCCCTGGAGGGCCCACCTTTTCTTCTTCCATCATCTTCATCTAATCAACAACAACAACAACATCCATCACCATTGGCTTGGTCCTGTATTAGAAGAGGTTCTTTCTCCATGAGGTAATTAGTCCAGGCATCATGGTATGTGTCACTTTTGATCATTAAAAACTTTAAGTATATGCATCTTATTTCTTTTATTTCTAATGACTGCTTGGATCTTACATTTTCCCACTTGACCATGTTTGCGGGGATTGACAGAGTGCCCTAGTAAGCTTGTGTTTATAGGTTTTGGTTTTCCACTAAGGGGGATTTCTAAAAATCCATCATCCACTCCCATCATAGCACCACTGTTTCATCTTATTTCTCACTCACTTGTCCCATTGCCCTTGTCTAGGCATTGGGCAGACCTATTTTCAGAATTTCACCTTACCTCATCGAAAGAAGGGGCTAAAGGCCCATAATGTAAAAGCAACTGGTAAAAGATAAAATCCTAAAATAAAACCTCGAGATGCTTCACCTAGGGATCCCCGAGAAAGCAATAAAAGGCTTCTCAGCAAGAAACAAGAGGGACCCAAAAAATGATAAAACAAGACCTAGTCAGAGGATAGGGGGTCTCATGATGAGCCGACCTATTAGGTCCATGGGTACCTAGCAGTATGACATTTCCACCAACTGGCTACCATGCCAGCGCAATGACTCTTGGTCACATGGTCAAGAGAAATGGGGTCTCATCACGAGCCAACCTTCTCATTTCTGTGAAAATACTTGTGGATAACGTTGTCAACTCTGGTCATCATGCCAAGGCAGTGTCCCTTTATTATCTCTTGAACAAAAAGAAAAAAGGAATAAAATGATAAAAAAGAATAAAGTCAAGAATGGGCTTGGAAAAAATGCATCCATGACAGGGACAACTCGCCTTCTACAAAGGCACCCACAGGTAACACCTTTGAATCCTTGGCCTTCACTGCACCCACATGCTTGGACATCCCTTGACCACATCATTCACTTACATGGCTCATATGAGGTCTCTTCGAAGGACTTTCCTTTTCCTCCATACCTTGGCCCAATAGGACGCTTTGTCCCTTCCCCCAGACTTGTATTGCAGGATTATGTAATGTCTTTGAGATATTGACTGATTTATTAGGGATTTTATGCATATGTTTAATAATATTAATGATGAGATTTGATTGACATTTCTATGATCCCTGTGACTAATGATCCAATGGAGGGCATAGCCTTTGATGTGCAGGACCATACCTGACGGATAGGTACCATTTGGACCTGTACACATGGGGATATGATTAGATCCGATCTCCATGGGACCGAAGAGCCCACCAAGTGGATGCTGAGAGCCCATATTAGGGAAAATATGGGATAGGAATTGATTAGAGCATTGTACCAGAAAAGAAGAGGATGTTCCACCAGAGGTACCCCGACACATCCAAATCTAGAGGGATTGACCCATTCTTGGTGGGTCGTTGATCCTAGATGGACTAGGACATCACCAAGAGGCTTATGATGCCATCATGAGCATGTTGGCATATGGACAGGGCATTTGGCAGGTGTGGCATCTTGGAGGAGCCCAAAAGGGGCTAATGTCTTGCTTCAGGAGGCTACGCTTTCCCTAATAGGGGCTAACATCACCCTAGAAAGGGGTGACGTCTTACCTTTTTGCTCAATTAGGGTTTTATTTTAGAAATTATTGTAAAAAAAATATGATTTGATATTATGGCCTTCTTGACCTTTTTACCTGACCTAAAATGTAAAATTAGGTCAAGCTTTTGTATAAATGAGATATTTTGACTCTCATTTTTTCATCACCACTCATTCATTCCATAAGGAGGTCTGAAATTTGCACCCTATCTTGGGTATTTGGATGGATTAAGTGATGCACACTTGTTTAAGGAAGACATTTTTGGAATTTTATGGTGTTTCTCTTGAACGAGGTGTTACAACTAGGGTTTGCATGGTTATTTCTTGGTGAATTGTAAGTATTTTTCTGCAAAACTTCTTGAATGAATGGTTGTAGTTTAATTTCTTGCATGTATTTATGATTTTGCTAAATCAAAACCCTAGGTGACAAGAACATAAGTAGGTCCTTGTCTCATGTCCCCTGATAGAGAAAATTTTAGCCATTGAATAAGGAAGAAAGAGCCTAGCCATAGCTACACTCCTATTTCTTCTTCCTCTTTGCTAGCCATACCATTTAGAATCCAAGAAGAGTGACATGTCCTTGGCCTAGGTCTACTACACTAGGGCCATACTCTTTCTAGGGTTTGCTAAAAGGACTTGCTGTAGCAACACCTATTCTCATCAAACCCTCTTGTTTTGGTTATATATTTTATTCTTGAGCTAGCCATTTTGCTGGGAAGGAGGAGATATCACGATGCCTTGCTTTAGAAACACCAGAGTGAGCCTCTTTCCCCTAGGGTTTTGATTTTGAGGCCTTGCTTTAGCAACACCTCAAAAATATTCCCTCTAGTCCTTAAAATATTTTCCTCCTTCAACCTCTGCGTCCTTCACTTATGACTCCATTAAACCCGAAGGAATTGATCTAAACATTCCTCCAACATTGAAGTGAAATTGATCAAAAAACTCTCAAAATTCTTTGAATCTCGAACCCTAACTACACTAACCCTAGCCTAGATTAACCTACTAACCCTAAGTTGTTGATGCCATCATTGGTTATTTCATCTTTAATGCAACAACGTCTTGTTTTAGGAGCAATTGAATGATGGTTTGGGCATTAATTTAATAAAGTGTTGATTGGCTACATTGAATGCCACACTATTACAATATTTATTGGTGAAGTGTTCTATCTTTTCACTGCTATTGATGAACATTGAATTCATCAACATTTATTACTAATTGCTTATATATATTCATCAGATAGTCCTATGAAGTACTAACGCATTGAAATATAGCTTGCATATATTAGTTTTCTATTGTCTTGTTCCAGGAAGGTACACTTCTTTGGGTTTTACTTTATTATTGGTTGTTTAGCCGGGAACATCTAATTGGTGGTGATCTGTGAAGGGGAAAAACTTACCTTTATCCTATTATCCTTTTGCCTCTTCAAAACCCCAGGTCACCGGAGATGTCTCCCCTAGGCCTTACCTCCCTAAAGAGAAAGAACCTCTACATCGTGGTGACATTGGGTGGGATAGGTTCCTGTTACACCAGTTTGGCCTTCTCTCTTATAGCCTTTTATCCTAGCTACAAACTGTGTGATAACAATGTTCCATCAAGTAATGCATTAAATATGGAGAACAGGGGAAGACAAAAGGATAGAGGAAAGGGCTCAAGGAACCTAGGGAATTCTAGGAAGGACAAATCCAAATCCATATTGGAAAATATAGAGTGTTGGAATTGTAGGAAGAAAAGAAATTTGAAGAAAGACTGAAGAGCTCCAAACAAACAAAGAGATGGACAATAGGAGAAAAATCAAGAAGAAAATGTAACAGGTGATGTGTTACAAGATGATTTGATTCTTTCTATAGATAATAATTCTGAGTCTTTGGTAGTAGATTCAGGGGCTTCATTTCACTCCAGACCCCATAAGAAACATTTTCTATATTATTTTCAAGGTGATTTTGGACAGGTTCATTTGGGTGATGATGCACCATGAATTTTTTTGGAATGGGAAAGGTAAAAATAAAGAAAAGGAATGGAAATCAATGGTTGTTGAAAGAGGTAAGACATGTACCAGATCTAAGGAAAAATATAATTTCAACAGGGAAGTTGGTAAGTGAAGGTTATATATCTATATTTACAGATAAGGTGTGGAAGGTCACCAAAGGATCATTGGTGATAGAAAAAGGAGAGAAGGTAGGTACATTGTGTTTATGTACTAGTAATATTGGTTATTGTATCTCTTTATCTTCTACATGAGTGGATACAACATTGTGGCATCATAGGCTTGGACACATGGGTGAGAAGGGGATGCATATACTTCACAAAAGAAATTTGTTGCGAGATCTTAAACAAATTGATTTGGATTTTTGTGAGCATTGTGTTTATGGAAAACAGAAAAGAGTCGGATTTCTCAGAGTTGGAAAGGTAAAGAAGAATGAAAAGTTAGATCTTGTGCATATAGATGTATGGGGACCATATCAAGTATCATCTCTTGGTGGCTCTCGTTATTATGTTACTTTTATTGCTGATGCAACTAGAAAGACTTGGGTTTATAACATTCAACAAAAATTTGACGTTTTTGATACTTTTAAGAAATGGAAAACTTTGATTGAGAATGAAACAAGAAAAAGGTTGAAGTGTCTCAGATAAGATAATGGAGGTGAATATTGAAGCAATGAATTTAATGATTATTGTTCATACCATGGGATTCATAGAGAGAAAATAGTTCCAGGAACACCACAAAAAAATGGTGTGTCAGAAAGGATGAACAGGACCATCATGGAGCATGTAAGGAGTATGAGAATGCATGATAGGCTTCCCTTACAGTTCTGGGCAAATGATGTAGATACTATTGTTTACCTAATAAACATAGGACCTTCAATCTCTTTGGATGGTGGAATTCCAGAGGAAGAATGGATAGGAAAAATTTAAACTATTCTTTTTTGAAGACTTTTGGTTGTGAAGTATTTGTCCATATTGATAAAGAAAATAGAACAAAGATTGAGGCAAAATCCAAGAAGTGTACCTTTATTGGATACAGTGTTAATGATTTTGGTTATCACTTATGGGATTATGAAAATCACAAAATCATTAGGAGTAGAGATGTCATATTCAATGATAAGGTCATGTATATAGATCAATAGCAGGGAAGGAAACAAGATGAAGAAAAACCAGAATACACAGTGCTTGATGAGATCACTGAAAAAGAAATTCCAAAGGTACCAAAAAATCAAAATGTATAACAACAGGAGCAACATGTACCTCAAACTCCTGCAAGTGTTTTTAGAAGATCTACCTGAATGATACTCTCCTTCATTGTATTATTTATTGTTGACTGGTTCTGGTGAACCAAAATGTTATCAAGAGGCAATGCAGGTAGACACTAAAAAGAAGTGGGAGCAAGGCATGAAAGAGGAAATGGATTCCTTGGTAAATAACCAAACTTGGGACTTGATTTAGTTTCCTTTAGGAAAAAGAGCATTGCAAAATAAATGGGTTTACAAGTTGAAGGAATAAGATGGAGGAAAAATATGGTACAAGGCTAGACTTGTTGTAAAGGGGTTTGCATAAAATAAAGGTATAGATTTTGATGAAATATTTTATCTTGTTGATAAGATGACTTCAATGACATCTTACCTTTTTGCTCAATTAGGGTTTTAGTTTAGAAATTATTGTAAAAACAATATGATTTGATATTATGGCCTTCTCGACCTTTTTACCTGACCTAAAATGTAAAATTAGGTCAAGGTTTTGTATAAATGAGATATTTTGACTCTCATTTTTTCATCACCACTCATTCACTCCATAAGGATGTCTGAAATTTGCACCCTATATTGGGTATTTGGATGGATTAAGTGATGTGCACTTGTTGAAGGAAGACATTTTTGGAATTTTATGGTGTTTCTATTGAATGAAGGTGTTACAACTAGGGTTTGCATGGTTATTTCTTGGTGAATTGTAAGTATTTTTCTGCAAAACTTCTTGAATGAATGGTTGTAGTTTAATTTCTTGCAGGTATTTATGATTTTGCTGAATCAAAACCCTAGGTGACAAGAACATAAGTAGGTCCTTGTCTCATGTCCCCTGATAGAGAAACTTTTAGCCATTGAAGAAGGAAGAAAGAGCCTAGCCATAGCTACACTCCTATTTCTTCTTCCTCTTTTCTAACCGTACCATTTGGAAGCCAAGAAGAGTGAGATGTCCTTGGCCTAGGTCTACTACACTAGGTCCATACTCTTTCTAGGGTTTGCTAAAAGGACTTGCTGTAGCAACACCTATTCTCATCAAACCCTCTTGTTTTGGTTATATATTTTATTCTTGAACTAGCCATATTGCCGGGAAGGAGGAGATATCATGAGGCCTTTCTTTAGCAACACTTGAGTGAGCCTCTTTCCCCTAGGGTTTTGATTTTGAGGCCTTTCTTTAGCAACACCTCAAAACTCTTCCCTCTAGTCCTTAAAATCTTTGCCTCCTTCAACCTTTGCGTCCTTCACTTATGACTCCATTAAACCCTAAGGGATTGATCTAAACATTCCTCCAATGTTGAAGTGAAATTGAATAAACAACTCTCAAAATTATTTGAATCTCGAACTCTAACTACACTAACTCTAGCCTAGATTAACCTACTATCCCTAAGTTGTTGACGTCATCATTGGTTATTTCATCTTTAATGTAGCAACATCTTGCTTTAGGAGCAATTGAATGATGGTTTAGGAATTAATTGAATAAAGTGTTGATTGGCTACATTAAATGCCACACTATTAAAATATTTATTGGTGAAGTGTTCTATCTTTTCATTGCTATTGATAAACATTGAATTCGTCAACATTTATTACTAATTGCTTATATATATTCATCAGATAGTCCTATGAAGTACTAACCCATTGAAATATAGCTTGCATATATTAGTTTTGTATTGTCTTGTTCCAGGAAGGTACACTTCTTTGGGTTTTACTTTATTATTGGTTGTTTAGCCGAGAACATCTGATTGGTGGTGATCTGTGAAGGGGGAAAACTTACCTTTATCCTATTATCCTTTTGCCTCTTCAAAACCCCAGGTCACCGGAGACGTCTCCCGTGGGCCTTACCTCCCTAAAGAGAAAGAACCTCCCCATCATGGTGACATTGGGTGGGATAGGTTCCTCTTACACTAGTTTGGCCTTCTCTCTTATAGCCTTTTATCCTAGCTACAAACTGTGCGATAACAATGTTCATTGCGAAAAAGATGGAACAAATTGGTGATGGTTGTAAGTAACTTTATATCAGGTTCAAACAATTTAAAATTTGATGATGTTGTTGGTATTATCCTTAGCGAGGAAATGTGACAGAAAAGAAAAGGTGAGACATCAAGTAATGCATTAAATATGGAGAACAGGGGAAGACAAAAGGATAGAGGAAAGGGCTCAGGGAACCAAGGGAATTATAGGAAGGACAAATCCAAATCCATACTAGGAAAGATAGAGTGTTGGAATTGTAGGAAGAAAGGAAGTTTGAAGAAAGACTAAAGAGCTCCAAAGAAACAAAGAGATGGACAACAGGAGAAAAAGCAAGAAGAAAATGTAACAGGTGATGCGTTACAAGATGATTTGATTCTTTCTGTAGATAATAATTTTGAGTCTTTGGTAGTAGATTCAGGGGCTTCATTTCACTCCAGACCCCATAAGAAACATTTTTTGTATTATGTTCAAGGTGATTTTGGACAGTTTCATTTGGGTGATGATGCACCATGAAATTGTTTTGGAATGGGAAAGGTAAAAATAAAGAAAAGGAATGGAAATCAATGGTTGTTGAAAGAGGTAAGACATGTTCCAGATCTAAGGAAAAATATAATTTCAACAAGGAAGTTGGTAAGTGAAGGTTATATATCTATATTTACAGATAAGGTGTGGAAGGTCACCAAAGGATCATTGGTGATAGAAAAAGCAGAGAAGGTAGGTACATTGTGTTTATGTACTGGTAATATTGGTTCTTGTATCTCTTTATATTCTACATGAGTGGATACAAAATTGTGGCATCATAGGCTTGGACACATGAGTGAGAAGGGGATGCAGATACTTCACAAAAGAAATTTGTTGTGAGATCTTAAACAAATTGATTTGGATTTTTGTGAGCATTGTGTTTATGGAAAACAAAAGAGAGTCGGATTTCTCAGAGTTGGAAAGGTAAAGAAGAATGAAAAGTTAGATCTTGTGCATACAGATGTATGGGGACCATATCAAGTATCATCTCTTGGTGGCTCTCATTATCATGTTACTTTTATTGCTGATGCAACTAGAAAGACTTGGGTTTATAACATTCAACAAAAAATTGACGTTTTTGATACTTTTAAGAAATGGAAAACTTTGGTTGATGATGAGACAGGAAAAAGGTTGAAGTGTCTCAGATAAGATAATGGAGGTGAATATTGAAGCAATGCATTTGATTATTATTGTTCATACCATGGGATTCATAGAGAGAAAATAGTTCCAGGAACACCACAAGAAAATGGTGTATCAGAAAGGATGAACAGGACCATCATGGAGCATGTAAGGAGTACGAGAATGCATGATGGGTTTCCCTTACAGTTCTGGGCAGATGATGTAGATACTATTGTTTACCTAATAAACATAGGACCTTCAATCTCTTTGGATGGTGGAATTCCAGAGGAAGAATGGATAGGAAAAATTTAAACTATTCATTTTTGAAGACTTTCGGTTGTGAAGCATTTGTCCATATTGATAAAGAAAATAGAAAAAAGCTTGAGGCAAAATCCAAGAAGTGTACCTTTATTGGATACAGTGTTAATGATTTTGGTTATCACTTATGGGATTATGAAAATCAAAAAATCATTAGGAGTAGAGATGTCATATTCAATGATAAGGTCATGTATACAGATCAGTTGCAGGGAAGGAAACAAGAAGAAGAAAAACCAGAATACACAGTGCTTGATGAGATCACTGAAAAAGAAATTCCAATGGTACCAGAAAATAAAAATGTACAACAATAGGAGCAACATGTACCTCAAACTCCTGCAAGTGTTGTTATAAGATCTACCATGTGAAATATACCCCCTGAACGATACTCTCCTTCATTGTATTATTTATTATTAATTGGTTCTGGTGAACCAGAATGTTATGAAGAGGCAATGCAGGTAGACACTAAAAACAAGTGGGAGAAAGGCATGAAAGAAGAAATGGATTCCTTGGTAAATAAACAGACTTGGGACTTGGTTTAGTTTCCTTTAGGAAAAAGAGCATTGCAGAATAAATGGGTTTACAAGTTGAAGGAATAAGATGGAGGAAAAATATGGTACAAGGATAGACTTGTTGTAAAAGGGTTTGCACAAAATAAAGGTATAGATTTTGATGAAATATTTTCTCCTATTGATAAGATGACTTCAATTAGGACTATTTTAAATCTTGTGGAAGTTGAAGGTTTGCATCTTGAACAATTAGATGTAAAAACAACTTTTCTCCATGGGGATTTGGAGGAATAGATTTATATGAAACAACCATAGGGGTATGAGGTCAAAGGGAAGGAGAATTTGGTATGCAGGTTGAAGAAGAGCTTATATGGCCTAAAGAAAGCTCCAAGTTAGTGGTATTTTAAGTTTGACAGGTTTATGATAGAACAAGGTTATAGTAGATGTCATTATGATCACTATGTTTATTTTAAAAAGATAGACAATGGAAGCTATATTATCTTGCTATTGTATGTAGATGGCATGCTTGTTGTATGATCTAATATGCATGATATAAATGTGCTCAAGAATAAATTAGCTAATTCATTTGCGATGAAGGATTTGGGTGTTGTAAAGAAAATCCTTGGTATGAGAATAACAAGAGACAGGAAAAATCGCAAATTTACATTGTCTCAAGATGAGTACATAAAGAAGGTATTGGAGAGGTTTAGAATGGAGAATGAAAAAACAATTAGTACACATTTGTCCATCCATTTCAAATTAACTAAGGAAATGTGTCTCAAGACACAGGAGGAGATAGATTACATGTCCAAGTTTCCTTATTCATCAACAGTTGGCATTTTGATTTATGCAATGGTTTGCAAAAGACCAGATATTGCACATGCAGTGGGAGTTGTGAGCAGGTATATGAACAATCCAGGTAAAGAACATTGGGAGGCAGTAAATTGGATTCTTAGGTATTTTAGAAGTACTTCTACTCATGCATTATGTTTTGGAGGTTCAAAAATGGTTCTATAGGGATATGTTGATTCAAATATGGCAAGAGGAGCACCACAGGGTATGTTTCTTCTATAGGTGGAACAACAGTAAGTTGGATTTCAAAACTACAAAAGGTTGTTTCACTTTCAACAACAAAAGCAGAGTATGTTGTTGCTACAAAGGCTAGTAAATAAATGATTTGGTTACAGAGGTTTATGGAGGAATTGGAAAAGAAGCAGGAGAATAGCAGGTTGTACTGTGATAGTGAGAGTGCCATTCATCTTGCAAAGAACTAGAACTTCCATTCAAAGACTAAGCATATACAACTCAGGTACCATTTCATATGATCTGTCTTGGAAGATGGACATTTGAAGTTGGAAAAGATACATACTAGCCAGAATCCTGCAGACATGTTAACAAAGGGAGTAACTGGGGAGAAACCGAGTTCCTGCTCAGTTTTAGTTGGTGTTCAAGCATGAAGGTGAATACGATAAATTTTCTAGGTCCAAGGTCGAGTACAGTCCATCAAGTACAACAATAGTGGAGTTTTTTTTATCAGTCTCCAAGTGAGAGATTGTTGGTTGTGGATCTTGATTATCTTCTTGTTTCATAGGTATTTGTTTTCAGCTGTGTTTATACCCCATTGTTATCACTGAAATTTCATCCTCAAATGGTTACAAAAATCCAGCATCGTCAAACAGTTATGAGGTCACCCATGGACCAAAATTACCACAAAAGCATTTCCAAAAGGTCCAAAACTATACAACCAGTGATAAAATTAAGGTGCACTATGACTACACAGGGCGTGCGCGCACATGCATGATCCAAAAATGCACTAAAAGTGCACATGCACATGATGTGCGACTATGGTCGCTAAAAGCCACACACATCTAAGAACGATGCATTTATGAGATTGGTTGGTCTCCCACCCACTTCTGGTTCAACTTCGAAGTTGATTTGACACCCAAATCTTGGCTAAATCTAACTGGGTGGCTGGTCAAAGACCTAAAAATGCCCTAAATAGCCTCTTTTCACACTACAAGCTAGTTGCACAATACCTCAAAGTGGTGCTATAAAACAAAGCCATGGGTGCACTTTATTTTCAAGGAATTCATTAGCAAGGTTATGCTACTGCTATTCTCTTGGGGAATCATTTTTTCTCATCAAGAGTATACTAGCACCATTACATTGGGCAATCCATCTCACCTCTTGAGTGGATTAGCTTGGGATTCTTTCACCATTTCATTCAAAGTTGTAAGAAAAGCTTAGTTGTGTGGGTCCAAGAGCCCTCCCTTGGAGGAAGAAGGGACCCATAGTCCTATTTCTTCTTGGTGTTTTCTTTCACTAATATAATCCTTGCCATTGGTGACATGAGTCTTATTGGTTTTTTGTTCTTATGTCCTTATGATAAATAGTTTAGTTGTTCTTTTATTTCTTAGTTTAATTATTAGCTTGTTCTTTTATGTTTCTTTCTCTAACCCTTTTCCTTTATAGTTGTCTTGCTTAGCTAACCCAACTAAGCTTGTAAGGACTTTTTTTTTTCTCATTTAGGTGACAAAAGAGGCGCAACACCCATGAAGACTATACACCTAGGAATATTGAACACCCCTCCATGCGGGGGGGATTTCCCTCCTTGCGGGGATTTGGGGGTGAATCCCCTAAAAAAAAAATTACCTTGTAAATCTATATTGTAATTACATAGAAAATATGGACTGTTCATTATAAGGTAGAAGATCTGATGAAAGAAGTTATTTTAGGGTTTTTTTCCCTAGAAGGCAACCCTCTTTTATGAGGGAAATGTATTGTGGCTATGCATGATTGCAAATATTGTATTTTGAGAGAGGAGACTATGAGAGAAAGAAGAAGAAGTTACAACTAGTGTGTTGTAGGTTGTATCCCTTCATTTTGATGGATAATAAAAAGGAAGGACCTGACAATTTCTCTGGTGGACGTAGCCCACACTAGGTGAACCACATATATCTGTGTCTCTATTGTATTGTGTATCTTCTATGTTTTATTTCCACATTTGTTTTATTTTATTGCTCCACGATCCTTCTTTTCTAACACTCTCTTCCAACTTTTTCATTCATTATAGAACATTGTTGATCGAAAGTGAAAGTTGAAGAAGAATTTTTTTCAATTTTCATATAGTTTGGAAAAAGAAAAGAAACAAAAAACACTGCATTTAGAGTTCTTTAGAACATGGTTGAAACAATCTGTGTTTGGTTAAAAATTGTGAAAATCATCCAGTAGTTTGTTTGGAAAATTGTCCTTCTCATTTGCTAGAATAAAAGTGAATCAATATGCATTAGGGTGTTCTATTATGAAAGAAGAAAAAAGAAAAATACTCTTCTCCCTCACATAAATATGATTCATTGAAAAGAAAATTGTTGAAATTTCATTCTTTTGCATCTATTTGGAGTCGAGTCCTTTCACATCATAAGTTTCACTTCCTCACAACCTTCTAAGTAAAAAATAGATTTAAAAACAAACACACATTAATAAAATTTACTATACTTTACTTTCTAGAACACCAACAATAGTCCATGTTTAGGGTCATTGAACTAAGACAAATGAGTAAATTTTCCAATACCACAAAAACAAACCATAGAATACTAAAGAGTGCTTAAATCCAACCTTCGTATAGGCATAGTCAGGATCGCCCTCTCACACAGGTGTTAAACATGAGGTCACGTGTGGGAGAGAAACGAAGATTACCCCTATGAGGCTTAACCAAATGTAGTGGAATGAGAGTATATTAGGGGTTCTTCTTGAGAATCAATTGTTTTCATTTGGTATCAGAACTTCATGAATTCTAAATCCGTTCAAGTTCCTCTAGATATTTTTCAATCCTCTTGGAGAATTTTGGACATGATATCCTTTCCATACTTTCAGACCCGACTGTCAACTGTACCCGCATGGAGGCTTATTGTGAGTTGGTGACCTTAGTTGCCATAATATTTAAGGTCTTTACACAAGGTGACAATGAAGGGGAGTCTTCACTGTACCTGGGTTAGATGTTGGTCAAACTCACTCGGGCTCCTTGGAGGGAAACCCATAGATAGACTGTTGGGGAGCTTGAACCAAGGCATAATCCTGTTAAGTAGGATTCCAACGTAACTGATCCACCCGCTCACCCTAGCCCCTTCTCACATGTTCCCGTGATGTTTGATTTCATCACCAACTAGTGAGTTCATTCCGAGAAGTTTTGATTTGTTTTCTTGATCCCTATATTTCTTAGCATGTGTTGTTTGTTTTCTTTAGTTTTCCTTAGGATTACCATTTTCATAGTTTCATCCTGGCCAACCAAGACTTGTGTAGGTATTAGAGGATGCAAGGTTTTCCTCCTTTACATTATGAACCCCTGCCTCCTAATTCACCCAAATATTATCTTCAAGAACAACTCAACGAGGAAAACCACTCTGAATCTGGAAGCATCATTAATCCTTTTCTCAAACGCCCAGAGGGAACCAATTTTTGAGAAGGATTTGTTCCCCCTACAAATCCCACCTTGAATTATCCTCTTGGGCCCCTCCTTATATGAGTAAACTCTTCTGGAGAACCTAACCTGATACCAATTACCCTCATCTACCTCTTGTACCTTATGAAGACATCATGAACATGGAATCCAAACAACTCCACTTGTCAGAAGGATTCACCATTCCACCATGGGTTTCTGGTCCATCCAATCCTATCCATACCCTCGAATAACCCTTTTTCCATGAAATTTTCAATCAATTAGATACAACTATTGACTAAGATTTTAAACTCTTGCACCGAGATCCTTCCCATGTCTCTTCACACACTCCTCATCCCCCCATATTTGGCATATCTCATATGTTAAGAACCAAACATCAATATAGCATAGAAAAACCTCAGGAAAAGTACTCAACGCCTTGAAAAAGAGATAATTTCAGATAATAAGCCTCTTCGAGGGGGCAACCTCCTTTTACCCCACTTAAATGTTCAAGTACTAGATG
>ML781526.1:830115-867126 GCA_009831015.1 Picea engelmannii | reverse complement strand
TCCAGAAATTTGTTCACTATCTCGGTTTGTCCATCAGATTGAGGATGATAGGATGAGCTATGAGCCAATTGAGTACCCAAACAAGAAAATAATTATGTCCAAAAATGTCCAGTGAAGATGGGATCTCTGTCACTTACAATAATGTTTGGGTTGCCATGTAGCTTTTGAACTGTCTCCATGAATGCGGTGGCAACTGTACTAGCTCTGAAGGGATGAGAGAGTGCAAAAAAGTGTGCATACTTGGTTAGTCTATCAACAATCACCATGATGACACTCTTTCCTTCATAATTTGGTAACCCTGTGATTAAATCCATGGAAGCCTTCTCCCAACGCTGACTTGGGATGGATAATGGTTGTAAAAGACCTGGGGTCTTAACTGTTTCCACCTTATTTTGTTGGCAAACCACACATTCTTCCACAAACCTTTGAACATTAGTTTTAAGGCGATCCCAAAACAAGTCCTTCTTGACTCTATGGTAGGTTTTCAAAAATCCCGAGTGCCCTCCTACTAGAGAGGTGTGCAATTCCAATAGTACCTTTTGTTTGAGTTGGGAGTTCTTACATAAATATAAACGATCTTTATACCATAGTGAATCATTTTTCCATGTAAATGTATCTGATGCATTGGAATCCTGCTGCAACCTTTGAATGAGAGTCCACACTTTTGCATCATTTTTCCATTCATCCCTTGCTTCTATTATCCAATCAGGTTGGATGATTGAGATAGCACAAAGAAAGGCCTCAACATCTTCATCCCTTTTTGAGAGTGCATCTGCCACAACATTTTGATTCCCCTTTTTATAGACGATTTCAAAATCATAACCCAATATCTTGGTTACCCATTTTTGTTGATCTTCTGAAGATAGTCTTTGTTCCAAGAAGTATTTAAGACTATCATGATCCCTTTTAACCTTGAAGTGCCTACCTATTAGGTAAGGATGCCATTTCTTCAATGCATGTAGTATTTCCATCATTTCCTTCTCATAAATGGGTTTGTGTAAGTCCCTTCCCTTGAGTGGTCGACTTTCAAAAGCCAGGGGCCTTCCTTCTTGCATTAGGACAGCACCAATTCCATTTCTTGAGGCATCACATTCCACAATAAAGGTTTTTGTGAAGTCTGGAGTGGTCAAGATAAGAGCTTTACACATCACCTCTTTAAGTTGTTCAAAAAATTTAGTTGCCTCTGGAGTCCATGAAAATGCATCCTTCTTAGTTAGTGCCATTAAAGGTGCTTCTATTCTTCCATAGTTCCGAACAAACTTGCGGTAGTAACCTGTCAAACCCAAAAATCCTCTAATATTTTTTAATGTTTTGGGAATCGACTAGTCCATCATGGCCTTAGTCTTGTTAGGGTCTACCTTGACACCTTCATGAGATACAATATGACCCAAATACTCTACCTCCTTTACTCCAAAGAAATATTTGGATGGTTTGGCATATAGTTGTTGCTCCTTTAGTAGTTGTAGCACCTTGTCAACATGTTGCACATGATCCTCCCAAGACTTGCTATAGATTAGTATATCATCAAAAAATTCCTTCTGAAAGTTTGTAGAAAAAAAGTTATAGCGAAAATGCCACGATGTCTCATATGTAGCAGTGAAACCCCAAGACCTTGAGCTCTGATACCATATGTTAAGAACCAAACATCAATATAGCATAGAAAAGCCTCGAGAAAAGTACTCAACGCCTTGAAAAAGAGATAATTTTAGATAATAAGCCTCTTCGAGGGGGCAACCTCCTTTTACCCCACTTAAATGTTCAAGTATCAGATGATTCAAAATGAAAATGTCTCCTTGGTATATATAGGAGACTAGGAGGTATAATTACAACTAATGGCCTAAAGCCGACATAAATAAAATAACATTACTAATATAACATGCCCCAATTAAGGGGTAATGAGCCAATATTAGGGCTTAACACCATATGTTCCAAACTTTGTTCCCTCGACCCTCCCCTATACACTCCACATTACAAAAATCCCAATTGAATTTGATACTGCCCCAAACATCGACATTGACTTCCATATCACAAGTTGACCCAACCTATTAAACCCTCCAATGGGGGGAAACCTCTATTTACTCCACCATTCCTAGGAGGGGATCCCAACGTTTTGGTAAAAAAACCTTCGATGGGAGGATTTCCTCCCCAGGGGATTCAACTAATGGGTTTAGGACAAAAAACATCTACGAGCCAAACTTCACTGGAGGACAACCCATGTACTCAAGGAAACTATCTGCTCAACATCCAGTTAGGGGGAAACTCTCAACTTTTGGATCATTTCCATTGGGGACATACACTCCCATTGGGAACCAAACTCTATTCTCTTGGGGGAAACCAACCACTAGGGGGAAACCACCCACTATGGGGAAACCACCCACTAGGGGGAAATCCCTAGTCATGGGGCCATACTTTCTCTGGGGGAAACAATCAACTAGGGGGAAACTACCAGTTATCAGAAAACAACTAGCATGGGGCCAAATTGCTACTACCAGTGTACTTCTAGGTCACCAACATCTAAGAATTTCCAACATTGTATGGAACCAACATAATCAACTCATCAAGTCTACAATTGTCACTCAACTAGGAGGAGGAAAACCCCATGGTGGCAGACCTCTTGGAGGACCGCCCCATGGTGGGGGACCCCCTAGGGTTCTACCCTATGGTGTAGGACCACCCTATGGAGGAGGACCCTCTGAAGGACCACTCTATGGTAGTGGAACTCTTGGAGGACCACCCTATGGAGGAGGACCCCCTGGGGGACCACCCTATGGTGGCAGACCTCCTAGAGGACCTCCTTATGGAGGATAACCCCATGGGGGACCACCCTATGGTAGTGGTCCTCCTGGAGGAACACCCTATGGAGGAGGATCCCCTAGAGGACCACCTTATGGGGGAGGACCTGCATACCATCCCCTAATGGAGGAGGACCATATAACCAACCTCCACAGGTCAACAAACAACTCCCATTCTTGGCAAATTTAGATTTTCCATATATTTCATGGTTGACTAATGACCCCATACACCATTCCCCTTTTTGGCTGCCCATTCTTTCCAAACTCCCATTGAACATTCCAAAATTTGATTGAAAACTTGGAGAAAATATGAATAATCATGCGATGAATTTCCATCTATGGTCTTGTTTAAACTCCTTGATGGACGACTCGATTCGATTATGAATTTTTCGAGGAACCCATATAGGATCAATAGCTAAAAGGTATATAGAACTATTGCATAACTCCTTTGATGACTTCAATTCGCTTGCCATGGAATGTTTTACACACTTTCAATTACCTATCTGATATGAGACCAATACTGAGCTCTTAACCTCATTACGCCCAATAAACTTCCACCCATATTTCAGATCACATTCATGAATGGAGGCATCAACGACAATTAATCAAAGACACAATTCTGGATCAATTATTAGCTCATTGGTTTACAAATTCCCTTTTTCCACCTATATATTGACATGTCTCCAAGAAAGGCGTCGTTACCTAGGAACAAGCTATCAGTCAAGACTAGTATTTAGATTTGGTATACTCTCAATATGGCATGTTATACGACTTGATTCCTAATGATCCTCGGTCGTCGAATGATCAAAACAAAAAAACACCTGGACCCCATGCCGATGGTATAATCAATCATTTTCCATAGATACAAGCAGTCATATGACTAGGAAACATAGCCAATTTACTAAAGTTAACAATCCTATGTCATTTTCCCATATCAGCACTCCAAGTGAGCCCTTTGTCCAAGCCTCTGAGGTTAATACAGTGCAATCGACCCTGCCAAAAAACCCACAAAAATTCAGAGGAAAAAATAAGGGTAATGATAATAATAATAATAATAAAATCTCTTTTGAGCATTCGGGCCCTAAAACCTAAGAAAAAAATGTTGAGGGCAATACCAAGCGAAAGGCCAAATATCCATGCATGATTTGTAAAGAGGATCATTTCACTAAAGATTGTCCTCATCTCGCTGAAATTCATAAATATCTCGAGCGAGGCACATCCTCTTCTACACAAGTAGTTTTAACAAATTCTCCCCCCCCGCCACCCCCCAACAACAACTTATCACACAAACACAAGCACCCCCACCAAGGGGAAACCCTGACTCCCCATCAGTAAATATCTTGATGGATAAATCTGCGGCCATATCTATTAGAGCCAAAAATTATGATTCTCCATAAGGAAATTCTTTACCTAAGGATCCCCCTTCAACTACCCCACTCAATGGTCCTCTCACACTAGAGAACCCAACTATCAAACCTTCCATACACCCTCCAAAGGGATTACTTTGTCACACTACACATAACCCCAATGCTCGAGCAACCTGACACTATCATATAGTAGAAGATCTCGCCCAAGCCCCTTATGCCATGTCAGCAATCAGAGTACTGCAGTCCTATCCTAGGCAACATAAAGCCTTATTATCAGCCATTGGTTTAATTGACCCTATAGAATCCAATGTTATTTCCTTTGACACAAATTGCAATGAATTTCTCATATCGCATCAATTGGCATTACAAATCACTGTCTGATCTCTCAATATTTTTTTTTTCTAAACAATGCTCGATGAAGGCACCACAACATACATCATGTCCTTGACATGTTGGAAAGCTCTTGGTTCTCCTCAACATACCACATCATAAACCATCCTCAAATATTTCGATGAACATTTTTTCAAACCCTGTGGAATTCTCCCCTCATTACCAGTTGAACTTGCGGGCAAAACTATTTTTGTAGAAGTCAAGGTGATCGACACCACACTCGACTATAATTTTCTTTTAGGTTGCACCTGGTTTTACACCATGTAGGTTTTTGCGTCTAGTGTCTTTCGACTTGTTAAATTTCCCCACCAAGGGAAGATCATTATTATAGACCAACTAGACTTTTTTACACCAGACATGTGAATCAATACAAATGAAAATATCCCTTTTGTAGGAGAATATACTTCGATATGTGAAAGAATTGGGGTAGGACTTTATCCCTCTTTAATGGGTACTTTTCCCCTCCCCCCCTCCATAAATCACATCAACAATATCCATCAATATGATCTCCATGGTTACTGGTAAACCCATCGGTTACAGTGACCCCTGGGTAATTCCTCTCCCATCATAAATAAAATCTTATGGAGACAACATGCCACTATCACTGATGCAACTGGCATATTTAATGATACAATCCATAGGATAATATCCTAATTCTCATTCTAGTCTCCTATTGGATGAGGAACTAGATCAATTTTCCTCTCCCTATTAGGTTAATCAAGATTCAATGTCACACAACTTTCTTAACCTTGTCCTACCTTCATACGAAGCCATTGTGGAAATCATGACTTTGCAAGACAAACCTTGGGCTGATTCTCACCATCAATCATTCTTCCTGCCCAACGGAGAAAATAAAGACACCCCAATACAAACCCTCATTTCCACTGATATTCAAGATCCATACCCTGTACCTTCCACATCATACCCTATTTTGTCTAAAGGAAATTTGGGAAACATTTCCAAAACTATTTCAATTGACATTTTAGTTAAACTTGGGGTCATGGAAAAAATGTAGATAGGCACATATTATTCCCCTGAAGAAATCGAATCTTATACTTCCCTATTTAAAGCATTATGTGACATTTTCTCCTGGTCTTATGAAGAAATGCCAAGAATCAACCCACAAATTGTTGTCCATGAAATTAAAACTTATCTCGGATCTCATCCAATTCGACAACGAATTCACCCAGTTCATCCAAGGAAAGCTGCAAAAATCAAGATAAAAGTTCAAAAATGATTGAACGTTGGTTCTATCTATCCCATGCCCCTACCTGAATGGGTGTCCAACATTGTACCCATTAACAAAAAATAGGGCACTATCCGAATATGCATTGATTATAGGGACCTTAATAAGGCCTGTCCTAAAGACAATTTCCCTACCCCTTTCATCGATTAAATTATCGATGATTGTGCCAGATGTAAAGTCTTCTCATTTATGGATGGCTTCTCTGGATATAATTAAATTGAAATTACCCTGGAAGACCATCACAAAACCACTTTTATCTGCCCATGGAAAACTTTCACATATCGAAAGTTACCATTTGGTCTTAAAAATGTTGGTGCAACATTACGATGGGCCATGTATTATGCCTTCCATGATATTAAACATATCATACAACCTTACATATATTATCTCCCTACTCGGTCTCCCAAGCAACCCGATCACGTCGATTATCTATGCCAAATCTTCATACGATGTCGATATTACAACATTCACCTAAACCCACACAAATGTATTTTTGTTGTGGAGTCTGGTCGTTAACTTGGATTCATTGTATCTAGGTTTGGGATCATATTTTATCCCCTAAAAGTTGAGGCAATCATCAAATTGCATCCCCCCACCTTTTTAATCCAACTTCAAAGTTTGCAAGGGAAATCAAACTTTCTTAGGACTTTCATCGCCAATTATGCCGAAGTCACCAAAGGTTTCATGCAATTATTGAAAAAGGGCGTACTTTTTATTTGGGATGAACAATCTCAACGGTATTTTGATCGTTTGAAGGAGGTTCTTACATCCACACTGTTACTCAATCCTCCATATTACAATAAAGATTTCATTCTATATATGGAAACTTCTGGTACTATGATTGGCATGGTATTAGTCCAACCTGATGATCAACATAATGAACATGTTATTTACTATCTCAGTAAGGGATTAGTTGATGCTGAACTTCGATACCCCTACATTGATAAGTTGGTGCTAGCAACCATTTACACTGCCCAACGATTTAGACATTATATTCTTCTTTGAACCACCACCATTGTCTCTGACGCAAATCCAATGCAATATATTTTGTCGCACCAGATATTGGGGGGTCGATACTCTAAATGGATCATCCCGCTACAAGAATTAGATCTTGAATTCTCCACCCCTAAATCCATAAAATATTTGTTCTTCATAGAATTAATGACCTATCTTCCACAAGCCTTTGATGAATCTATGGTACAAGGTTTGTTTCCTGACGAATATTTGTTTCTCATCGACTCGTCTGATCCTTAGTGTGGAGACATATTGATTTATCTCCAGACCCAACGTTTTCAACCTAATCTGTCTAAGGACGACCGTCGCCACATATACCATTAATCCCAAAACTATCTCATCATTGGCGATACTCTCTACCATCATGGAGTAGATATGATATTACGTTGATGTGTCATCCATTCTGAAGCCGAACGAATCCTCAATGTTGGTTGTGAAGCCTGATTGTCTTCCTGATTCATAGGTCTTTGTTTTCAGACATGTTTATACCCCATGAAGGCTATACATCCCTCCATGTGGGGGGTTGCAGGGGGGACTTTCCTCCCCCTGTGGGGTCCTGGGGGCTCATCCTCTTGGCTGGGGGATCCAGGGGCTAGTGGGGGTATGGGGGGTGAAGCTATCGAAGGAAACATTGCCTTGTAAATGTATATTGTAATTTCATAGTCAATCTCAACCATTCATCATTAAGTCACATATACGATAGTAGATATTATTTTAGGTTTTTCTATTCCCTAGAAGGAAACCCTCTTTTGTATGAGGCCATTTGTATTGCAGTTGGGTATTGTATTGGATGTATTATGAGTGAGGATATTGTGAGAGAAAGAAGAGGAAGCTACAATGGGTGTGTTGTAGGTTGTATCCCTTCATTTTGTTGGATAATAAAAAGGAAGGACCTAGAAATTTCTCTAATGGGCATAGCCGACACTAGGTGAACCATGTATATCTGTATCTCTATTAAATTGTGTATCTTTTGTGTTTTTTTTCCACATTTATTTTATTTTATTGCTCCACAATCTTGTTTTATGTTTTTCTAACAACTGTTATTAGAGTGAAAGGTAAGTCACAAGAAAAGAGGGTTCCTAGTTCGAGTGGGAGCAATGGCGGAAGAAGGAAAGTTTAGGGTCGAGAAATTTAATGGCCAAAGCTTCTAGTTGTGGAAGATTAAAATGGAATATTATCTATATCAAAAGTATCTTTACATACCATTGAACGGAAAAGAAAAGAATCCGACTAGTATGAAAGATGAAGAATGGGATATTCTTGACATAAAGGCACTGGGAACATTACAGTTGTGCCTGGAAGCGATGGTGGCTTTTAACATTTCAAGAGAAAAGATAATGAAGGATATGATGAAGAAATTGGCTTCACTATATGAAAAACCCTTGGCCTCCAACAAGGTATTTTTAATGAAGCATTTGTTTAATATCAATATGTGAGAAGGTGGGTATGTTACTGACCATTTAAATGAGTTCAACACGGTCACTAGTCAGTTAAGTTTTGTAAAAGTGAGCTTTGATGATGATATTAGGTCTCTTTTGATTCTATGTTCATTGCCAGAAAGTTGGAATAGCTTGGTCATGGCTGTTACTAACTCTGTCTCTGGTTCAAACACCTTAAAGTTTGATGATTTTTTTGGTGTTATCCTTAGCGGGGAAATGTGAAGGAAAAACACAGGTGAGACATCAGGTAATGCGTTGAGTGTGGAAAATAGGGTTAGACAAAGGGAAAGAGGAAAGAGTCCAGGGAACCATGGGAATTCTAGGAAGCGCATATCCAAATCCATATTGGGAAATATAGAGTGTTAAAATTGTGGGAAGAAAGGACATCTGAAGAAATACTGCAAAGAATCAAAGAAACAAAGAGATGGATAGAAGGAGAAAAACCAGGAAGCAAATGTAACAAGTGATGTGTTACAAGATGCTTTGATTCTTTTTACAAATAATATTTCTGAGTCTTGGGTAGTATATTTAGGGGCTTCATTTCATGCCACACCCCACATGAAACATTTTCTAGATTATGTTCAAGGTGATTTTGGACAGGTTCATTTGGGTGATGATGCACCATGAAAAATTGTTGGAATGGGAAAGGTACAAATAAAGAAAAAGAATGGAAACCAATTGTTGTTGAAAGATGTAATAAATATTCCATATCTAAGGAAAAATATAATTTCAACAGGGAAGTTGGCAAGTGAAGTTTGTATATCTATATTTACATATAATGCATGGAAGGTCACCAAAGGATCACTGGTGATAGAAAAAGGGGAGAAGGTAGGTACATTGTATTTATGTACTAATAATATTGACTCTTCTATATATTTAGATTATATAGGAGTGGATACAACACTGTTCCATCATAGGCTTGGACACATGAGTGAGAAGGGGATGGAGATACTTCACCAAAGAAATTTGTTTCCAGATATTCAACAATTGATTTGGATTTCTATGAGCACTGTGTTTATGGAAAATAGAAGAGAGTCATATTTCTCAGAGTTGGAAAATAAAAGAAGAGTGAAAGGTTAGAGCTTGTGCATACAAATGTATGGGGACCATCTTAGGTATCATCTCTTGGTGGATCTCATTATTATGTTACTTTTATTGATGATGCAACTAGAAAAACTTGGGTTTATTGCATTCGATAAAAATCTGATGTTTTTGATACTTTTAAGAAATGGAAATATTTGGTTGAGAATTGTTGGGTATGTGTTATATTCTTTGCATGTGTGTGTGTGGGTGCGTCAAATTCAAAAATTGTGTTTAACAGTCTAAATTAATCCCAGATTAATGGATTAGGGTTTTGGTAGCTACAAAATTCCTAAAATATTGTATATATTGTATTGTGAATGGTGAAATTTTAACAATGAAGAGTTGAAAGGTGCAGCACCAAGGAAGGATAGTTTTCTCTCGGTTAAGGGTTTCCAGCGTAAATCTTTGTGTATTGTGTGTATGAGCCATTGATTAATTTTTTTTTTTCTTAAGAATTTGTATGCATTGCTTTACTTCACAGGTTTAAAACTTACATGTGGTATCAAAGCTCATTTTTGGTTTAAAGAGGATGCCTTTGTTGTTGAGGGTTTGGCTCGGTCTTGATAGATCAAGTTTATCTTGGGTCTGTGATAAAGCTAGGTTCAGTGGGATATTTTGAAATGGTGATTCGAGTGTAGAAAGAGGAATGGTGAGCTCTTCTAGAATCGAGATAGAGAAGTTCTGTTGGCATTGGGGCAGACCCAGGGTTCAACGCTACAACAACACACCAATAAATCCCTAACTACTGGCCCTTTTGGCAACACCTACGAAGTAGATGAAGTCTCACCCAAGGTAGAGGCAGGGGTGGTTTCAAGACTCAGGTGTCTACAACCTTAGCTAGGACACAGATCTATGATTGAACTACTTAATAAAGCACTTAGCACCGTCAATTCCCCAATATGCAGTCAATATCCACTTTGCTGATAGAACAGAGCTTTGCAGCATTCACGCTAATCTAAAGTATTCAAGCACTTAGCATAGGTAAATGGATCATATTGAGCAGATCAAGCACAAAGAATATTCC
This sequence comes from Picea engelmannii, assembly GCA_009831015.1. Lineage (NCBI taxonomy): Eukaryota > Viridiplantae > Streptophyta > Pinopsida > Pinales > Pinaceae > Picea > Picea engelmannii. Next base: position 856,771 of record ML781526.1, on the reverse strand, counting down.
TATAGATTAGATCTAACATTCTTGCATATCATAAGCACAAAGCATGAGTAGATCTCTCTAAATATATCCAAGCACTTAGAAAATAGCATGTAAATCACATAAAGACAAAGCATAAAGCAGCATAACATAGTATTTACATGGTTCACCCCCACCCTAGGGCTATGTCCACCAACTCTTATTCTTTATTGTCTTTAGTCAATCGGTTACAAGCACATAGCCTCAAATCCCTACTCCGCATAGGACATATGATCTACACACCTTGCCAGATCCTTCTTCTTTGCGTTACAACACAAAGCCTTCTACAGTATCACACAGGGACTTGCACTCAGCTCTGTAAGTCTTACAAAAAATATACAAAGCCCTTACAATCCATACTAGCACTTAGCCATTCATTTAGCACTTAGCACATTGACCTCTTCCTACATCACATAGATGCACTTCTTACATACACCTTCTATCTAGCCTAAGCATCTATTTATATACAAAATAGGCCTAAACATGGGTGAACCCATGGGCTAACATCCCAATCCCGTTACATTATCCCAAAATCCCAAAAAGGACCCAAAAAGGGGCCAAGATCCTGTGATCTTCGCTTCGTCTTGTGCTCCTCCTTCGACAGGCTGTCAAAGTCCCAAAATGGGTCAACATGACCAAGAGTCTCCCAAAACTTGGTCAAAGGTCAACAGGCCCCCAACACTCACCCGTGACTCATCCCGAGTCACTCTGGTTTGATCAGTTGTGCCTCGAATGTCTTGATCTTGGCTCAAGTTGCTTCAACTTGCTGAATTGTTGTGGCCTCTTGCTCAGCAAACTTCTGGATCACTGCATCATTTAATGGCCCTTCTAGGCATTGTTCTACCACGTTAATGATAAGTTCTATCTCTTCTCCCCAAATTTCAACCTCTATAAACAACCGACATGCCTTATCTTGCATAGGTTGGATCCATTGAGCTACTTCCATAACTTTTCTCTGGATCGTATGGATATTCTACTGGGCTGTGCGTTGTTCTTGAGACCGTTTCATTATGTCTACAACTAACAGGGCTCTCAGCTGTGCCTATAGTGTGTTTGCGTGCTGCTTCACTTCCTAGAGTTGCGACTCCTATGCTTGTAACTCTAGGTTCTCAGTGAGGTTTTCATATGTCTGGGCACTGTGGTTACTCAAGTTCTTGCACTCCAAGGCAAGAGCTTTTAATATATCAACTGCGCTTTGGGTAGTTGCTTCCCCTTGGTCTCTTACATATTGAGTGGTCTCGGGTATTGTGCATAGCTCCAAGTCTTCTATGCGTTGCTATAGTTGTTGAATCACTTATTCAAGTTGTGCCACCTATTGTGGAACTCTCTCTTTGGAATTTACCTTGATGACTATCACAGAGCGAAGTGCTCTAGTGACCCTTTCCTTTACTTTGAGTGGCTCTGTGAGCAACTGTTCCTTTTCTTTATGCAGTTGGGTGTTTTCTTCATTGAATTTTACCTGGAGAGCAATCTTCTCTCGTTCTGCAGTACTACGTTGTTCTAGAAGGTTTCTCTGTGCTTGTGCTAAAGCCTGGGTGGCTTGCGTTGTCTCCTCCTATGCTTGTCAAAGGCGATCTTTGACTGTATCATTGATCCAATGGAGTTGAGATGGCTCATAGCCCAATTCTGGTGTTTCCAATGGCAGAGGTGCAGTGGAAACTGCACAGCTGGACTGTAGTGCCTGCTACATCCCTTGGAGTTTAACCTTGATCCGACTGTATATCTCTTCCTGCTAAGATTCTTTCTTCTTTGCTATCTTCAATGAAGAATCATTTAGTGTTGTGACAATAAAGTCAAAGTCATCTGAGGTGAGGGTGGTTTGCATTTTGGTCATATATGCTTTTGATTTCTTCCTAGAAGAAGGTTTCGGAGGGGAAACCTTCCTTTTCTTCAAGGGGTCCTTCTCGTCTCTAGGCAATGTAACCTCACCCTTCTTTTGTTCAACTTCTGTGCCATTTATCTCTCTACCATCACCTCCTTGTTCAGGTGAGATAGAAGTAGTCTTCACTGAGGTACTGCTTACATATTGGCCATCCTCATTTTTATTTGTCTTGCTGGGTCCAGGTGTATCATGCGCTACTTCTAGAATGTCTAAGTTAGACATCTCCGTAGGGTCTACTGGAATGAGGAGGTCCGCCGACCAGTCCTTGGTGATCTCGTCCAAGTCCTCCTCCATCATCTTGTAGTATGACTATAGTTTTTCCTTGTGTTCGTCAGCTTGCACTATGATATAAATGAAATGGCAATCTGCGTTGAACTTCATTAAAGGCCTGAAACAGTGGAGAGTATCCGGGGTTATATGAGGCTCAGACTGGATGGTTGTCTTTAGTTGGTTGTAATATGTGTGGAACATGACATTTGACTTCCATTTCTTATTCATGTCATTGGAGTACCATAGTGTAAAAAACTTCATGGCTAGAGGTTCAAAAGTGTCGATGTCTAGGAAGGTTGCACCTTCCAGCATCTCCCATGTGATGAAAGTGATTAGTATTAGAATCAAACTAAAGTGGAATTCATATCCTTGATCTTGTGCTTCCCTGTAGTCTAATTTCAACTGGTTCATGAGGTACTTCGCCCAATTCATTTGTAGGCCCTCCGCGTACTTCCTTGCGAGGTTGACTACAAAACCAGTCACTTGGGTGGGTCGGTTCTTGCGAACTAAATTTCCTATGATCAATTGATAGTAAAGGCGCATGCACCGCTCTGGATAGAGGCTACCTTCTATCCTCACGTTCCCTTCTCGACATCTTCGTAGGTGTCTTTAATCTTTTGTGCAAGAGCATGATCCATGGCTTTTCCAGGGTAGAAATCCTATGGGTCAGGGCCTTGCATGCTAAGCCCGGTGATCTGATTGATTAATTTTGGATCCACTGTGATACGATGGTTTAACCATAAGTATCCGCCATGGTAACAGGACAATAGTAGCTTGACACATGTGTTCACTTCTTGGTGCCTTTTGAAGTGAGGAATATTCATGACATTGAGTAGTGTGGACTGCACAAGGTTCATGGTCCATGACTGGGGAACTATCTTCGAATTCTTTCCTTTGGTCCTAGTTAGATACTTATGTGGGGAGAGCATGTTATAGACCTTCCTTTCACCAAGGTTGAAGTCACTAAACTTCAATGCCATGATCTTATCTTGGTCTGCAGACACTATGCGTATCCCTTTCGGGAGGTACACAGTGACCAAAGCATACTCAAATTCTCTGGGCACACTATCTCGATTGATTACGTCGCGCACACTATCTCGATTGATTACGTCACTCAGAGGTGGCAGATAGGTAGGTAAAATACTCAGAATCAACTTGGCATTTGTGATATCGTCTATGTGCTTATTTCGCTTCTCATCGGATGGTCGGGACAGTTTTTCTCCTTGAGCAGTGGATGGTGAGGCCTGAACTGTCCTCATGGATGAAGCCTGGATACTTGCAGACATTGACATGGCTCTCTTAGTCATCAAGTTGATCAAAGCTTCTTCAACAACTTTCTCTGCAGCACTCAATTCTTCCGACATATGCACCAAGGTAAAAAATCATGGGTTTTGTTATCACTCTGTAAATCTATCCGACTGAATAGACAAACGACAGAGGTAACTGTTTCAACTAGCTTTAGAGTTGAGGTTCTAGCCTGCTCAAATCAAAGAGGTCTCTCTTGTGTCACATGGTATTTATTTGATAATCAGTGGCCAGATTTGGTTTGTTTTGGGGATTTTTTATAAAATTTGCTAGCAAAGAAGGGGAGGAACACATAGGGCTATGGAGTCAAAATTATGAAAATGAAATAAAACAATGCAACTCCCAATAGAACTCTCTAGAGGATAAAGGCTAAACAAGGTGATGAATCTGAGTTATTATTAAATTTAAGTAGGGTGTGGGAAGATTAAGGAAACAAATAACAACATCAGAGCATTATCAAAATGAATTTTGAATTAGTTAAGAAGATGATCACACAGTTTAAATTACTTAAGCCAAGAGCATCAAATGATTAATTCTGGGTCTTTAACTCTCCAATTTAAATAGAATAAAATATAAATGAAAAGTAGGTCATAGGAAATACATACAATGAAAGGAAACAAAGATCATATCACCACCCTTTAGAATCTTTTCATGGAGACTTCAAAATCTTATGCATTTATATTCAATTCAGATTCATAAAATTTACAAAATAGAGTCTGATACAACCAAAAGGTTCTCTTGCACTTCTGCCAACATTAATTCATTCAAGTCTCTAAGTAATTATACAATTTGATAAAAAATAATTGAAACTGAAATGTTTCAGCTTCTGTAACATTTTCGACTATCATTTTCGGTATACAAAACAATTTACAATAATTAGTGAAAAAGAAAACATTTCAACATCATGAACAATCGTTTTGATCACCCAAATGCTTCCACGCCATTTGTTTTTCCCTATGCTACTGTTGGATCTACAATATTGGTGGTAGCTGGAGATCACTTGTTGGCTCTGGGGACGTTGTACTTTGTTTTACCCAACCACACGAGTTCTTTCTATTGCGCATCAGAGGGGATTTCCTAATCCATCATTTCTTTAATCAAAATTTCCAAATCAATGCACGTGGCATAGGACATGGTTGGCACACTGACCTTCATTGTTTTGAACTTGTTTAGAATTTCAAAATATTTAGCTAAATGTTCTACCAAGCTAGGGCCTTTCAGGATTTCTTCCATGTCTTCAAACTTAGAATGGTCCATTCTGCATTTCATGAGGAGAGTGTGATAATATTATTGATTATATAATGAGCATTTACCATCCCAAAATGATGGGATACCTTTAGAAAACAATTGTTCAAAGGCCTCTTTAAATTCCTGTATGTTGTGCTCCATTTGCACAACTTTGTTCTGGACCGATCTGAGCAGGTTGTGCTTGGCAATAATTCTCCTAGCTGAAATTATTAATGTGGTCCTGTCTTTCACACTGATGGTTTCAAGATCGAAATTTGGTATAGCATTCAGTAAGTCGATGGCATTTTGGGCCCATTCCGAGGGCTTATTTTCTAACACTTCATTTACAACAGTGAATCTGTTCCGAGCTATAGCAACCATGTTGTCTTTGTCGTTGATAAAATTCAGATAACTTCTGAACTTAGCAACCTCCACAACAATCGCGTCCCATATCACATCTTTGGCTCTTTGCAGTAGCGTTTTTCCCTTTAATCTAGTTCTTATATTGTTCACTCTTTCCTGCAGGTCTTGGTTTTCTCTGTGGAGTTGAGCCATTTTTTCATGCTTCACCATCATCTCCTGCTTGAACTTTTCTAAGTTCTCTTTGAGACCCTTGATCTCACCTGTATTCAAGCTCATCTGGGACATAGCCTAGACTAATCCTTCAACACTTGATCCAGCCTCTATGTTAGCAGGAACAGTAATTTCCATGTCTAATGTCGTTACTTGCATTTGTTACCAATTTTATTTCTCTTTCTCCAATTGTAGTACTTTAGCCTTGTAGTCTAATGCCTCTTGTCTGAAGGTTTTCTTTCCCTGCTCCAAAGCAGTTAATTTTGTTGTCTGCGGATGGTATGTAGGTGACATCTTCAACCTTTTCTTCAAAATTTGGATCATTTTGTCTTTTTCATCCAGAGAAGCTTTCATCCCCTGTGGACCTTCACACTCTAACCTTTTTACCTGTGTCATCCATGCTTTGTTGGACATCTTTTCTTGTTTTATCTTCCTGTCTAGATTCAATGCATGTGTTGTCAATCTTGCAACCTTCAAACCTAATCTTAGGTAATCAACATACAACATATCACTAACATTTCTGTGGAATTTCAATTTATCAGGGGCACTAATGTTTTGATAGTGTACCTTGAACTTAGATACCTTATCATTATCAGCCACTACAATGTTAAATGTCTTTTTCTTGACAACTATGACTGAGAGTAGGTGAGATTTACGCTGGGATGTCCCTTCTATTTCGGGAAAAAGGTCCCTTATTTCATTGTTGGCCATACTCCCTTTCACAGCATACTGAATTAGCAAATCCTCCTTAGAATGATAAACTGTCCCAGGAGTCTCGCCAAATATGTATTTCTTGCTGCTGAAAACTTTCATGCTGCCTTCGTTCTGTGGATTGCTTTCTGTATTGGTTTCTTCATTCTAGGTTGTAGTCTCTACCATATCCATGCACCTCTTCCCTTTATGTTCTTCCTCTTCCAAGTCAATAACTGGAGAGGGTGATGTGGCTCTCATTTTCTTGAGGGTGTCTTGTTGGCTACTAGCCCCTAAGGCTTTTGAACTCCTTCTCTTATTGTAGATGATCACCTTAGGAGCTTTGATAATCAACCTAGGGGAATTTTTTTGTGTTGGGCTCTGATGGGATGTAGAATCTATTGATTTTGTTTTTCATGCTGCATGGTGACCTCCATCTCTGCACAGGTTTCCATATTGGCCAATTTATCGAATCCTTCATCTGGGTTGTGTTCATAAGGACCTTGTTTACTCGCCAATATCCTCTTCGATATGATATGATGTGGATCATATCTTCTCCATTGCAACTGTGTGAAATCAAATTCACCGAGCTTGGATTGAATCTGGGGTAAATAAGATTTATTCTTCACCAGAAAGGGGCCCACCACGAATGGAAATTTTAGGTTAGAAGCCTTGTGTGCTTTCAGGAAATGTTCAGTCTCTGATATAATCCTTTGTCTTATAAACTCTAAATAAAAAACCCCAGGATTCAGAAAAACTGGTAACATGTGAGGTCCTTCATGGTATCCATATACCCAAATCACAGTGGATTGTGTGAATAGTACATAGTCTCCTACTATGTCCTCTGGATTTGGCTGCAATGAGTTCTTCATTTCTTCTAGAATTCTTGGCAGATCTGACCCAAAAATGAGACTGTAAATCGTGGACATAATATTGTTGATGAATATGATAATGGTGATATTTTTACACCCGGTCAAAATAAAAGAAGCCTCAGGAAGCTCGGTGTTGCTAGATCTCAAAAACATTTTCAATAGGTGAGAGTAGTATCTGAAGTGTCTTAATGAGCTGAAATTAACCAGTTGTTGATGTATATTTTTTGTAATAAATTCATCAAAATTGATGCGGATTGACTGCCCAGACATGAAGAAAATCAATAGGAACCCTAACATGACCTCTACCACAAACTTGTCATTGTCTAGGCCTATAATTTGACTCAGCAGAGAAAAATCCCACTGGACTTTGATGATCATGACGCTTATACTGACAGGAAAGGATAGACTCTTTGAATGATGTCCAGGCTTGACTATGGTTTGCAAAACTAGGGCTTTTACCTCGGGCAGGCATTCTCTATAAATCATAATCATTCTCTATTCCTCAAAGTTTTTCAACACTGTGGGGGAGGCATCAGGTATATTGAGAGCATGTCGGAGTGATGGACCATGTACTTTACATAGAACTTCTGACCCTAATTTGTTTAAAATGACTCTTTCTCCCTCATAATATCTCTCCGCACACCAGATTACAAATTCGGTGAATGGGAAGACTATTTCTATGATGTAATCTGTGAAAGAGGCTTGAGCTGCTTCAAGAAAGGGTATATAGGATCTAACATTGTTTAGAAAATTTGATTTAGACACAGAAACAATTGAAATCGTTGTCTTTGTGTCAAAAACATCAAAATCTATGTCAATTAGGGCTTCCTCCCTAGAGGAGATATCTGCTTCACTCATGGATAAAACAACATGATTAGTGGCCATGGTGAAGAATACCTGATAAGCGACGAAAAAAATTGTCTGCTCCAGCTCGGTTCTGAACTTTGAAATTTGAATGGAAGCTTTGCGCCAAATTTCTGAACGTTCGAACGCTTCAAATTGTCATAAAATAATGCCGGGGTTCCTCCTTTTATAGGTATCGATTGACATCGGGGGTTGGAGAAAAGAGGTTTTGGATGGATCGCCTTTCGCCCCGATGTGCCTCTGAGGGTGCCACTTGTCCATGATTTAAATCCCGACAGTTTTCCCCGGTCCACCCTCCATCGGTTAATTCGTGTCCTATTCCAATTGTTGATACGTGCTTCGACCATTGATCCAGGTCACTTCAAGATCTACGGTCTGTATATTTCTTGGTAGCTTCGTTATCGAGGGTTAAAAAAAGGTGGTTTTGGTTAGAAAACCCTTTTCCCTGATGTACCTCTAAAAGCGCCATGCATCCCATAATAAAACCATGACGGTTTTCCCCGACCCACCTCCGACCACTTAATCTCCATGCTAGTTACGTATCTGATACACGTCTCAGTCATTGATCCAAGATTCTCTCAGGATTGACGGTCTGCTAAATTTTACTCTTCACTTCCCTGCTATTTTTTCCATACGCTGTCAGGTATAGCCGGGTCGTCCAAATTATCACAACTTTGTGGAAATTTAATCCTTCATTGAAATTTTGAAACTCGGATACCATCTAGAAATTATACAGTGATAACATTGGCTCCAACTAGAGATGCTATACTCCATACGAGGTAGCAAAGAACTGTAGACCAAGTGCCTACCCATTAGGCTATAATATTATGCGTGTGATCTGAATCTGTTTATTTTTATTCAAAAAATCCAAACCTACTCATCGTAGCTCAGGGCCTTCACCTCGAGCTTCAACCATGTTGTTTTTATTTTTATTTTCACATGTAAACAAAACAAAATTCAAAACGACTATGTACAATGAATGGCGAATCATGATTTTTTAAACGACATAATTCTTGAGGAACTTACCATTCACATGCCCTCCTCCGATGAGTTCTCCATTACTTTCTTCCAACAAATAGCCATTTTCCCCATGATAAGTTGCAATTTTGAATGGGCCCAACCAAGGTTATCAAATTTTCCATGTTTCCCTTTATCTTCGTTCCTGGCATCCGATCTTAACACCCAATATCCTAGTTTGAAGTTGTCCACCTTGGTGTGTCTGTCAAAATATTCTTTGATATTGTCTTGCCGTAGCTGAGCATTATCGAAGGCCTTTTCTCTGATTTGTTGTACGCTGATGAGCTTGTCCTCTCTTCTTTGGTTTGCATTTGTTTCTGCTCCTTGTTCCTATAACAACCTCATTACTAGCAACCCCAATGCAGTGGGGAATATAGCTTTCATGCTGTAAACGATTTGGAATGGAGACATATCAATAAATATCTTTAGGGATATCCTGTCAACCCACAATGCATGAATGAGCTTTTTGTGCCATGCCTTTTTGTTCTCCTGCAGTAGTTTTTTGATGATCCTGACCAAGCTTTTGTTGAAAGACTTAGCCAATCCATTTCCTTGTGGGTAGTATGAAGTCGAATGACCCAAAGTAATGCTGTAATCACTGTAGAATTTATCCAACATTTTAGACTTGAAGGATGCCGCATTATCTATTATAATCTTGACCAGGAATCTAAAACTGGATAGGATATTGTCTTCTAAGAATCGAATGATAAAATCATATGTAGCTTGTCTGGTGGGGACAACTTCGATCCACTTAGTAAAATAATTTGTTGCATTCACGATCCATTTGTGTTGAGCCGAGGACTGTGGATGTATCTCCCCTATGAAATCAAGGCCCCATTGTTTGAAAGGGGCTTCTACTAAAATGGGATTTAATAGTAGAGACAACAATTTTCCTTTCCCATTGAAGATTTGGAATTCATGGCATTTCGAAACCTCCTTGTATACATCAGGAAAAATGCTTGGCCAATAAAATCTAGCCCTCGGTATTTTGTGTACAGTTGTCTTCCAATAATGATGACCTCCACAGTTGCCTTTATGGAACTCCCTGATGGTATTTTCTACTTCTCCTTCTGTTAGACAACTCAGTAAAATTCCTCCTGGGTGCTTCCAATACAATAATTCATTCACTATACAAAATTTTTCTGCCTTTAGCTTCAAGAATATATACTTTGTTTTACTATATTCAAGAGGAGCTTTCAGATTTGTTAACACAAAGATAATGTCTGCATACCATGCAGAGTCAATAAATTTCTAAGATATTTGTGGAGTCTCCCTTTCTTCCTCTACTGTATCCTCTTACATATCTATAGTGAAGTTTATCCCCAAAAGCTCACAGTTTGTTTGTGCCATTAGTCTGGCAAGTACCCACCCTTTGATCAACTTTGTGGGCTTGATTTAAAGATCATATTCTAATAGTAATGCAATCCATTTTCCCCTCTTTCCTTCAAGATCAGGTTGTGTTAATATGTCTTTTACTGAGTTGTTGGGGACATAAGCAATGGTATGTGAATGTAGAATGTAAACCCTGCACTCTTTCAATGATTTGACCAAAGCATACACCTGTTTATCCATGATGTTTTATTTCAAAGGAGCATCTCTCAATGTCTTACTATAATATGATATGGGATTCTCAAAATCCCGATCATCCTTTTGGAGTAATACACCTGCAATTGTGTGTTCTGAAGCGAAAGAGAATAGTATGAAATCTTTCTTGAAATTCAGACTAGTCAGCACAAGAGATTTTGTCAATGCTACCTTAATGTCTTCAAAATATTTTCGGTCTTCAAGGATCCACTTGATTTCATTTCCCTTTTTTAACATGTTGGTGATATGCTTTATAATCTCTACTAAATTTGGAATAAATCTCCTCAAGAAGTTTACTTTGCCTAGGAAGGATTGTACTTCCTTTTTGCTTTTGGGTATGCCAATATTCAAGATCCCTTCCACCCTGCTGGGGTCTACCTTTATTCCCTCCTTAGAAATTATATTCCCTAAGATCTTCCCTTATTCCATGGAAAAATTTGAATTTTTTGGATTCAACGATATGCCAATTTTTCTGCATTTTTCGAACGCCATTCTGAGATGTTTGCTGTGTTCTTCATCAGTAGTGGAATACACAGTGATGTCATCAAGGTATATAACAATGAATTTATCCTTTTCATTTGCAAAGGCTATGTCCATATCCCTCCAAAATGTTTCTCCAGCATTCATAAGCCCAAATGGAATTTTGGCGTACATGAATGTTCCCCAAGGTGTGGTGAGCACTATCTTTTCTTGATCGTCAAGATGTACCATGATCTATTTGTACCCTGAGAAACCATCTAACATCGACATATTTTGAGAGCTCACCACCTTCTGTAGAATGTGGGCCATTTTGGGCAAAGGGTAGTTATCTTTGAGAGATACCTTATTCATATTTCTAAAGTCCACACACAATCTAGTCTCCCCACTCTTTTTTCTGACCAACACCAGGTTTGCTACCCATTTGGAGAATCTCAGGGATACTATAATTTTTTCTTCAAACAATTTCTTTACTTCTGTCTATATCAATGGTAACAATAGAGGGTTTATTCTTCTCAACTTCTGTTTGAATGGCTTGTGGTCTTCTTTTATCGGGATAACATGCTGGATTATACTAATATCATAAACTTTCAATTCATCATAGCTCTAGGCAAAGACATCAGGGAATTCTTTTATTAATTTTACATACCTTTCCTTGACTTTAGGGATGATTTTCTTGGACAAATTAATTATCTTCAGGTCTTTTGGAGTCCCGATATTACAATCTTCCACATCCCCTTCATCTACTGTGATCTTTGGACTTTTGGCAACATCATTGTTATCAAAACGAATTTCTAATGGTACCAAGCCTTTGGGGATAATGTTGCTCTTTAGCTGCACAATATCTCTCCCAACAATTTGATTGTTAAAGTATCCTTCTTTGGTGAAAGCAGCTGCATCCACTTCATCGTCGCAATATTCATCATCAATGCTTAAATTCTCGAACTCATTTTCCATCCTGAGGAATTTTTCTATCTGTTTGTAGTCTTCGAAGACTTTCCAGCGTTTCATATTGTCTGGTATTGCCGGTCTGTACTTGACCTCAACCTTGTATCTTTTTTCAGGAAAAATTGGGACTTTGAACACTACTGTTGAAGTGGCCAGTGCATCAACAACTTGATTTTGTTCCCTTTGGATTGCTGAAAGGTTGCATTCTGAAAATTTCTCAAGGAGTTCTAATACTAGATTCCTATAAGCCCTCAGTCTAGGATGTTTGGCCTGGTAGATGACTTTGATTTGACTGATGATGAGTTCAAAATATCCAAGTAAAACAATCCTTTTGGCACCCAACTCTTCGAAAACTTTCAACCCCAATATCAACGCTTCATATTAGGCAATATTATTTGTACATTCAAAAACAAGTTTGTAAGAGCATAATTTCACATCTCCTTTGGGGTGATTTATCCACATGCTAGCTCTGGCTCCTTCTCTGCATGCAGCTCCGTCGAAGGTCATTTTCCAAATTTGATCCTCTGCATCACCCTGCTACTTTGAAATCTCCTCCATCTATTGTTCGAGTATACCCCTATCCGCTAGGACTATTTCCATCTCTTCCACTTCAGATCATAGATCATTGAAGAAAATGGAAGACCCCAACTCAGTGCTTACTAAGTATATAGGATGGTTGGTAGGTTGCGATTTGTTGCTAACCATATATTTTAGTAGAACTTCTTTGTACATTCTTCTGTCTTGACCAAAGAAAGGGATAGTGGCATATGACATGTCCATCTAGAGGGTTCCTTTTAGTTTTGCAGCCCATGACCTGGACAAATTTCAGAGGGATATCAACGACTACTATGTCCATCACCATATTCTTCACTGGGATTTGTGCCAGAGAAACGACCATTTCTTTTATCATGCTAAGGCATTTCACCTTCCTTGAATCAAATGAGAATAGATATTTATAGGATCTTGTGACCTCAAGGCCTAGTTGGTCCATGACCACTTTAGGCATCATGTTGTGAGATGCTCCGAAGTCCAGCATAGCATTGTGTAAAGTCATGTTGTGGATTTTCAAGCTGACATAAAAGGGAGGAACTTCTTCACTTTCACCACTTTCTTCTACTCTCGGTCCAAATAAGATGGTTGGGTGAACATATTGTATGTTCAGAGTATCAAAGGTCTGTCCCATCTTAAGCATCTTGATGATATGACTTATGTATTCACTATTTCTAATAAATTCATTAAATGGTACTGAAATTTTAATCTTATCCATATCACTTTCGAAATCAAAAGAGGAAGGAGATTTATCTACCTCTTTAGTGATTGTTTCTTTCCTTGTCAATATTTTCTTCTACGGTTCCTCTTTGCTTTCCCTTATCCATAGCATCCTTTGTAGCAAAGTATTTCATAGTGGAATCCTTTGCAGCTAGATCTTTTCCTGTGGAGTCCTTTTTTGGCTGACTAGAGGAGGGTACATTACTTTGAGCTTCTTTGGTGGAGTTTGCCTTCAGGAGATTACCTTTCGAAGGATTTGGAGGGACCTTTTGATTTCAAAGATTGTACTACCTTTGGAATTGCATGATGGTGTTTTGCAATATGGTCTCATAATCTTCTCTTTCTACTGATATCATTTCCTCTTCATCTTGCAAAAAGATCTTGCTTGTGTCCATGAACTGGTCATGTTCTTCTTTGGTCAAAACACCATTGTTTCCTTGTCATCACAACAGTTCACATTATCTTCAAAATATTCATCATAATCTTAATTCACATAATTGTTTTGAAAAGGGGGCCTTATTTTTTGTTTGCCCTGATTTCCTTGATTCCTCTTATTCTCCTGGTTTCCTTGATTTGCTTGTTCTGCTTGAGCTACCTGATTTCCCAGGTTCCTCTACTCTCTTTGTCTGATATGTGGGACAACTGGTCTTCTCGAATTTATGGGTGGACCATCTGCCTGATCTCTAGGTTTGGGTCTGTTTCCCAATGCCATTCTTTCCATCATCCTTTCAATGTTTCCCATCATTTCCTCAAACCTCTCTTTTGATGTTTGTGATGTTGAAGTTTGTTCTTTATCTTGAGTTATGCTCGTGTTTCTGCCAGAAGTTTCTTTCATTTTTCCTGAATCCATTAGGTTTAATTCGACTTCAATGGCATCTGTCATCATATCGTCTAATGTACCAGATATTCATTCTCTCAATAATAAAGTAAAATCACTTTTGAAAGAATCAACATATCTGAGCTGAGTGGCTTCAGGTGGGGGTTTTACCTCATCAGGAATAGCATTATATAATTTCATGAATTTAGCCTAAAACTCATGCACTTTTTCATCAGGTGACCTCTTCATATTGTTATATCACATCAACAATTGAAGGGGTTTTTCTTATCTCCCCATCTAGCAAGGAAGAGCGTCTCAAAGGATGCGAAATTTGTGAGACTACCTGGTGCAAGGGCTCTAAACCATTTTCTTACATCTCCCTCAAGGATTTATGTAAACAACCTCATCTTCACATCTGCGAAATCCACCTCTTCTAAGTCTATGAAATCATTAAACCAATATAGGTGTTTCTGGGCTGATATGTTACCTTCAACATCATATAATTTAATCTTTAGGTTGTAGTCTTGGGGTAAGTCATGCAATAGAGAAGGCAGTATGAGAGGGGAAAATCTAGCTTCCATAGCTGCTGTGAGGGGACGAAGTGGATGTCGATTTCAGACAGGAGTCACTATAGGCTTGATAGACGCGGCTAGAATCAAATATTGGAATATTTTTTCATCAAAGATGGTCTCATCTAAACGGGATTCAGACTTAGTTCTAAACAGGGAATGTTCAAATTTTAGATCAAACTCAAGGTATTCGATAGTGGTCAATCCGTCTCTAGGTAAGGACGAATATTGGTCTAGACGTAACACAGGAGTTACTGCCCTTTCGTTTCTTCTTCGGCCAAGATTTCGGGCTAGAGATAGGGATCATAGGTTTGGGGTTTGGGTTTCTCCTGGTGTGGATTTTCTTAGGTGACAGGATTTCTATCTTACACAGTGTGGTATAACTGGTCTCTGAGTAATGGAGTCGCCAGGGTAAAAATAATCTTAGTCAATAGAGTGTTTGGTCCACTGTCACCCTCAGGGATCAAACTAAATCTTTTAAGTCATTTTCCCAGGGAAACATTTTTCAAATCCGTCCCCGGCGGCGGCACCAGAATGTTAGCACTTTGTAAATTTGTCCTGCTGAATAGACAAAGGACAGAGATAACTCTTTCAACCAACTTTAGAGTTGAATCACTATCCTTCTCAACTCAGAGAGGGATCTCTCATGTCACTTGGTATTTCTTTGATAATCAATGGCCAGATTTGGTTTGTTTTCGGGATTTTTTATAAAATTTGCTGGCAAAGAAGGGGAGGAACACATAGGGATATGGAGTCAAAATTATGAAAATGAAATAAAACACTACATCTCCCAATAGAAATCTCCAGAGGATAAAGGCTAAATGAGGTGATGAATATGAGTTATTATTAAACTTAAGTAGGGCGTGGGAAGATAAAGGAAACAAATAAAAACATCATAGCATTATCGAAATAAATTCTAAATTAGTTAAGACGATGATCACACAGTTTAAATTCCTTAAGCCAAGAGAATCAAATGATTAATTTTGGGTCTTTAACTCACCAATTTAAACATAAGAAAACGTAAATGAAAAGGAGGTCATAGGAAATACATACAATGAAAGGAAACAAATCTCAGATCACCACCCTTTAGAATCTTTTCATGGAGAATTCAAAATCTTCTGCATTTATATTCAATTCAGATTAAAAAAATTTACAAAATAGAGTCTAATACAACCAAAAGGTGCTCTTGCACTTTTTCCAACATTAATTGATTCAAGTCTCTTAGTACTTATACAATTTGATAAAAAATAACTGAAACTGAAATGTTTCAGCTTCTCTAACAGTTTCGACTATCAGTTTCAGTATACGAAACGATTTACAAATTAGAAAAGAAGAAAATGTTTCAATATCATGAACAATCTTTTTGATCACCTGACTGATTCCACGCCATTTGTTCTTCCTTGTGCTTCTGTTGGATCTGCAAGATTGGTGACAGTTGAAGATCACATGTTGGCTCCGAGGATGTTGTACTTTGTCTTACCCAACCACACGAGTTCTTTCCATTGTGCATTAGAGGAGATTTCGTAATCCATCATTTCTTTAATCAAAATTTCCAAGTCAATGCACGTGGCATAGGACATGGCTGACACGCTGACCTTCACTGTTTTGAACTTGTTTAGAATTTTGAAATCTGTAGCTAAATGTTCTACCAAGATAGGGCCTTTCAGACTTTCTTCCATGTCTTCAAACTTAGAATGGTCCATTATGCATTGCATGAGGAGAGTGTGATAATATTATTGATTGTATAATGAGCCTTCACCATCCCAAAATGATGGGATACCTTTAGCAAGCAATTGTTCAAAGGCCTCTTTAAATTCTTGTATGCTGTGCTCCATTTGCACAACTTTGTTCTGGACCGATCTGAGCAGGTTGTGCTTGAAAATAATTCTCCTAGCTGAAATGATTAATGCGGTCCTATATTTCACAATGATGGTTTGAAGATCGACAGTTGGTATAGCATTCAGTAAGTCGATGGCATTTTGGGCCCATTCCGAGGGCTTCTTTGCTAACACTTAATTTACAACAGTGCATCTGTTCCGAGCTGTAGCAGCCATGTTGTCTTTGTCATTGATTAAATTCATATAACTTTTGAACTTAGCGACCTTCACAACGATCGCGTCCCATATCACATGTTTGGATCCCTACAGTAGCATTTTCCCCTTCAATATGGTTCTTAGCTTGTTCACTCTTTCCTGTAGGTCTTTCTTTTCTCTGTGGAGTTGAGCCAATTTTTCATCCTTCACCTTCATCTCCTACTTTAAATTTTCTTATTTATCTTTGAGACCCTTGATCTCTACTGTTTTCAATCTCACCCAAGACATAGCCTGGACTTGTCCTTCAGTGCTTGATCCAGCCTCTATGTTAGCAGGCACAATAATTTCCATGTCTGATGTCGTTGCCTGCATTTGTGACCAATTTTCTTTCTCTTTCTCCAATTGCAGTACTTTATTCTTGTAGTCTAATGCCTCTTGTCTAAAGGTTTCCTTTTCCTACTCCAAAGCAGTTAATTCTGCTGTCTGCAGATGGTCTGTAGATGACATCTTCAACCTTTTCTTCAAACTTTGGATCATTTTGTCTTTCTTTTCTAGAGAAGATTTTAGCCCCTATGGACCTTCATACTCTAACCTTTTTACCTATGTCATCCATGCTTTGGTGGACACCTTTTCTTGTTTTAGTTTCCCGTCTAGCTTCAATGCATGTGTTGTCAATCTTGCAACCTTCAGAGCTAAGCTAGGTAATCAAAATACAACATATCATTGACATTTCTGTGGAATTTCAATTTATCAGGGGCACCAATGTTTTCATAGTGTACCTTGAACTCAGATACCTTATCATTATCAACCACTGCAATGTTAAATGTCTTTTTCTTGACATCTCTAATTGAGAGTAGGTGATATTTACGCTGGGATGTCCCTTCTAATTTAGGCAAAAGGTCGCTTATTTCACTGTTGTCCATACTCCCTTTCACAACATACTGATTTAGAAAATCCTCCTTAGACTGATAAACTGTCCCAGGAGTCTCACCGAATATGTATTTCCTACTGCTGAAAACTTTTATGTTGCCTTCGTTTTGTGGATTGTTTTCTGTATTGGTTTCTTCATTCTAGGTTGTAGTCTCCACCATCTCCATGCACCTCTTCCCTTTATGTTCTTCCTCTTCTAAGTCAATAACTGGAGAGGGTGATGTGGCTGTCATTTTCTTGAGGGTGTCTTGTTGGCTACTAGCCCCTAGGGCTTTTGAACCGCTTCTCTTATTGTATACACTCACTTTAGGAGCTTTGATAATCAACCTGGGGGAAGGTTTTTGTGCTGGGATCTCCTGAGACATAGACTCTGTTGATTTTTTTTGGTCATGCTGCATGGTGACTTCCATCTCTAAATAGGTTTCTAGATTGGCCAATTTATCAAATCCTTCATCTGGCTCATGTTCATAAGGACCCTGTTTACTCGCCAATATCCTCTTCGATATGATATGATGCAGATCATATATTCTCTATTTCAATTGTGTGAAACCAAATTCACCGAGCTTGGATTGAATTTGGGGTAAACACGATCTATTCTTCACCACAAAGGGGCCCACCGTGAATGGAAATTTCTGATTAGAAGCCTTGTGTGCTTTCAAGAAATGTTCAGTCTCTGATATAATCCTTTTTCTTATAAACTCTAAGGAAAAAACCCTAGGAGTCAGAAAAAATGGTAACAGGTGAGGTCCTTCATGGTATCCATATACTCATATCATAGTGGATTGTGTGAATAGTACATAGTCTCCTACCATGTTCTCTGGATTTGGCTGTAATGAGTTCTTCATTTCTTCTAGAACTCTTGGCAGATCTGACCCAAAAATGAGATTGTAAATCCTGGACATAATCTTGTTGATGAAGATGAGCATGGTGATCTTTTTACACTCAGTCAAAATAAAAGTAGCCTCGTGAAGCTCGGTGTTGTTAGATATCAGAAACATTTTCAACATGTGAGAGTAGTATCTGAAGTGTCTTAACAAGATGAAATTAACCAGTTGTTGATGTATATTTTCTATAATAAATTCATCAAAACTGACACGGACTGACTGCCCAGATAGGAAAAAAATCAACAAGAACCCTAACATGACCTCTACCACAAACTTGTCATTGTCTAGACCTAGAATTTTACTCAGCAAAGAACAAGCCCACTGGACTTTGATGATCATGAGGCTTATACTGATAGACAAGGATAGACTCTTTGAATGATGTTCAGGCTGGACTATGGTTTGCAGAACCAGGGATTTTACCTCGGGTAGGCATTCTCTATAAATCATAATCATTCTTTGTTCCTCAAAGGGTTCCAACACTTTGGGGGAGGCATCAGGTATATTGAGATAATGTCGGAGTGATGGACCATCTACTTTACATAGAACTTCTGACCCTAATTTGTTTAAAATGACTCTTTCTCCCTGAGAATATCGGTCTGCACACCAGCTTACAAATTCATGGAATGGGAAGACTATTTCTATGATGTAAGGGCAAAAATAGGCTTGAGTCTCTTCGAGAAAGGGTATATGGGATCCAACATTGTTTAGCAAACTCGATTTAGACATAGAAATGGGTGAAACCGTTGTCTCTGTGTCAAAAACATCAAAATCTCTGTCAATTAGGGCTTCCTCCCTGGAAGAGATATTTCGTTCACTCACAGATAAAACAACAGGATTAGCGGCCATGGTGAAAAATACCTGATAAGAGGCAAACAAACTGGTCTTGTTCGGTTCTGAACTTTTAAATTTGAATGGAAACTTTGCGCCAAATTTTTGAACGTTCGAACGCTTCAAATTGTCATAGAATAATTTCAGGGTTCCTCCTTTTATAGGTATCGATCGACATCGAGGGTTGGATAAAAGTGGTTTTGGATGGACCACCTTTCACCCCGATGTGCCTCTGAGGGCGCCACATGTCCATGATTTAAACCCCGACATTTTTACCCGATCCACCCTCCATTGGTTGATTCTTGTGCTATTCCAATTGTCGATACGTGCTTCCACCATTGATCCAGGTCACTTCAAGATCTACGGTATGTATATTACCCAGCAACTTCGTTATCGAGAGTTGAAAAAAGGTGGTTTTGCTCAGACGACCCTTTTCCTCGATGTACCTCTAAAAGAACCACCTGTCCCACAATAAAACTACGATGGTTTTCCCCGGCCTGCCTCTGACTGCTTAATCTCCGTGCTAGTTATGTCTCTAGTACGTGTCTTAGTCATTGATCCGAGATGCTCTCGGGATCAACATTCTTTTGAATTTTACTTTTCACTTCCCTGCTATTTTTTTCATATGCTGCCAGGTATAGTCGGATACTCCAACTTATCACAGCTCCGTGGCAATTTAATCCTTCATTGAAATTCTGAAACTCGGATACCATATTTAAATTATACGGTGATAACAAGTTTGAGGAACAACTTAGACATAGTACTAATATAGAGAGAAAGAGCGTAACAATCACTTTATAAACTCGAATTAGTTTGTGGTCTCAAAATCACAATTAGCAAAAGTGTTCTCGGTGCATGGCACAGTGGGATAAATAGGTAACTCAACAAAGGGTTGCTTGCAATGGGTATGAACCTCCATTAACTCTTGTTCGGTCTATTATGGCATGGTCTAACAGTCTGATGAAGAAGCATAATTTCCTTTCTTCCCTTTCGGAGCATTTATCGAATAGTTATAATATCCCCCAAGGGATATATTGCTTGGCCATCACGAAGTTCCATGTCTCGTTGTTCTAATATCCCTACGAAGCTCCAATTCTGCAATTTTTTTGTCTTTGAAGTTCCCTATAGAATCTTCTACAATGTAATTCTCTTCTTACTTTTCTTTCTATCCTTCTTTCCAGTGAGCTTCATCTCAGTAGTTCGTTTTCCATTATGATTCTTATCTTATGTGGTCTTAGTCACTTCGTGTTGTTGAGATTCTTCCCTAGGGTTCCAGGATAATACTTCTTCTTTGTCTAGAATAGGTACTTCAATCTTCTGTGGATCCTCTAATGTTATTGCAGCTTCAAAATCTGGGTTGCTAGTGTTAAATAACTTCGATCCAAGCTCTTGTTTTTCAATTAAGTGTGCAATCCTTCTGGTCAAGAAATATTTTAACTCCTTTTTCTTCTTCTCCAAGACTTCTTATTCTTCCTTTCATCTGGATTCATCTCTGTCAATACAAGGTTTTCCTATTAACATGGTAAACAGGGCACTGTCTTCAACAAATTTAATAATCTCAAAATCTTCCTCCGTTGAAGTTCCATTGACAGTCATAGGTATCTGGGCGAGCCTTCCACATAGGTTTATTAGCTTTCCTCTAAATAACCCTATTCCTCCTAATGAGGGAGTCATAGCAGGCCTCCGTATAGCTTCCCAAGATCTCTCGGTCATGAAATTCACTTGTGTTTCCTCATCTAGAAAACAATTAATGTCGAAGTCTCTTATTCTTACTTCAATGCATTCTTTTTCCTTGAAGATCTTTGATAGTTTGACATGTCGATGGTCATTCAGGGTTTTGTTTATCTGTAGCAATGATTTCTCGAATCCTTTATGGTATTCTTCCATAATCTCATTTTCTGGGTCTACCTTAGGGTTCTCTTGATTTAGATTCATTCTTTCAAGCTGAGCAATCATTCTAGGGAAATCCAATACTTCATGGTCTAGAGCTTTACAATAGAGGCAACTAGGTATTCCACCAGGGCATTCCTTATCCAGATGTCTCGGTCTTCTGCAACTGTAACAAAGGGTTAATCCTCTCTTTCTTTTAAATGATCCCCAGCCTTTCCAGTACTACGCACTAGGATCATGGTAGCTAACCTGCAAAAAAATATTTCTAGGATCCTGCATCCATTCGTTAGTCCAAACATTCTTTCTATGCATAGGTATAACATATCTTTCACTATTCTTATCATATATATTCATATCAAGTCTTATTTCATCTATTAATACCCTAGTTTTCAAGATAGGACATAACCTATCAATCATACCTAGATCCATACTTTAGAAACAAAAAATTTCACTTATCTTACTTCTACAGAGCAAAAAGCTTCCAGATCTAAAACTTTCACTATTCTTACCTTTATCAAAGGACAAAGCTTGCATATCTTACCTCTTTTAATCATAAATTCTCACTTTTACCTTTATTAAAGCACAAATCTTTCAGATGTTGCTTCTTTCCTTCAAATCTGACCTCCTTTCTTTAGATCGGGCTTCTTTCTTTCAGATCTGATCTTCTTTCTTTAGATCATGCTTCTTTCTTTATCACGGAGCTTTATAAGTCAAATAGAATACTGCACACTAGGGAAATGGATCGATGCACAAAGCTTTCATAGTTTCAAGTCAAATTCTTGCACAAAGCTTCTTCTTTTTCAGTTCCCAACGATCACAGTTTCAGGTCCCGATACTGCACACTTCAGTAGTAGATCTATGCAAAAAACTTCTCTTTTCTTTTCTTCAATTCCCAACAATCACAGTTTCAGGTCCCAACAATGGAACCATTTGTTGGCACAGGGGTAGAGCCAGGGTTCAATGCTACAACAACGCACCAACAAATCCCTAACTACCAGCCCTTTCGGCAACACCTTCGAAGCAGATGAAGTCTCACCTGAGGTAGAGGCAGGGGTGGTTGCAAGACTCATGTGTCTGCAACCTTAGCTGGGACACAGATCTATGATTGAAATACTTAATAAAGCACTTAACACCTTCAATTCCCCAATATGCAGTCAATATCCACTTTGCTGATAGAACATACCTTCGCAACATTCACACTAATCTAAATTATTTAATCACTTAGCATAGGTAAATAGATCAGATCGAGTACATCAAGCACTAAGCATAGTCCTATAGATCACATCTAACATTCTTGCATATCATAAGCACAGAGCATGAGCAGGTCTCTCTAAATATATCCAAGCACTTAGAAAATAACATGTAAATCACATAAAGACAAAGCACAAAGTAGCATAACATAGTATTTACGTGGCTCACCCCCACCCTAGGGATACGTCCACCAACTCTTCTTATTTATTTTCTTCAGTCAATTGGTTACAAGAAAATAGCATCAAAACCCTACTCTGCATAGGACAAAATATCTACGCAGCTCGCTAGATCCTTCTTCCTTGAGTTACAACACAAAGCCTTCTACAGTCTCGCACAGGGACTTGCACTCATCTCTGCAAATCTTACACAAAATTCACAAAGCCCTTACAATCCATACTAGCATTTATCCATTCATTTATCACTTAGCACACCAACCTCTTCCTACATCACATAGATGCACTTCTTACATACACCTTCTATCTAGCCTAAGCATCTATTTATATACAAAATAGGCCTAAACATGGGTGAACCCATGGGATGACATCCCAATCCCATTACATTATCTCAAAATCCAAAAAAGGACCCAAAAAGGGGCCAAGATCCCATGATCTCCCCTTCTTCTTGCGCTCCTCCTTCGACAGGTTGTTGAAGTCCAAAAATGGGTCAACATGACCAAGAGTCTCCCAAAACTTGGTCAAGGGCCAACAAGTTCAACAGTAAAAAATTTGAGCTATGGAAGCTTAATATGGAGGACCTTCTTGTAGACAAAGAACAATGGATCATTTTGGATCCTGGTATATAGTCTACTGGTACGCATTCTACTAGCACATAGTCTACTGGTACAGAACCTACTAGTACACAAACTACTAGTTCACAACATATTGGTATGTCAAAGAAATATTGGGAGAAGTTGGATAGAAGAGAAAGGAGTACTATTCGACTCTGTCTGGAAGATTAAGTGTTGTTGAATGTCTCAGGCGAATCTACAACCAAGGAACTATTGGATAAGTTAGGGAATTTATATCAATCAAAGTCCCTGGTAAACAAGTTGCTTCTTCTAAAGAATTTGTATCATATTAAGATGGAAGATGGATATTTTGTGACAGAACATCTTAATTCCTTCAATGCTATGGTAATTCAACTTCTCTCTGTTAATATTACAATTGTAGAAGAAGATAAGTGTATTACTTTATTATGTTTTTTTCCAGACTCTTGGGATAATCTGGTTGTAGCAATTGGTAGTACCACTCAATCTACATTGAATTATGAGGATGTAGTTGCATCCTTATTATTTGAAGAGATGATGGGGAAAAGCATGGATGGTTAGAGTAGAGATGATTTGTTTGTAAGAGTTTGTACCCAAGATATGAATCTTGGTAAGTCTTTTGGGGGGATCTAAATCTACAGGTAGATCTTAGTCTTTAGGAAAATCTTTGAGGAAATTTTGGAAGTGTGGTAAATCAGGGTATTATAAGAAAGATTGAATGTCTAAGAAGGTTGATAAAACAAAGGGATATGATAATACCTCTTCCACAGAGGAGAAAACCTCCATTGAAAATGAGGTGATTTTTACCTAGCATCTACAGGTACACATGCAAACCATGGTGTATGTTTGATCGAATCAGGTGTGTCATATCATATGACTCCTCATAGGGAGTGGTTATGTGAATATGAAAAATACGATGGTGGTGATGTATTTCTAGGAGATGACTCGACAACCAAAATCATCGGACATGGAAGGGTTAAGTTGTTGCTAAAAGATGGAAGGATTAGAACTCTCCCTAGGGTTATGCACATTCCAAAACTAGTCATGAGCCTAATATCTATAAGCAAGTTGGATGATGCAAATGTGGATATTGTATTGGGAAAGGGCACTTGCAAGATGGTATGAGGACCAATGGTGTTGATGAGGGGCATTCGGTGTGGAAGTCTGTAAATTTTTTTGGGAAGCAATTATACTAATGGGTGTAACAATTATGTTGTCCCTAAGTAGAGAAATAAACAAGACAAGACCAATATTGTCCCTAGAAAGAAGACCATGTTGTAGCATAAAAGACTAGGGCATATTGGAGAAAAGGGCCTTCAAACACTACGCGGTAAAGGTATGGTTCAAGGTATGTCTAATTGCACTCTAGATTTTGATTTATGTGAACATTTCATATAGGGTAAATAGAATCGAGTAAGATTCCCATATGGTGCTACAAGAGAATAGGGGATCTTAGAGTTGAGACACTGTGATGTGTTTGGACCCGTGCCTATTCCATCACTAGGTAAATATATGCAGCCTCAGACTCTAGACCCCTGAGAGGAGCTCTTCTCACCACGGGAGGGGATGAATGCCCCACCCAAGCAGAAAAGCTACCAATCAAGCTTGCGACTGTCACTAAGATAGCATGCGTGAAAACACGTGCTGAGATTCTACAGCACGCGAGTACCTGCGAGCTAGCCTTAAACAGGGCGCGGGTCTGTGTAAAAGCCAAGATAAAACAACACACAGGTAGCTCAGTCCTGAAAAAGGCCTTTGGTATTGACAACCAGGATCTCTGAAAGGCTTGGGTGCTATTACTTCAACAGAAAAGGAAAATTTTCACAAAGGAAAACAAATGCAAAGAGCAACTATTACACTAAGGTAGACTGAAAACAAGACAACAAACCAACAGAACCCAGACATGATCCAGAAAGCCCCCTGAGAAGGTAAACTTCTGACAGAGGAAGAGGGGACAGCCTCTTAAGCTTCCTGGACTCTACACGCTACTGAAACCACTACAACAGGCGTTCAAACGCGGGCTGTAGATGGTTAGGGCGCGGGCACACGCATGCAGACCTTCTTCAGGCCGCGTGTGCCTCTGTGTGTCCCAAGAATAAATGTCAAGCATCAGTCAAGGAAGACTAGTATTGATAACCAGGTTCCCTGCTAGCATTGACCTAACAGACAACAAAAATAAACAAAGAAACAGAGACTGAACTTTTTTGAACTACTCAAAAGATTTTTAACCAAATCTGAAAACCCTAAGAGTAAAATATTCCCAGTGGAGTCGCCAATTCTGTTGTGGGGCTTTTCTACCCTACGGACTAGAAAGCTAGGGTTTAAACTTGCATGCAGATCATGACCCTTCAAGACTTACTTTTTACCTTCTACCCAAATCTAAAACCCTTTTTCACATGCACACATGAGAAGAACCAACTAACCTTTTTATCGACGGTCGGTGTAGATCCTCCGTTGAGATTTATCTCCTTGCTGTTGCTGCTCCTTCCACAAAGCCATCTTGCAATCAAGACAAAACTACACATGCATCCTATTGTTCTACTAGAGGATTAGAGATTAAACACAAATCAAATAACATAGATAAGACGCATGTATTTGGGACGGGAAAAGTATCTTTTTCATTAATCTCAATATGAACCAACTTACAATGATTATAGAGACTGGCCACCGTTCCTCGATCCTGATCCTGGGCTCCTCCTCTTCTTTGTCCTCCAACTGCTTTGCTTGAATTCTCCTAAAGCTTGAGGAAAGGCTAAAGGGTTGGGACAAAACAGATTCGGCAATTTGGCAGAGTTTCTTTGCTATGATTTTCCTCCTTTGAATAGTACCCCTACCCCCTCTTTTATAGGCTAGAAGGAGCTAGGGTTTTAGACGAACTCTCGGCCATGCATGGCGAGGAGTTCCAGTTAACTGACAAAAAGCTTCTCGTTCCGTCAACAACTTTCCTAATTTTTTGCTTTGTTAGGTAAACGCTTGTTGTAGTGGGCCAGCCCGCGTTCGAACGCGTGCAGTATAAGGCCTGCCAACGTTCAAATGCGCCCAGTGATAGGTTAGGGCGTGAGCTACTTGTTTTAAGAGTTTTTTGAAGAGTCTGTTCAGCATGGCTTTGGCAATGAAGGGCAATGAGTAGGCCTGATGCCAGGTAAGAAGGGATAGTGCAATTTAGGGTTATAACAGATGCCCCCTAATGTGTGAGGTCAGAAGAGAATTGATGGTCGAAATACATTACCAATTCTTTACCAATCTGTACTGATATGCTGAATGAGTGAGCCCAGGAATCGGGAATCGGGAAGTGCCGTCAGCAAAAAATATCAAATGTCTCACCGAGGCTGGCATACCCATGCTCGGGATAAATCAGAACCATGGCTACCAATCAAATACACTGTAGATCCATGTCAATAACTATAAAGAGTAGCCGTGAACAATACACAGCGTAGCTACATCTCGAAATCAGAAAGATATACAAAGACAATATCCATCTCTCAGAAGCTGATTCGGCCTGATGGTTGTACTTCAAAGCTCGAGCAACAACTTCAAAATCTTCTAAACTCGGGTAGGAGTGCAATATGAGTGTACGACTGCACTACCCAGAGGTCTTCGACGGCTCGTCGGTTGTGGACTTGATAATCTTGATGATCGGACTGAAGGCTTCAGTGATTTCGAACAAAGACTTGATTGGACGTTCAGGATGGCCG
>ML781526.1:799469-829235 GCA_009831015.1 Picea engelmannii | reverse complement strand
GTCAATTCAAAACCATTTTAACGAGTGTGACAAGGACAAGATCACTCGGCTATTTTTTCAATTTTAAGGAGTCTGAAAAAAGCTTAACTATGGACTCCGTCAGGAATATTCTTCTGGACCGTTTTAACGAGTGTGAAAGAATAGGGTCACTCGGCAATCTTTTCAATTTTAGGGAGTCTGAAAAGAGCTTAACTATGGACTCTGGGGGGGGTTTCTTTTTCGTAAAGTTAGTCCCTCAGGCCCGAAAAAGGAATAAAATTATACCCGAGGATACTCTTCTAAAGAATCAAAATTTGATAGAGTATTCCTTTGTTCATACAGCTGACCGTCCGGACCGAAAAAGGGGTAAACTACCGCCGGACAGACGTGACTTCAAATTTCAGTTTAACGAGCATGAAGGGTCACAAGATCGCTCGACAATCTTTTCATGTTTAAAGGGTCTGAAAAGGGCTTAAAAGGAGACCCGTTATGTTTTGGGAGTCCGGAGGGTAAGACAAAGAGTGAAAAAGACCCATGCAAATGAGGCTCAAACTCATATTCAGGAAAGACTATACGGACTCCCGAGCCTACCAATTTGTCAGAGACGGCATGGACACCATGGTAACCTGCTCTTAAAATCTTTTGGGCTATTGCCAACCCGGATAAGTGACCACCACAAGCTCCTATATGACAATCATTGAGCACTATGACGGCCTCCTCATGAGTGAGACATCGATGCAAGATACAGTCTACACCTCTCTGATACAAAGTATCATTGAGGATAAGATAGTTCTTGGCCTGATGGCGTATCTGCCGACGCTCATCACGAGAAGCAGAGGTAGGACACTTCAAATTCTGGAGATATATTAGTATATCTCCGTACCAGGGGTCAGACGATTCGATCAAAAACATATCCCCCCGGATAGGCGATTCCTCAGGCACAACGTCACCTGACTCAACCGGAAGTTCCGAAATAAGTTCTGCAAAGACCAATGACTTCTTGGACTTCGCTGAAACGAAATCTAAGTCAAATTCTTGGAGGATGACCATCCAACAACTAATTTTTCCATCGATGACTCATCGTGTCAACATGTACTGAAATGGATTCACGATGGCAACGACAGTGGTCTTGCGGAATAGAACATAGTGACGGAACTGTTGAACAGCATGGACTGCTGCCAACGCAAGTTTTTCGAGATGGGTATAATTAAGTTCCGGTCCTACAAGGCCTCAAATCAAGTAATAGATCACGTATTCGGAAAATGAATCATCTTCTTGAACTAAAACCATGCCTATGGTTGACTCTGCGGCAGCTAGATATAATAGGAAATCCTTGTTATAATTTGGTGGCCGTAGCAGAGGTGCGGTTGTAAGGGCATGTTTCAATGCATCGAAAGAGTGCTGCGTGGCTTCGTCTCAGAGAAAAGGAACGTCTTTCTTCAGTAAATGCATGAAGCCCTTGGTGATTTCAGCATAGTTGGCGATGAAGCATCGTAAGAAGTTCGCCTTACCTTGAAGACTCTGAAGTTGTAAAATTGTGCGTGGGGGGGGCAACTGGACTATTGCCTCCACCTTAAGAGGATCCACTATGATCCCCATGGTTGAAACGATGAAACCTAATAAACTTCCTGACGTGACGCAAAAGCTGCACTTTTTGGGATTCAAGCGAATCCGGAAGTAGCGACAGCGCTCAAAGATTAGTCGGAGGTGTGTAGGATGATCCTTTTGATTGTGAGAGCGTGATGCTAAATCATCTAGATATGCCTCGACTATATGTTTGAGGTCATGAAACGCAAAAGACATGGCCTGCTGGAAAGTGGCTCCAGCATTCTTGAGACCAAAAGGCATTTTTCGATAGGCGAATGTACCCCACGGACAAATGAATGCCGTTTTGTGTTGGTCCTTCGGTTTGATTTGGATTTGGTTATAACCCGAAAAACCATCCATGAATGAAAAGGCTTCACAACCCGCGCACTCATCAATGATCTGGTCAATGAATGGGGTTGGATAATTGTCTTTCAGAAATGCCTTGTTCAAATCACGAAAATCGGTACAAACACGAATCGTGCCTTGTTTCTTATCGACTGGCACGGGATTTGACACCCATTGAGTCAAGTGGATAGGGTATATGAACCCTGCCTTAAGCAATTTCTCAACCTCAGCTTTGATGGCTGCTGCTTTCCTAGGATTAACTGAACGAAGTTTTTGTCGAACAGGCTTAGCATCAGGATACGTAGTGATCTCATGTTCAACTATTTTCGGATCGATGCCTGGCATTTCCTCATAAGACCAGGAAAAAACGTCGCGGAATGCTTTGAAAAGATCCTTGTAAATCTGAATCTCTTCGGGGGAGCAATCTGCTCTGACGAAGACATTCTCCATGACGCCAGGGGTTTGATAGATGTTGATAGGTATCGTGGCAACGATAGTCACCATATTACCCTCAGCGTAAATGTCTTGAGTAGCTAAGAGGTTAATGGGACATGGCTGATCTCCCGTCATGGTGACAGTGAACTCTCCTGCCTTGATTCGGTGTAACTCTAGGAGGAAGTATGATCTGTGATGAAGATCTTCCCAGGGTTTGTCTGGACCAGTCATTGCTTCGATTATAGCTTTGTCCGAAGGCAAGACTAAATCTAACGAATTGGTGTTGGCAAGGGAATCCTGAGCCCAGATAGGCTCAGAGAGTGGATCCAACTCTTGTGCAGGAATCAGATCCGGAGTAGCTGAAGCTTGCTGAATCAAAGAGTACACTACTTTAGCGACTGACAAGGGTGAAGACATGCCTGCATGCCCCGTTGCATCCATCATGTCTGATGGGGAAGGAATAATCCACGGATCCTCGAAGTAAGTTGTGCGGAACGACGAAACATGGAGAATCTCAGCCTTATGGTGAGTCGATATAAACTTGACATCGCCTTGAGGAGGTGGGTAATCAAAAGTACCCATCAAAGATGGGCACAAACCAACTTCTATGTTAACGACACCGGCTTGAGGATTGTCTACCATGGGAACCGTGGATGCCCCCAAGGCTGGGTCAGGTCGAGAGAAAGACAACTGATCAATGGTCACTATTCGGCCTTCATGTGGAAACAATAAGACGCAGAAAATTGTAGCGACCACTGCTTGCATAGCATAAGTCCAAATATGACCTAACAAGAGATTGTAATCGATGGGGGCATCGACTACCTCTACTTCGACGCACACGGTCTTTCCCCCTAACTGCACAGGGAAAGAAGGAATGATGCCATGTGATCGGAATGAATGACCATCGAACACGGTAAGGAGAGTAGGTGATGGAGACAACTCGGGATAACCAATGGCTTTCCAGCATGCTAACGACATAACGCAAGTCGAAGCACCCTCGTCGACCACCGTGCGGTAGATATTTCATGTAAAAGTTTTCGTGGGGTGAGCCACTACTATCTGAAACGCGACGTGGTAAGGCAAACGAGGTTTCAAGTCAGTCGTATCTAACATGATGGTACCCGAGTTACAAGTCTCAGGAGAGCCTAAAGCATTCAACAAGGCTTTCCTCTGAGCAGGGCAACTTTGGAGGACCTCCAAAGCAGACATAGCACAAGGGGTTTGTGATAAATCTTCCACCATAGAGTAGTTATGGGCGGCCATTGCATTTGGATTGTGAGAAGCCCTCCTAAGCGCACCCTTCGGAATGCGTGTCATTGTTTCACCCAATGTCTTCTCGATCTGTAGAGGAAGAGATGGGATCTCGGCTTCTTTACCCTTTTCAGAGGCGTTTGGTTTTCTATAGTCATGTGCTCTAGTCCTTATAAAAGAATCACTTTTGACCATGTATACATTCACGGAAGAAGGATTATTGGGAGGAGGGCAGTTTTCTTGGCTGCCCCCTTCGCCACTTGCAGAGGCTTGAGTTAAATTTTTCCCATGCTGAAAGGGATTAGTCAACACAGCTTGTTGTTGTTGTGTGACAAACTTCTGGGCCTCCGCAAGTTGAGGGCATAGATGGGTTGGGTGATCTTCCGCACATAGGTTGCATGGATACCTCGCCCTCTTCTTTTCCGTGGTGCCCTCTCCAGCATTATCAATTTGTTTTTTATCCCCCTTACTCTTCTTGCATTGTTTCTTCTTCCCTTCAGGCTGCTGGTTGGCCTTGGGGTTAGTCGTCTGCACAGAGTGTACTTCCAACGTTTGAGTAGGAGGAGCAGCCAAAGTAGTAGTCTGGTTGGCCGCTGAGTGTTGTATGGATAACTACTGCAATTTCTTATTCAATTGCTCAGCGGGCTTAGTGTGTGCTGAACGAACGATACCGTCGGCATGTGGTCCGGCTCTCTGTCTGGTTTTCTCCAGGATTGACCGTGGCGCATTTGGTAAGATGGTGTATAACAAACCAGACTGAGAATAGATAAGCTCAAACTGTTGAGCCCTCATAATGGCGTCTTCTTCAGAGAAAACTCCAGATGTTGCGACGTCTTTGGACAACTGTGGGACCAAGGACTTACTGAACCATTCCAGCAGGAATGCTGGTGGGACTGGTACTTTGATAAGAATCTTTCGACGTCGCCACTCTCGAATATGATCCGAGATATGGTCCGATG
This sequence comes from Picea engelmannii, assembly GCA_009831015.1. Classification (NCBI taxonomy): domain Eukaryota; kingdom Viridiplantae; phylum Streptophyta; class Pinopsida; order Pinales; family Pinaceae; genus Picea; species Picea engelmannii. Next base: position 824,679 of record ML781526.1, on the reverse strand, counting down.
TCGTCTGCTCGAAATTGGCTAGCAATTTTGTGCCAGCGTCATATCTTATAGGTAACTGGAAATGGTTAAGGAAGACCATCGCCAGTTCGCCAAAAGTAGAATATCGTGAACGATCAAGCTCTATGTACCATTTCATGGCGCTCATGATGAGAGTGCGTTGAATTAATCGCAACTGGACAGAGTCATATTTCAATGAGTTAGATGAACACCAGATATGGAAAGTGGTCATGTGATCACCTAGATCTTCGTTAGGCTTGGCTTCAAACTTGGGGATGTCCGAAGGCAACTTCGTTGGCATAGGAGGCCAACGTGGATCGTGAAAGATAGGATCATTTAACAACCATGTTAAATATGGCAAGTGTAACGTTGCCAAAAATGGTAGTTTAGGTTGCTGTTGATAGCCTGGATAAAAGGGTCCTGGAGTTTGACTGGCACCAGGTTGCCAGGAAAAGTTTGGCTGCTGGCCCGGATTCTGGTAGAAACCATTGCCCTGACCAGCGAAAGGGTTTTGCATCTGAGGAGACATCATTGGCTGATTCCCCATAAAGGACATCGGATGTTGGGCATTCATTGTGTTTGACGGACTATGGGTAGGATTACCCCATGCCGGTCCTGTTGGAAGAGGCATGGCAGTCTGTCCGGGGTTCCATTGGCTATGGAAAGAATTACCCCAGAACGACAATCCAGTGGAGGGAATGGATCCTTGTCTTGAGTTCCAAGGTCCTGGTATGTGTTCCCCTGGCACCGGAATAGTACCCTGCACCAGAGTAGACTGTCCAAATATGGGGGTGCCCCCAGACGGGAAAGTAGTGGGTGTGAAAGTGTTGTTACCAAACGTCCCGTTCCAGACAAACGGTGATGAACCGACCGACTGAGTTTGCGTAGGTGGTCCTAGACTCCCGGCTCCCAACGAACTTGTGTGTGCGGGCTGCCCAGCGGTCTGCTGATGCGGACCACCAAGCGAAGGGGACGAAGGAGGGATATGACCTCCAACGTGAGGAACAACGGTGAGAGGGACAAGAATGCCCCCAAGTTGACCTTGCAGAGGAGCGCTAGAGCTCCCTTCCCCCAGATCCAAAGTCTGTAAAGTGGAAGAAGTGAGTGCAAAACTCGTTCCTGAACTAGGCATACCATATGAAAATGGAGTACCTGTCGCACCAGTTGTAAAGGGATTTGTGGCCGCCACGATGGATGAGGATGGTCCACTTTGTGACGAAGTTGCGGCCGGAGCCATGGTGGTCCGGACCGATGGTGGCAAGTTAGGAGATGCTTCTCCTGTGGTAGCAATGGTGATGGGAACGGAAGGGTTCCTAGAGGAAGTAGCAGCGTTTGTTGCCATAGCTGTATGAGGCCCTGACAGGAATTCAGTAAATCGGACTGGTACGATAACCGGTGTCCAGATGTCAGTGTTTTGGGCTTCAACCGATCCAAGGTTGGTGATTGGTTCCTTGGGGGGTTGTTCGGGCTCAAAAGCCCCAGTTGCTTTGAAGGACCATTGATGGTCCAGCTTCCGCCTCAATGGTGGCGGGGATGGCTCCAGTATAACCAGCGGCAGGCCAAGAAGCCTTCGTGACCGACGGAGCTCCGAATCCTCCACTGTGTGAGAAGATTCACGACACGCTAAGGTATTCTACACGAAAAAATAGTAACATGCACTAAAAGAAATCCCTTAGAAGATAAATCAAGCAAGCACTAAACTAGTAGGAAGAACAGTTACAACAACCAACACTAGAACAACTTACCGGTGCAAGTGAAACTCGAATACGGAAGCACCCTCCAGGTATACTCTGCAAAGCGTTGGTCCAATGTCCGTCCTAGGTACCATGGTATACCCCCACAGTCACCCGTGTATGTCCCTAGAAAATATTAGCAACTAGTTTGCCAGCACGTGAACAGCTATCAAGCGGGTACAGTCGGCAGTTGGGTAGACCACAATGAGTAGGGTATCAAGCCCAAAACCTGTCAAGGGTATCGAGAGCGAATGGTCTGGAAGACGACTGAGGACCTCGAACGTATTCGAGACCCACGAAGCTCCGTGGCAAATGAAAATGATGGAATCCCTTAACAGATCCTCTATATGTGTTCTCCACAACGCTCGGTCCAGCTTTGGAGGGGTTATCTCCGCTACCTTTCCTTACGCGACCTTTTGTTTAGCCCCTGTGTTAGAGGGGGGTCCTGAATAACTTTCCGTAACTGGACTTCTACACTCCCTATTGACAGACTCCAATGTTTGGTTTGGGTGGCCTTGGAGAATTTACTCTCCAACCTATTCCAAGGCCCTATTCCTGAGCTAGTGTATGCACCCTACAAATAGAAAAGTCTACTTGATTTTATTTAGCGTTGCTTTTAATGGGATTTTTTAAAGTCACAAGGTGTGAAGGTGAAACTGATGGTGTGTAAAAAGACTCAAAGAAAAATGAACAAGAAATGCTTGGAAACAAAAACTTTTTCTACAATGCAAAACCAACAACTTTTCAACAAGAAAGACTTCTTTTTTATTTTCGAAATTACTAAGATTTTATGCAGTAAATATGAAGGATTTTCACTCAGATCTGCGAGCTACTTATACTTGACATGCACTGCAAAACCTTATGCAAAATAGACTTCTTTCCTAGCTACTGATGCAACCACACAATCTTCAAATCAAGAGGAAAATGACACAAATTTTTTATTTTATTTTATTGCAAAATAACGCAATAAGGAAAAATGATGACAAGATCAAAACCAAGAGAATAAAAAGAAAACTTTGGCTTAAAGCACAGATCGCAAACAGAATCAAAGCACAAAAATGCGAGAAAAGCAATCAAGACAACATCGATTCTAACTCTTGCCTAAAAACCATCAAACATATATTTTTTCTCTTTTGTCTTTTCTATCAAAAATCGAATAACAAACACAAGCTAAGGGTAAAATGCCCTAACCTGCTGACTGTGCAGCCTCAGACTCTAGACCCCTAAGAGGAGCTCTTCTCACCACAGGAGGGGATGAATGCCCCACCCAAGCAAAAACGCTACCAATCAAGCCCGCGACTGTCACCAAGACAACACGCATGCAAACGCATGCTGAGCTTCTACAGTGCATGGGTACCTGCGAGCTAGCCTTAAACAGGCTGCGGGTCTATGTAAAAGCCAAGATAAAACAACACACAGGCAGCCCAGTCCTGAAAAAGGCCTCTGGTATTGACAACCAGGGTCTCTGAAAGGCTTGGGTGCTATTACTTCAACAGAAAAGGAAAATTCTCACAAAAGAAAACAAATGCAAAGAGCAACTAACACACTAAGGTAGATTGAAAGTAAGACAACAAACCAACAGAACCCAGACAGGATCCAGAAAGCCCCCTAAGAAGGTAAACTTCTGACAGAGGAAGAGGGGACTGCCTCTTAAGCTTCCTGGACTCTACACACTACTGAAACCACTACAGCAGGCGTTCAAACGCAGGCTGTAGATGGTTAGGGCGTGGGCACACGCATGCAGGCCTTCTTCAGGCCGCGTGTGCCTCTTTGTGTCCCGAGAATAAATGTCAAGCATCAGTAAAGGAATACTGGTATTGATAACCAGGTTCCCTGCTAGCATTGACCTAACAAACAACAAAAATAAACAAAGAAACAGAGACTGAACTTCTTTGAACTACCCAAAAGATCTTTAACCAAATCCGGAAACCCTAAGAGTAAAATATCCCCAGTGGAGTCGCCAATTCTGTTGTGGGGTTTTTCTACCCTACGGACTAGCAAGCTAGAGTTTAAACTTGCATGCAGATCATGACCCTTCAAGACTTACTTTTTACCTTCTACCCAAATCTAAAACCCTTTTTCACATGCACACATGAGAAGAACCAACTAACCTTTTTATCGACGGTCGGTGTAGATCCTCCATTGAGCTTTATCTCCTTGCTGATGCTGCTCCTTCAACAAAGCTATCCTACAATCAAGACAAAACTACACATGCATGCTATTGTTCTACTAGAGGATTAGAGATTAAACACAAATCAAATAACATAGATAAGACTCATGTATTTGGGACGGGAAAAGTATCTTTTTCATTAATCTTAATATGAACCAACTTACAATGATTATAGAGACCAGCCACCGTTCCTCGATCCTGATCCTGGGCTCCTCCTCTTCTTTGTCCTCCAACTGCTTTGCTTGAATTCTCCTAAAGCTTGAGGAAAGGCTAAAGGGTTGGGACAAAACGGATTCGGCAATTTGGCAGAGTTTCTTTGCTATGATTTTCCTCCTTTGAATAATACCCCTACCCCCTCTTTTATAGGCTAGAAGGAGCTAGGGTTTTAGATCAACTCTCGGCCATGCATGGCGAGGAGTTCCAGTTAACTGACAAAAAACTTCTCGTTCTGTTGGCAACTTTCCTGATTTTTTGCTTTGTTAGGTAAACGCTTGCTGTAGTGGGCCAGCCCATGTTTGAACGCATGCAGTATAAGGCCTGCCAGCGTTCAAACGCACCCAGTGATAGGTTAGGGCGCGGGCTACTTGTTTTAAGAGGTTTTTGAAGAGTCTGTTCAGCATGGCTTTGGCAATGAAGGGCAATGAGTAGGCCTGATGCCAGGTAAGCAGGGATAGTGCAATTCAGGGTTATAACAACCACCTTTCACCCCAATGTGCCTCTGAGGGTGCCACATGTCCATGATTTAAACCCCGACATTTTTACCTGGTCCACCCTCCATTGGTTAATTCTCGTGCTATTCCAATTGTCGATACGTGCTTCGACCATTGATCCAGGTCACCTCAAGATCTACGGTATGTATATTGCCCGGCAACTTCGTTATCGAGAGTTGAAAAAAGGTGGTTTTGGTCAGATGACCCTTTTCCTCGATGTACCTCTAAAAGCACCACCTGTGCCACAATAAAACTACGATGGTTTTCCCCAGCCTGCCTCTGACCGCTTAATCTCCTTGCTATTTATGTCTCTAGTATGTGTCTCAGTCATTGATCCGAGATGCTCTTGGGATCAACATTCTTTTGAATTTTACTTTTCACTTCCTTGCTATTTTTTTCATATGCTGCCAGGTATAGTCGGATCCTCCAAATCATCACAGCTCTGTGGCAATTTAATCCTTCATTGAAATTCTGAAACTCGGATACCATATTTAAATTATACGATGATAACAGGTTCAAGGAACAACTTAGACATAGTACTAATATAGAGAGCAAGAGTGTAATAATCACTTTATAAACTCGAATTAGTTTGTGGGCTCAAATTTACAATTAGCAAAAGTGTTCTCGGTGCATGGCACGGTGGGATAAATAGGTAACTCGACAAAGGGTTGCTTGCAATGGGTATGAGCCTCCATTAACTCTTGTTCGGTCTGTTATGGCATGGTCTAACAGTCTGATGAAGAAGCATAATTTAATTTCTTCCCTTTCAGAGAATTGATCGAATAGTTATAATCTCCCCCAAGGGATATATTGCTTGGCCATCACGAAGTTCCATGTCTCGTTGTTCTGATATCCCTGCGAAGCTCCAATTCTAAATTTTTTTTGTCTTTGAAGTTCCCTCTAGAATCTTCTACAACGTATCTCTCTTCTTACTTTGCTTTCTATCCTTCTTTCCAGTGAGCTTCGTCTCGATAGTTCGTTTTCCATTATGATTCTTATCTTATGCGGTCTTAGTCACTTCGTGTTGTTGAGATTCTTCCTTAGGGTTCCAGGATAATACTTCTTCTTTGTCTGGAATAGGTACTTCAATCTTCTGTGGATCCTCTAATGTTATTGCAGCTTCAAAATCTGGGTTGCTAGTGTTAAATAACTTCGTTCCAAGCTCTTGTTCTTCAATTAAGTGTGCAATCCTTCTGGTCAAGAAATATTTTAACTCCTTTTTCTTCTTCTCCAAGACTTCTTCTTCTTCCTTTCATCTAGATTGATCTCTGTCAATACAAGGTTTTCCTATTAACATGGTAAACAGGGCATTGTCTTCAACAAATTTAATAATCTCAAAATCTTCCTCCGTTGAAGTTCCATTGACAGTCATAGGTATCTGGGCGAGCCTTCCACATAGGTTTATTAGCTTTCCTCTAAATAACCCTATTCCTCCTAATGAGGGAGTCATAGAAGGCCTCCGTATAGCTTCCCAAGTTCTCTCGGTCATGAAATTCACTTGTGTTTCCTCATCTAGAAAACAGTTAATGTCGAAGTCTCTTATTCTTACTTCAATGCATTCTTTTTCCTTGAAGATCTTTGATAGTTTGACATGTCGATGGTCATTCAGGGTTTTGTTTATCTGTAGCAATGCTTTCTCGGATCCTTTATGGTATTCTTCCATAATCTCATTTTCTGGGTCTGCCTTAGGGTTCTCTTGATTTAGATTCATTCTTTCAAGCTGAGCAATCATTCTAGGGAAATCCAATACTTCATGGTCTAGAGCTTTACAATAGAGGCAACTAGGTATTCCACCAGGGCATTCCTTATCCAGATGTCTCGGTCTTCTGCAACTGTAACAAAGGGTTAATCCTCTCTTTCTTTTAAATGATCCCCAGCCTTTCCAGTACTACGCACTAGGATCATGGTAGCTAACCTGCAAAAAAATATTTCTAGGATCCTGCATCCATTCGTTAGTCCAAACATTCTTTCTATGCATAGGTATAACATATCTTTCACTATTCTTATCATATATATTCATATCAAGTCTTATTTCATCTATTAATACCCTAGTTTTCAAGATAGGACATAACCTATCAATCATACCTAGATCCATACTTTAGAAACAAAAAATTTCACTTATCTTACTTCTACAGAGCAAAAAGCTTCCAGATCTAAAACTTTCACTATTCTTACCTTTATCAAAGGACAAAGCTTGCATATCTTACCTCTTTTAATCATAAATTCTCACTTTTACCTTTATTAAAGCACAAATCTTTCAGATGTTGCTTCTTTCCTTCAAATCTGACCTCCTTTCTTTAGATCGGGCTTCTTTCTTTCAGATCTGATCTTCTTTCTTTAGATCATGCTTCTTTCTTTATCACGGAGCTTTATAAGTCAAATAGAATACTGCACACTAGGGAAATGGATCGATGCACAAAGCTTTCATAGTTTCAAGTCAAATTCTTGCACAAAGCTTCTTCTTTTTCAGTTCCCAACGATCACAGTTTCAGGTCCCGATACTGCACACTTCAGTAGTAGATCTATGCAAAAAACTTCTCTTTTCTTTTCTTCAATTCCCAACAATCACAGTTTCAGGTCCCAACAATGGAACCATTTGTTGGCACAGGGGTAGAGCCAGGGTTCAATGCTACAACAACGCACCAACAAATCCCTAACTACCAGCCCTTTCGGCAACACCTTCGAAGCAGATGAAGTCTCACCTGAGGTAGAGGCAGGGGTGGTTGCAAGACTCATGTGTCTGCAACCTTAGCTGGGACACAGATCTATGATTGAAATACTTAATAAAGCACTTAACACCTTCAATTCCCCAATATGCAGTCAATATCCACTTTGCTGATAGAACATACCTTCGCAACATTCACACTAATCTAAATTATTTAATCACTTAGCATAGGTAAATAGATCAGATCGAGTACATCAAGCACTAAGCATAGTCCTATAGATCACATCTAACATTCTTGCATATCATAAGCACAGAGCATGAGCAGGTCTCTCTAAATATATCCAAGCACTTAGAAAATAACATGTAAATCACATAAAGACAAAGCACAAAGTAGCATAACATAGTATTTACGTGGCTCACCCCCACCCTAGGGATACGTCCACCAACTCTTCTTATTTATTTTCTTCAGTCAATTGGTTACAAGAAAATAGCATCAAAACCCTACTCTGCATAGGACAAAATATCTACGCAGCTCGCTAGATCCTTCTTCCTTGAGTTACAACACAAAGCCTTCTACAGTCTCGCACAGGGACTTGCACTCATCTCTGCAAATCTTACACAAAATTCACAAAGCCCTTACAATCCATACTAGCATTTATCCATTCATTTATCACTTAGCACACCAACCTCTTCCTACATCACATAGATGCACTTCTTACATACACCTTCTATCTAGCCTAAGCATCTATTTATATACAAAATAGGCCTAAACATGGGTGAACCCATGGGATGACATCCCAATCCCATTACATTATCTCAAAATCCAAAAAAGGACCCAAAAAGGGGCCAAGATCCCATGATCTCCCCTTCTTCTTGCGCTCCTCCTTCGACAGGTTGTTGAAGTCCAAAAATGGGTCAACATGACCAAGAGTCTCCCAAAACTTGGTCAAGGGCCAACAAGTTCAACAGTAAAAAATTTGAGCTATGGAAGCTTAATATGGAGGACCTTCTTGTAGACAAAGAACAATGGATCATTTTGGATCCTGGTATATAGTCTACTGGTACGCATTCTACTAGCACATAGTCTACTGGTACAGAACCTACTAGTACACAAACTACTAGTTCACAACATATTGGTATGTCAAAGAAATATTGGGAGAAGTTGGATAGAAGAGAAAGGAGTACTATTCGACTCTGTCTGGAAGATTAAGTGTTGTTGAATGTCTCAGGCGAATCTACAACCAAGGAACTATTGGATAAGTTAGGGAATTTATATCAATCAAAGTCCCTGGTAAACAAGTTGCTTCTTCTAAAGAATTTGTATCATATTAAGATGGAAGATGGATATTTTGTGACAGAACATCTTAATTCCTTCAATGCTATGGTAATTCAACTTCTCTCTGTTAATATTACAATTGTAGAAGAAGATAAGTGTATTACTTTATTATGTTTTTTTCCAGACTCTTGGGATAATCTGGTTGTAGCAATTGGTAGTACCACTCAATCTACATTGAATTATGAGGATGTAGTTGCATCCTTATTATTTGAAGAGATGATGGGGAAAAGCATGGATGGTTAGAGTAGAGATGATTTGTTTGTAAGAGTTTGTACCCAAGATATGAATCTTGGTAAGTCTTTTGGGGGGATCTAAATCTACAGGTAGATCTTAGTCTTTAGGAAAATCTTTGAGGAAATTTTGGAAGTGTGGTAAATCAGGGTATTATAAGAAAGATTGAATGTCTAAGAAGGTTGATAAAACAAAGGGATATGATAATACCTCTTCCACAGAGGAGAAAACCTCCATTGAAAATGAGGTGATTTTTACCTAGCATCTACAGGTACACATGCAAACCATGGTGTATGTTTGATCGAATCAGGTGTGTCATATCATATGACTCCTCATAGGGAGTGGTTATGTGAATATGAAAAATACGATGGTGGTGATGTATTTCTAGGAGATGACTCGACAACCAAAATCATGGGACATGGAAGGGTTAAGTTGTTGCTAAAATATGGAAGGATTAGAACTCTCCCTAGGGTTATGCACATTCCAAAACTAGTCATGAGCTTAATATCTATAAGCAAGTTGGATGATGCAGATGTGGATATTGTATTGGGAAAGGGCACTTGCAAGATGGTATGAGGACCAATGGTGTTGATGAGGGGAGTTCGGTGTGGAAGTCTGTAAAAGTTGTTGGGAAGCAATTATACTAATGGGTGTAACAATTATGTTGTCCCTAAGTAGAGAAATAAAGAAGACAAGACCAATATTGTCCCTAGAAAGAAGACCATGTTGTAGCATAAAAGACTAGGGCATATTTGAGAAAAGGGCCTTCAAACACTACGCGGTAAAGGTATGGTTCAAGGTATGTCTAATTGCACTCTGGATTTTGATTTATGTGAACATTGCATATATGGTAAACATAATCGAGTAAGATTCCCATATGGTGTTACAAGAGAATAGGGGATCTTAGAGTTGAGACACAGTGATGTGTTTGGACCCGTGCCTATTCCATCACTAGGTAAATATGTGTATTATGTTTCATTCATAGATGAATTCTCAAGGAACACATGGGTTTATTTTCTTAGAAATAAATTTGAGGTATTTGATAAATTTAAAGAGTTTAAGGCTCTGGTTGAAAATCAGACAGAGAAGAAAATAAATGTATTGAGGAAAGATGATGGTGGAGAATTTTTTGGAAATGAATTCAAAGAATTATGTAAGAAGTGTGGTATAGAAAGGAAGAAGACTACTCCATACAAACCTCAGCAGAATGGAGTTGGAGAAAAAGGATTAACAGGACATTGATGGAAAAATCAAGGAGCATTCTTAGTGGTGTTGAGTTAGGACATGAATTATGGGTAGAGGCAGTGGGTACAACATGTTACTTGGTCAATCGATAACCCTCATTAGCACTGGATGATAAAACTTCACATGAGGTATGGATTGGTAAGAAACCCTCTCTTGAACATCTCAGAGTGTTTTGTTGTGATTCTTATGTACATGTTCCAAAGGAAAATAAGAGTAAGCTAGATAATAAAGATGAAAAGTGTAGCTTTATTGGTTATAAAGATGGTGTGAAAGGTTACAAGCTTTGGAACCCATAAACTAAGAAGATTGTTTATAGTCGGGATGTTGTTTTTAGAGAGGTGAAAGATGTTCCTAAACAAGAATTCCTATTAAGGCAAGAAGAACCTGAGAAAATAGAGTTTGAGTTGGATGATGCAAAATCTGAATCAACTGAAGAAGAACCTCATACCCCAGTATTGAGGAGATAAGTGAGGGAAAGAAAGAAACCAGAAAGGTATAGTCCACCTGATTTTCATTCTAATTTTTCTTTATCTATTATTGATAATGATCCTAGAACTGTCTGGGAAGCAGTGAATTCCGATAATAGTAAACTATGGAATAAGGCCATGGTTGAATAAATGGATGCCTTGGATACGAATGAGGCATGGGATCTAGTTGAGTTGCCATCTAGAATAAAATATGTTGGTAGAAAATGGTTGTTTAAGAAGAGGTTTAATGCAGAAGGAAAAGTGGAGAAATACAAAGCTCGGTTAGTAGAAAAAGGTTATTCACAAGTAGAGGGAATTGACTTTGGTGAGATTTTTTCTCTTGTTGCCAAGTTAACTTCTATTATATTGATTTTATCTATTGTTGTTTCTTTTGATCTTGAAGTGGAACAAATGGATGTGAAGACAACATTCCTACATGGGGATCTAGAAGAAAAAATCTACATGAAACAACGGGAAGGATTTGTAGTGAAGAGAAAGAAAGAGATGGTTTTTAAGCTAAAAAAGTCACTATATGGTCTGAAGCAATCACCTAGGATGTGGTACCAAAATTTTGACGCATACATACTTGGATTGGGATTTGTGAGAAGCAGGGTTAATCACTGTGTATATTCCAAGCAGGTTGGTAATCACTTCATTTATGTAGTGTTGTATGTTGATGACATGTTGCTAGTAGGAAATAACATGGATGTTATCAAGGAGGTGAAATCACAACTATTCTCCAAATTTGACATGAAGGATCTCGGTGCTGCTAACTTCATTCTGGAAATGGAGATTAAAAGAGATCGTGCAAACATGAAACTCTGGTTGTATCAGAGAAAACATTTTGAGACAATATTGTAGAGGTTTAATATGCATGGAAGTAAACTAGTCAAGGTTCCTATTCCTATAGGTGTAAAGTTATATGTAGATCAGTGTCCCAAGACACATGAAGAACAACAGGACATGTCCCATGTTCCGTATGACAGTGCAGTTGGTAGTTTGATGTATGAAATGGTCTGTACTAGACCAGACATTGCACATGCAGGGGGAGTTTTGAGTAGGTATATGTCAAAACCAGAGAAGGAGCATTGGATATCAAAAAAGAGGGTCTTCAAGTATTTGCATGGCACTACCAGTTATGGATTGTGCTACCAAGGAAGACTAGGATTGGATACAGTGTTGGACATACATGGGTTTGTTGATGCAGACTGGGCTGGAGATCTGGATCGTAGAAGATCTACAAGTAGGTATGCGTTTAACCTATTTGGAGGAGCAATCAGTTGGATGAGAAAAATATAGGTTGTAGTGTCACTCTCAACTACATAAGCTTAATACATGGAAACCACTCATGCAAGCAAGGAAGAAGTATGGTTATAGATATTGTGTTCGTGTATTGGGTTGGTACAACAAGCAGTGAGATTAGATTGTGACAGGGAGAGCAATATTCCTGGAAAAGAACCCTACATATCATTCAAAGACAAATCATATTGATTTTTAGTATCACTTTGTGAGAGACATGGTTGAAGAAAAGAAGGTCTTGCTAGAAAAGGTTGACACTTAGACGAATTTTTCAGATTCATTGAACAGTCTGTGAGCACAGAGAAGTTCTCCTGGTGTAGAGTAACAATGGGCATTGCTTCCTTGGATTATTGACTATGTAATCCTATGAACCCCTGTATGCAAATAAAACAACAAGTGGGATAATTTTGGGTATGTGTTATATTCTTTTCATGTGTGTGTGGACACATCAAATTCAACAATTGCAATTTTTGCTATTTTAACAGATTTTTCTATTTTAGAGGATTTTGCTATTTTTAGTGGTTTTCTAAATTAATTCTGGATTAAGGGATTAGGGTTTTGGTAGCTACAAAATACCTAAAATATTGTATATATTGTATTGTGAATGGTGAAATTAATAAAATTAAGAGTTGAAAGGTGCGGCACCAAGGAAGGATGGTTTTCTCTCGGTTAAGGGTTTCCAATGTAAATCTCTGTGTACTGTGTGTATGAGACATTGATTAATTTTTGTCTTCCTTAAGAATTTGTATGCATTTATTTACTTCACAGGTTTAAAAATTACAAGAATGAGACAGGAAAAAGGTTGAAGTGTCTCAGATCAGACAATGGAGGTGAATATTGTAGCAAGGTGTTTGACAATTATTGTTCATCCCATGGGATTCATAGAGAGACGACAGTTCTAGGAATACCATAAGAGAATGGTTTGTCAGAAAGGATGAATAGGAAAATCATGGACCGTGTAAGGAGTATGAGATTGCATGTTGGGTTTCCCTTACAATTCTGGGTAGATGTTGTGGATACTGTTGTTTTTTAATAAACAGGGGACCTTCAAGATATTTGGGTGGTGGAATTCCAAAGGAGGTATGGATAGGTAAAAAGGTAAACTATTTTTTTTTTGAAGACTTTCAGTTGTGAATAATTTTTCCATATTGATAAAGAAAGTAGAACAAAGCTTGAGGAAAAATCCAAGAAGTGTACATTTATTGGATACAGTGTTAATGATATTGTTTATCACTTATGGGATTATGAAAATCAAAAAATAATTAGGAGTAGAGATGTCATATTCAATGAGAAGGTCATGTATAAAGATTAGTTGTAGGGAAGGAAACATGAAGAAGAAAAACCAGAATACACAGTGCTTGATGAGATCACTAAAAAATAAATTCCAAAGGTACCATAAAATCAAATGTACAACAATAGGAGAAACAGGTACCTCAAACTCCTATAAGTGTTGTTAGAATATCTACTAGGTTAAGTAGACCCCCTAAACAATACTCTCCTTCATTGTATTGTTTATTGCTCACTGATTCTGGTGAACCATAAAGTTATTAAGAGACAATGCAGGTAGACACTAAAAGGAAGTGGGAGAAAGGCATGAAAGAGGAGGATTCCTTGGTAAATAACCAGACTTGGGACTTGGTTCGGTTTCTTGCATGAAGAAAAGCAATGCAGAATAAATGGGTTTACAAGTTGAAGGAAGAAGATGGAAGCAAAAAAATGGTACAAGACCAGACTTGTTGTAAAGGGGTTTGCACAAAAGAAAGGTATAGATTTTGATGAAATATTTCCCCATGTTGTTAAAATGACTTCAATTAGGACTATTTTAAGTCTTGTGGTAGTACAAGATTTGCATCTTGAATAGTTAGGTGTAAAAACAACTTTTCTCCATGGGGATTTGGATGAAGAGATCTATATGCAGTGACCACAGGGTTATGAGGTCAAAGAGAAGGAAAATTTGGTATGCAGGTTGAAGAAGAGCTTGTATGGACTAAAGCAATCTCCAAGGAGGTGGTATTTGAAGTTTGACAGGTTTATGACAGAAGGATAGAAAATGGAAGCTATATTATATTGATATTGTATGTAGATGAAATGCTTGTTGCAGGGTGTAATATGCAGGATATAAATTTGCTCAAGAAGAAATTATATAATTCATTTGCGATGAAGGATTTGGGTGCTGCAAAGAAAATCCTTAGTATGAGAATAACAAGAGACAAGAAAAATCGCAAATTGACATTGTCTCAGGGTGAGTACATAGAGAAGGTGTTGGAGAGGTTTAGAATGCAGAATGCAAAACCAATTAGTACACCTTTGGCCTGCCATGTCAAATTAACCAAGGATATGTGTCCCAAGACACAAGAGGATATATAATATATGTCCAGGGTCCCTTATTCTACAACAGTTGGCAGCTTGATGTATGTGATGGTTTGCACAATACCAGATATTGAACATGCAGTGGGAGTTGTGAGTAGGTATATGAACAATCCAGGTAAAGAACATTGGGAGGCAGTAAAGTGGATTCTCGGGTATTTGAGAGGTACTTCTACTCATGCATTATGTTTTGGAGGTTCATATATTGTTCTACAGGGATATGTTGATTCATATATGGCAGGTGATAAAGATAGCAGGAGGAGCACCATAGGGTATGCTTTTATTGTAGGTGGAACAACAATAAGTTGGATTTCAAAACTACAAAAGGTTGTTGCACTTTCAACAACAGAAGCAAAGTATGTTGTTGCTACAGAGGCTAGTAAAGAGATGAATTGGTCACAACGGTTTATGGAGGAATTGGGAAAAAAAGCAAGAGAATAGCAGATTGTGTTGTAACAGTGAGAGTGTCATTCATATTGCAAAGAACTCAACCTTCCATTCTAAGACTAAACATATACATATTAGGTACCACTTCATAAGGTCAGTTTTGGAAGATGGACAGTTGAAGTTGGAAAAGATACATACTAGCCAGAATCCTATGGACATGTTAACAAAGATAGTAACCAGAGAGAAGTTCAGTTGACCTTCATGTATGAAGGAGGAGATGAGAAATTTTCCAGGTCCATGGTTGATCCAGGTGGATATTGGTGGCCACCCGCCTACTCCACTTGGACCCCCACCATTGTTTCTTTTAGTTTTTTCATTTTCCTTAATTGTAGCACAATTTAATATTTTTAGCAGTTTTTTGGGTCTTGAACTTCCGGAGCTATTTTGAGGCCCTAAACAACATTTTTTGGGCATGAAAGCTTCGATGAATATGAGTTCATTTAGGACTTGATATTCGTTGTCAGCAGTGTATTCCTCGGATAGACCTTTCTAGCAATGTATCATGTGCGTCAAATAGAGATAGTATGCCAAAGTTATGACCCCGGGAAATTGAGGTACCAATTTACCCTGATGAGGCCCATATTGTGGTGTTTCATCTCCTAGGGTTAGGTTTTTGGATGTTTAGGGTTTCCATTGTTTCTCAATAATGTATAGGCCTTCGAGCCTCATTGTAACACTGAGTTCAGAGGCCTATAGCCGCCACATCTCTTCTCAGAGATAAGTTACCATCACCCTAGCTAGTTTATTTCCATTCTATCTGTAAAAAAGTTGGCACACTCTCTTGAAGGAACACAAAGGTGTCCTAGGTGACATAGTAGTGCATCCTGGAGGTGAAAATTTGGAACTTGGTTACCCTCCAAGAGCGTCTTGTATGTCTGGCTGAATTTTGGATTACTCTTCTAGAAAAGTGGCTAGTTAGAAGTCTCGTGCCTACAAGAGTTGAGCACAGTGGTTATCGCCATGATCGGTGGTCAGCTGAGGCATTCTGCAACATTATTGGTGCTTCCCTTATTGTACTTGATGTTCAAATGAAACTATTGCATATATGTTGACCATTTCTAATGGTGATCATTCTGTAACTTCCCTTGTGTCTGCATGAATTGCAGCGGTCGGTGGTCTGTGTGGATGATCATTTCCTTCCCCAAAATGTAATGCTTCCATTTTCGACAAGCCTGCACAATGGAATACATTTCTTTTTCATAATTGGGATAATTTTAGATTGTGTCAGGCAATGTCACACTGTGGTATTCCACTAGATGCCTCTGTTGAGTAAGAAATGCCCCAATAGCATAGTCAGAGGAATTTGTATCAATCTCAAATGGTTGTTGTAAGTATGGTAATCTAAGCATTGGGGCACAACAGAGGAAATGTTTCAATTCTACAAACGCTTTCTGTTGATATTTCAACCAAAAGAATTTTTCTTTTTCTCCTCCCTTGGTGACTTGACTCAAGGGCCAAGTGATATGAGAGAATCCCAACATGAACCTGCGGTAGAAATTAGTAAGACCCAGAAAGCTACGATGGCCAATCCAGGATGACTTGGATCTTGTTTGGATCCACATGAACCCCATGCTCATCAATAATGTATCCCAGATACTGAACCTGAGTCATGCCAAAAGTTCACTTCTCCAAATTGGCACACAACTTGTGTTTCCGCAGTGTTTGGAGGACCTGTAAGATGTGGTGGAGGTGCTCTTCCCAAGTCTAGTTGAAGATCAGAATGTCATCCAAGTACACTACTACAAAAGAGTTGGTGAATGGTCACAACATGTCATCCATAAACCTCATGAAGGTTGCAGGAGCATTCGTCAACCCGAAAGGCATGACCAACCATTCGAAAAGGCCCTCCTTGGATTTGAAGGCAGTCTTCCACACATCGGATGGTTTTATTGGTACCTGGTGATACGTGGAATTCAAGTCAATATTGCTAAAATATTTTTCCCCTTTGAGTTGGTCCAGAAGGTCATCAATCCATAGGATTGGGTACCTATTCTGGAAAATGATCTTGTTCAGTGCCCAATAGTCAATACAGAGTCTCCAAGTCCCATCCTTCTTCTACACCAACATGATCGGGCTCCCACAGGGCAATGAACTTGGCCGGACGTGACCTTTCTATAGAAGCTCCTAGAGTTTCCTCTTGATTTCATCGTTCTCCAAAACAGAGCGATGATAGATTGATCCATTGGGTAGAGGTGCACCTGGGGTCAGATCGATGGAGTGTTTGACCTAATAGTGCAGAGGCACCCCTACGAGCGAGGTGAAGATGTCTCGGTACTCCTCCACGACCTTGTCCATTTGTTGTTGTCATGCAAAGGAGCCCTGTCTAGAGGTTATGACCACATTATTCTTCTTTCCCTAAGGGCGAATCATCAAGAATTTTTTTTTCTCGATTTTGGAAATGAGCTTACTGCATTATTTTGCAGTAAAAAAAGAGATAGCAGCAGGTGGTGGTACCTCCGGTATCCTGTACAACTTATTTCCCAAGGTAACAATAAAAAAGTGAGGTCGGGACTCATACACATCATGTCACTTCCACAAGTATGGTTGGCCTAATAATACATCACAAACATCAAGAGGGGAAATGCCACATAATACCTCATCGATGAAGGGATTGTTGTTGTAGGGAAGGTGGCACTATTGCCTGACATGGAGATCCCATCCTTGGTGAAGCCACCCAATGGTGTATGGTTGTGGGTTTGATATGGTAGGAAATCCCAACCACTTCATGACCTCTGCTGAAATGAGGTTCTTTTGTCTTCCATTGTTGACAATGAACTCTAGCAGGGAACCCTTTACCCACATCTAGAAGTGGAAGAGATGCTCCTCCTTCTCTAGATCTTTCAGTTCTTCCTTTTGGATCTTCGTGGTGGAAACAATGGCATTGGGCTCTGAATCGATAATGTTATTCCCTCTATCATTCCCCTTCTTAGGTTTTGATTTAATGTCAGATCATGCATCTAATTCAGAAGCCCTCATCTCGGCCACCAGTGACTATTTGGCCTTACACTCACTTGTGTTCTGAGTGGAGCTCTTATGGAACTCACACCACTTTCCTGTGTCCTTCTTCATCTTTGTGGTGTTGTTCTTTCCTTGCAGATTTGGTAGGTTGTGTTGAGCCACCATGCCTTGGCTTTGTCCTTTGTTCTGTGGTTTGGGGGCACCTTTCGCTTGATTTTGACTCACAGATCCAAAGTCTCGCTTCTTCTGTTTGAATTTCTGCTCAATCTTGGAAGCATACCAGTATGCCGTACCAAGTGAGGAGATGTCAAGGAACTCCATTTCCTCCTGAATGTATTTGTGTAGACAACTATATTACTTCAGCAACAAATGTTTCTTTGAATATTTGATACCTAACTTTGTGCGCAAGGTATGGAACATATTCGTCAGCTCATGCACATCTTGATCCCTTTGCTGCTGCAGTGTAGTCCATTGTATGTACTTGTCCTCATAGCTCCCCATGGGATAATATTGTTCCTTGATGGAATATTGGAAATAATTCCAAGTGGGTACAACCAAGAACAAAGAGGGTTCCTCCTCATCCTTTTTCTCACAGTAGGTTTCCCACCAATCCTTGACATGGGGGTCGTCTTTGAGCGGTGAAAAAATAACGGCCGAAAAAGTCATAAACCAAGAAATATCCTTCTAATAGATTCAACCATCTATCTATGACGTCTACATCTATTTGGCCATCAAATATGGGAATGTCAAATTTTACTTGTACCTTAAAAGGAGTTGTGCCTCCAGAGTGGCTGCTAGATGCAGATGCGCCACTAGTGGGCAATCATTGAAGGATTTAGGTGAAGTTATCCATCATCACATTCCTTTGTTTCTCAAGGGCCTCTCTGAGAAATATTTTGATAGGATATCCTTCTCTCTCATCTTTATTTTTTTCCCCCATGGGCGGTCATTGGGGTTTGCAAGGCTGATCTTGCAAAGGTTCAACTAGATCGAGCCCTAACTCCTTATACCCCGACCTCGTTGGGGACATGCAAAGAAGGATCGAGAAAGAGCAGACCGCTCTGATACCACTGATCTGAATTTATGCAGGAACACAACAAAATACACAAATAACTATAAATACAAATATGCAGCAGAAATAACACTTCATTTCATTAATATCAAAGAATTGAAACTTGTTTACAGACAAAATGGAAATAAACTAGCTAGGGCGCTGGTAGCTTGTCTCTAAGAAGAGATGTGGCAGCTATAGGCCTCTGAAATATGTGTTATGATAAGTCTCGAAGGCCTATACATTATTCAGAAATAATGGAAACCATGAACATCAAAAAACCTAACCCTAGGAGATGAAACGCCACAATATGGGCCCCGTCAGGGTAAATTGGTACCTTAATTTCTCGGGGCCGTAACTTTGGCATACTATCTTCGTTTGATGCACATGATACATCACTAGAAATATCTATCCGAGGAATGCACTGTTGACAATGAATATCAAGTATTGAAAAGACTCATATTCGTCGGAGCTTTCATGCCCAAAAAACGTCGTTTAGGGCCTCAAAACAACTTCAGAAGTCCAGGACCCAAAAAACTGCCAAAAATAGTAAATTGTGCTACAATTAAGGAAACTGAAAAAAATGAAAGAAACAATGGTGGGGGTCTAAGTGGAATAGGTTGGTGGCCACCAATATCCACCTGGATCAAAGGTGGAGTATATTCCAGTAGGTAAAACAACAGTGGAGTTGTTGTGATCAGTCTCTAAGTGGGAGATTGTTATAACCCTAAATTGCACCACACATGCTTACCTGGCATCAGGCCAACTCATATCCCTTCATTGCCAAAACATCTGCTGAACAACCTCCTTGAAAATCCTCTTGGGTAAAGGCACACGCACCCTAACCCACTATTGCACACGTGTGAACGCTGGCAGGCCTACTACAGCCCACGTTTACCTAACAAAACACAAAAATAGGAAAGTTGTCGATGGGACAAAAAGCTATGGGTCAGTTAACTGAAACTCCCGGCCATGCATGGCCAAGAGTTTGTCCAAAACCCTAGCTCCTTCTAGCCTATAAAAGAAGGGGTAGGGGTACTATTTGGAGGAGGAAAAATTATAGCGAAGAAACTCTGCCCATTTTCCGAATCCATTGTCCCAACCCTTTAGCCTTTCCTCAAACCTAAGGATAATTAATGCAAAGCAGTTGGAGGACAAAAGAAGAGGAGGAGCCCAGGATTAGGATCAAGGAGCGGTGGTCGGTCTCAACTTTGATTGTAAGTTGATTCATTTTGAAAATAATAAAAGAATACTTTTTCCATCCCAATGCATGAGTTATCTATGATTTGTGTAATTTATGCTTAATTTCTAACCCTCAAGTAGAAAAGTAGCATGCATGCGCAGTGTTTTGTCTTGATTGAAGGTTAACTTTGGAAGGAGCAGTGCAAGCAAGCGGACAAAGCGCAACGGAGGATCTACACCAAACATCAGTAAAAAGGTTAGTAGTTCTTTCCCATGCATGTATTGTGAAAGAGGGGTTTAAGTTTTGGGTGGTAGGTTAAAAGGTCATTTCTTTACGGTCAAAATCTGCATGCAAGTCTGATCCTAGTTTGCTAGTCCATAGGGTATTTTTCCCAACAACAGATTTGGTGACCGTACTGGGGAAGATACTCTTTAGGGTTTCTGTATTTAGTTGAGTTTTTGGGTAGTTTAAGAGATTAGATTTTTTGTTTCTTTGCCTGTTTTTTCTGTAAGGCCTGAGCTAGTAGGGAGCCTGGTTCTTTATACCAGTTTTCCCTAACTGTTGCTTGACGACAATTTTTGGGACACACAGAGGTACACGCGGCCTGCACGCATGTACCCGTGCCCTAATCTCTTACAGCCCGCATGTAAACGCTAGCTGTAGAGGTTTTAGTAGCGTGTAGGAGTCAGAGAGCTTGAGAGGCAGTCCTCCTCTTCCCTGTCAAAATTACACATTCTCAGGCAGCTTTTTGGATCCTGTCTGAGTCTTGTTGGTTCACAGTCTTGTCTCAGTTTGCTTTATTGCATTTTTTTATTCTTTGCAATTATTTTTCTTTTCTGTTAAGAAGAAGCATCCAAGCCTCTAAGAGACCCTGGTTATCAATACCAGAGGCCTCTTCCTAGTCTGGGATGCCTGTGTTTATTTTTGCCTTAGATTTTATACATACACGTGGCCTGTACAAGGTTAGCCCGCGTGTACACACGCTCTGTTGTAGCTCAACACACGTTTGCACGCGTGTTGTTTCAGTGACAGAGGCATGCTTGAAAGGCTTCTTTTCAATCAGGGTGGGGCAGTCATCCCCTCCTATGGTGAGAAGTGTTCCTCTCAGGTGTTTGAGACCAGGGTTGAACAGTTAGTAGGTTAGGGCCTCTTACCCTTAGCCTGTTATTTCTTAGTTGATAGTTGATAGAAAAGATAAAAAGAAAAATTTTGTGTTATGGTTTTTAGACAAGCATAAGAGTCTTTGCTTTCTTGATTACCATTGTGTGTCTTTTCTTTGATTCTTTGCGATCTGCACTTTAAGCCATAATTTTGTTTTTCTTGGTTTTAGGCTTGTCGGTATTTTCCCTTTGTTGCTTGATTAGCACATAAATAAATAAAAAAAAGAGAAAAAAAAATTCTTTTCATTTTCTTCTTTGTTTGAAGATTGTGTATCTGCATCAATAGCTAAGGAGAAGTCTTTTTGTTCATAAGTTTTTGCAGTGCATTTAGAGCATAAGTAGCTCATAGTCGAGCGAAATTCCTTTATGTTTGCTGCATGAAATCTTAGAAAAATTGAAAAAGAAAAAGAAGTATTTCTTTGTGAAAAGTTGTTGATTTTTGCATTTAGTAAAAGTCTTTTTGTTTCCAACATTTTTCATTCATTTTTTCTTTGAGTCTTTACACATCATCAGTTTCACCTTCATATCCTGTGACGTAAAAAATCCCATAAAAGCAATGCTAATTTAAAATCTATTAGACTTTTAGTTTGTAGGGTTCATACACTAGTTCAGGACTAGGGCCTTGGATTAGGTTGGAGAGGAAGCTCTGCAAGGCCACTCAAAACCAAACATTGGAGTCTATGATAGGGAGTGTAGAAGTCCAATTTCATGGAAGTTATCTGGGTCCCCCCTCTAACACAGGGGATAAACATGAGGTCGCGTGAGGAAAGGTAGCGGAGATAACCCCTCCAAAGCCGGACCAAGCGTAGTGGAGAACACATATCGAGGGCTTGTTTTGGGATTCCGTCATTTGCATTTGCCATGGGGCTTCGTGGGTCTCAAATCCATTCGAGGTCCTCAGTTGTCTTCTGGACCATTTTCTCTCGATACCCTTGACAAGTTTCGGGCTTGATACCCTGCTCATTGTGGTCTACCCAACTTTTGACTGTACCCGCCTAGTGACTATTCGTGTGCTGGAAAATTAGTTGCCAATATTTTTAGGGACATACACAGGTGAATGTGGGGGTATACCGCGGTACCTAGGACAGACATCGGGCCATGCTTTGTAGAGTATACCTGGAGGGTGCTTCCGTTTTCAAGTTGCACTTGCACCGATAAGTTGCTCTAGTGTTGGTTGTTGTAACTGTTCTTCCAACTAGTTTAGTGTTTGCTTGACTTATCTCTTAGGAGCTTTTTTTTAGTGTCTGTTACTGCTTGCACGTGTAGAATACCTTAGCGTGTCTTGGATATTCTCACACAGTGGAGGATCCCAAGCTCTACCAGTCATGAAGGCTTCTAGGCCTGTTACCGGTTATACTGGAGCCACCCCCGCCACCATTGAGGCAGAAGCTAGACCAACAAGGGTCTTTCGAAGTGACTGGGTTACAAACCATTGTGCCCGAACAACTCTAGGAGGAATCAACCGCCAATCTTGGTTCGGTTGAAACCCCAACCACTGATACGTGGCCACAATTTATTGTACCAATTCAATTTTATGAACGCCTGTCAGTGTCTCACACAGCTATGGAAACAAACGATGTTACTTCCTCTGGGAATTCTTCCATTCCCACCACCATTGCTACCACAGGAGAAGCATCTCCTAACTTGTTGTCATCAGTCTGAGCCACCATGGTCTCGACCGCATCTATGTCGCACAGTGAACTGATCCCATCTATCGTGGTGGCCACAACTCCCTTCACACCTAGTGCGACAGGCTCTCCGTTTTCATACGATATGCCTAGTTCGGGTACGAGTCCTGCACTCACTCACTCCACTTTATAGACTTTGGGTCTGGGGGTAGGGAGCTCTAATTCTCCTTTTCAAGGTCAATTTGGGGGAATTCCTGTCCCTTTTAATTCTTTTCCTTACGCAGGAGGTCATATCTCTCCTTCGTCCCCTTCGCTTGGTGGTCTGCATCAGCAGTTTGCTGGGCAGCCTGCACACACGAGTTCATTTGGAGCCGGGAGTCAAGGAACACCTATGCAAACTCTGCCGGTAGGTTTGTCACCATTTGTTTGGAACGGGGCGTTTGGTAACAACACTTTCGCATCCACTACTTTCCCATTTGGGGGCACTCCCATTTTTGGACAGTCTACTCCGGTGCAGGGTACTATTCCTGTGCTGGGGGCACATATAGCAGGACCTTGGAACTCAGGACAAGGATCCGTTCCCTCCTATGGAATGTTGTTCTGGGGTAATTCTTTCCAGAGTCAAAGGAACCCTGGACAAACTTCAATGCCTCTCCCAGCAGGACCGACATGGGGTAATCCTTCCCAAAGTCCGTCAAACACGATGAATGACCAACATCCTATGTCCTTTATGGGGAATCAGCCAATGATGTCTCCACAGATGAAAAATCCTTACGCTGGTCAGGGCCATGGTTTCTACCAGAACCCAGGCCAACAGCCAAACTTTTCCTGGCAGCCTGGTGCCAGTCAAACCCCAGGACCCTTTTTCCCAGTCTATCAGCAGCAACCCAAACTACCATTCCCGGCGACATTACACTTGCCAGATTTGACAAGGTTGTTAAATGATCCTATTTTTCATGATCCACGTTGGCTTCCTATGCCAACAAAGTTGCCTTCAGACATTCCAAAGTTCGAGGCCAAGCCTAACGAAGATCTAGGTGATTACATGACTACCTTCCATCTTTGGTGTTCATCTAACTCATTGAAAGATGACTCCGTTCAGTTTTGATTGTTTCAACGCACTCTTATCGGGAGTGCCACGAAATGGTACATCGAGCTTGATTGCTCAAGATACTCTTCTTTTGGTGAACTGGCAATGGCCTTCCTTAACCATTTCCAGTTACCTGTGAGATATGACGCTGGCACAGAGCTGCTTGCCAATTTCAAATAGACAACAGCGAGCCATATCTCTGATCATATCCGAGAGTGGAGACGCCAAAAGAGTCTAATCAAAGTACCAGTCCCACCAACATTCCTGCTTTAGTGGTTCCTTAAGTCTTTAGTCCCACAATTATCCAAAGACGTCATGACTTCAGGAGTTTTCTCCGAAGAAGATGCCATCATGAGGGCTCAACAATTTGAACTTATCTATTCTCAGTCTGGTTTATTGTACAACATCCTGCTGGATGCACCATGATCGATACTGGATAAAAATAGACAGAGAGTTGGACCACATGCCGATGGTATCGTTGGCTCAACACAAACCAAGCCTGCTGAGCAATTGACAAAGCAATTGCAATAGTTATCTATACAACACTCAGTGGCCAGCCATACTACTACTTTGGCTGCTCCTCCTACCCAAACGTCGGAAGTACACTTTGTGCAGATGACTAACCCAAAGGCCACCCAACAGCCTGAAGGGAAGAAAAAATAATGAAAAAAGGGTAAGGGGGAGAAAAAACCCATTGATAATGCTGGTGAGGGCACCACGGAAATATGGAAGGTGAGGTATCCATTCAACTTGTGTGTGGAAGACCACCCGACCCATCTTTGTCCTCGACTTGCAGAGGCCCAAAAGTTTGTCACACAGCAACATCAAGCCGTGTTGACTAATCCCTTTTAGCATGGGCAAAATTTAACTCAAGCCTCTACAAGTGCTGAAGGGGGCAACCAAGAAACCTGCCCTCCTCCAAACAATTCTTCATCTGCAAACGTCTATATGGTGAGGGGTGATGCTTTCATAATGACTAGAGCACACGACTATAGTAAACCAAGCACCTCTGAGAAGGGTAAAGAAGCTAAGATCCCATCTCTTCCTCTACAGATCAAGAAGACATTGGGTGAAACAATGACATGCATTCCAAAAGGTGCATTTAAAAAGGCTTCTCACAACCCAAACGCAAGGGCTGCCCAGAATTACTCTATGGTGGAAGATTTATGCAAGATACCAGATATATAAAATATGCAGAACAGAAACGAAATGCTAGAAATGACAGAATAACAGTAATATATCCAGCATAAGCTTCACAATACACAGAAATGATATACGAAAGAGCAACAGAAATAACACTTGAACAGAAATAGCACTTGAATCAGATAGAAATGTTCACAGGCCTCTTCGAGGGGGCAACCTCCAATCGAGCAGCGCTCTGTTACAATAATATTCCAAGCTAGGGTTCTCATACCCTCGACTCCTATTTATACTAAAAAGAAGCATCTAGAGGAAGATCCTTCTAGAAGCGGA
>ML781526.1:773238-794437 GCA_009831015.1 Picea engelmannii | reverse complement strand
AGATCCTTCTAGAAGCGAAAGCTTCTATTAGGTCTTCTTACATCCGCCTTATTCTATTTTATTGAAAGGTCTTATTAATATTGACCTTTATTACATCCGAATACATTGATCTACCTATGTGCGGGTTAGGACCTTAACAATTTATCACAAACCCCTTGTGCGATGTCTAATTTGGAAGTCCTCCAAAGCTACCCTGCTCAGAGGAAAGCCTTGTTGACTGCTTTAGGCTCTACTGAGACTTGTAACCCGGGTACCATCATGTTAGATACAACCGACTTAAAACCTCATCTGCCTTACCACATAGCATTTCAGATAGTAGTGGCTCATCCCAAGAAAATTTTTACATGGAATATCTTCTGCATGGTGGTCGATGAGGGTGCCTCGACATGCGTTATGTCATTAGCATGTTGGAAGGCCATTGGCTAGCCCGCTTTGTCTCCATCACCTACTCTCCTTACTGCTTTCAACGGTCGTTCTTTTCGACCACATGGCATCGTTCCTTCTTTCCCTGTGTAGTTAGGAGGGAAAACTGTGTGCGTCGAAGTAGAGTTAGTCGATGCTCCCCTCGACTATAACCTCTTGTTAGGATGGATTTGGACTTATGCTATGCAAGCTGTGGTTGCTACAATTTTCCGAGTCTTTTTGTTTCCACACGAGGGTCGGATAGTGACCATTGATCAACTGTCTTTCTCTAGACCTGACCCAGCTTTCAGGGCATCCATGGTTCCCATGATAGATGATCCTCAACCAAGTGTCGTTAATGTAGGAGTTGGTTTGTGCCCATCCTTGATGGGTACCTTCGATTACCCACCTCCTCGTGACAATGTCAAGTTTATATCGAATCACCATAAGGTTGAGATTTTTCAAGTTTCGTCGTTTCGCATGACTTACTTTGAGGATCCTTGGATTCTCCCTTCCCCATCAGCCACGATGGATGAGACAGGGCACCCCGGCGTGTCCATGCCCTTGTCAGCCCCTAAAGTAGCATACTCTTTAGTCCAACAAGCTTCAACTAACCCTGATCTGACTCCTGCACAAGAGTTAGATCCACTTCCAGAGCTTATTTGGGCTCAGGGTTCTCTCGTTAACGTTGATTCGTTAGACTTAGTCTTGCCTTCTGACAAAGCAATAATCAAAGAAATGACTAGTCCGGACAAACCTTGGGAAGATCTTCATCACAAATCGTATTTCCTCCCAAAGTTAAGCCGAATCAAAGCAGGAGAATTCACCGTGACTATGAATGGAGATAGGTCTTGTCATACTAATCACTTAGCTACACACAAGATCTATGCTGAGGGTAATATGGAAACCATTTCTGAAACGATACCTATCAATATCTCTAGAACCCCTGGCATCATAGACAATGTTTTCGTCAGAGCATACAACTCCCTCGAGGAGATGCCAGGTATCGACCCACAAAGAGTCTATCATGAGCTAACTTTGTTGTTTTTCAAGCTCGCTTTGAGATCTGAAAGCAACATCCGGAGAGACTGCATTTATTCTTTTCGATCTCGTCTATATTAACTGAGAAAAGTAACCATTATGGAGTCTTCTTTAAGCCCTTTTCGGACTCCTTAAATATGAAAAGATTGCCGAGTGACCTTGTTTCTTCACACTTATTAAATTGGTCCAGAAGGTCGTTCCTTAAACGGGTCTTCTTTTAAGCCCTTTTCAGACCCTTTAAACATGAAAAGATTGTCGAGAAATCTTGTGGCCTTTCACGCTAGTTAAACTGAAATTTGAAGTCACGTCTGTCCGGTGGTAGTTTACCCCTTTTTCAGTCCAGAAAGTCAACTGTACGAACAAAGGTATACTCTATAGAACTTTTTTTCTTTAGAAGAGTACTCTCAAGTATAATTTTATCCCTTTTTCGGGCCTGAGGGACTAAACTTACGAAAAAGAAACCCCCATGGAGTCCATAGTTAAGCTCTTTTCAGACTCCCTAAAATTGAAAAGATCCTCGAGTGACCTTATTCTTTCACACTCGTTAAATTGGTCCAGAAGAATATTCCTGTTGGAGTCCATAGTTAAGCTTTTTTTAGACTCCTTAAAAGTGAAAAAATAGTCGAGTGATCTTGTCCTTGTCACACTCATTAAAATGGTTTTGAATTGACGTCTAATCGGTGCTAGTTTATCCCTTTTTCGAACCGACTAGACTATTGTTGAAAAAGGTACCCCAGTGGAGTCTCCTTTTATGCTTTTTCAGACTCTCTAAATATGAAAAACCACCGAGATTACCTTCTCTAGGCTCGTTAAACTTACATTGAAGGACGTTACCATTATGTGTTCTATCAACCGCATTTGCATACATACCCATCAGCCTTGTAACAGTTTGCTTCTGCGTCTTAACACCTTTGGCTGCTGGAGGCTTTTTCCCAAGTATCATTTTACCAAAAATCAGTCTTTTCCTTGTGCCTTGAGCTTGTATGTTTGCAGTACTTGTTCCTCCATTGTAACGTAATATTCCTTTATTCTTTTTCAAAAATCATCAAAAAGAACAAAAAAATCAAATATACCCAAAAAAGAGGATGGGAAAAGTATTTTCTTTATTGGCAGCATCATAAGTCGCCCTTGGATAAAGCACATCTGTCTGTTTGATCATCAGACTATGGGATGTAGTACGACCTTAGGAAGCTTGTCTCACTATATAGAGTTTTGTCCTCCACCGTTTGGTTACTCTTACAAACATATGGAGAGTTTGTGTTGCCTCCTGCTTCGTAGACTTATGATTAACATATATGCTGCTTGAGTCTTATCACTTGTTGTGCTATTGTCCAAGGGAAGTTTGTCACTAAGCTTGAGTCGACCCCTCTGCAATATGTCTCTTGTCTGCATACCCAACCATCCTGAACATCCAATCAAGTCCTTGTTCGAAATCACTAAAGCCTTCTGTCTGATCATCAATATTCTCAAGTTCGTAACTGATGAGCCACCGAAGACCTCTGGGTAGTGCAATCATACACTCATATTACACTCCTACCCAAGTTTTAGAAGATTTTGAAGTTGTTTCTCGAGCTCTGAAGTACAACCATCAGGCCGAATCATCTTTTAGGAGATGGATACTTTATATGTATATCTTTCTGATTTCGAGATGTAGCTCCACTGTGTATTATTCGTGGCTACTCTTTATAGTTATTTGACATGGATCTACAGTGTATTTGATTGGTAGCCATGGATCTATTTTATCCCGAGCATGGGTATGCCCACCTCGGTGAGACATTTGTTATTTTGCAGACAACACCTCTTGGTTCTTGATCCTTGGGCTCACTCATTCAGCATATCAGTACAGATTGGTAAAATATTGGTAATGTATTTCAGCCATCAGATGCTCTTCTGACCTCACACATTAGGGGGCATCTGTTATAACCCTAAATTGCACCACACATGCTTACCTAGCATCAGGCCAACTCATATCCCTTCATTGCCAAAACATCTGCTGAACAACCTCCTTGAAAATCCTCTTGGGTAAAGGCACACATGCCTTAACCCACTATTTCACGCGTGTGAATGTTGGCAGGCCTACTACAACCCACGTTTACCTAACAAAAAACAAAAATAGGAAAGTTGCCGACGGGACAAAAATCTATGGGTCAGTTAACTGAAACTCCCGGCCATGCATGGCCGAGAGTTTGTCCAAAACCCTAGCTCCTTCTAGCCTATAAAAGAAGGGGTAGGGGTACTATTTGGAGGAGGAAAAATTATAGCGAAGAAACTCTGCCCATTTTCCGAATCCATTGTCCCAACCCTTTAGCCTTTCCTCAAGCCTAAGGAGAATTAATGCAAAGAAGTTGGAGAACAAAAGAAGAGAAGGAGCCCAGGATTAGGATCAAGGAGCGGTGGCCGGTCTCGACTTTGATTGTAAGTTGATTCATTTTGAAAATAATAAAAGAATACTTTTCCCGTCCCAATGCATGAGTTATCTATGATTTGTGTAATTTATGCTTAATTTCTAACCCTCAAGTAGAAAAG
This sequence comes from Picea engelmannii, assembly GCA_009831015.1. Lineage (NCBI taxonomy): Eukaryota > Viridiplantae > Streptophyta > Pinopsida > Pinales > Pinaceae > Picea > Picea engelmannii. The sequence continues at coordinate 790,468 of ML781526.1, read as the reverse complement.
TAGCATGCATGTGTAGTGTTTTGTCTTGATTGCAGGTTAACTTTGGAAGGAGCAGCGCAAGCAAGCGGACAAAGCGCAATGGAGGATCTACACCAAACATCAGTAAAAAGGTTAGTAGTTCTTTCCCATGCATGTATCGTGAAAGAGGGGTTTAGGTTTTGGGTGGTAGGTTAAAAGGTAATTTCTTTACAGTCAAAATCTGCATGCAAGTCTATCCCTAGTTTGCTAGTCCGTAGGGTATTTTTCCCAACAACAGAGATTGTTGGTTGTGGAGCTTGATTATCTTCCTAATTCAAATGTCTTTGTTTTCAGTCATTTTTATACCTCATGAATATTGTACACCCCTCCACATCGGGGGGGGGGGGGGTTGCAGAGGGAGTTTTCCCCCACTACGGGGTCTGGGGGGCTCATCCCCGGCTGGGGTATGGGGTTAGCGTCCCTTAATGGGGGTTTGGGGGCGAAGCCCTGAAAGGAAAAATTGCCTTGTAAATGTATATTGTAATTTCATAGTCAATATTGACCGTTCATCATTAATTCATAGATCTGAGGGTAGAAATTATGTTAGGGTTTTGTTTTTCCCTAGAAGGAAACCCTCTTTTGTATGAGGCCATTTGTATTGCAGATGGGTATTGTATTGGATGTATTCTAAGAGAGGAGACTATGAGAGAAAGAAGAGGAAGTTACAACAAGTGTTATATAGGTTGTACCCCTTCATTTTTCTAGATAATAAAAATGAAGGACTTGGAAATTTCTCTAGTGGACGTAGCCAACACTTGGTGAACCACGTATATTTGTGTCTCTATTGTATTGTGTATCTTCTGTGTTTTATTTCCACATTTGTTTTATTTTATTGCTCCATGATCATATTTTTATAACACTCAATGATTTCCACTCTAGAGCATGTGGTGGCCATTTTTCTGGGTTAGACACTACCCAGAAGATCTTACGTGCAAGATATTTTTATCCCACAATTTTTAAATATTGTATAAATGCGGTACAAAAATTCCACCCCTATCAACTTTTTTCTAAAAAAATGCGTGCTCACCCTGCTCCTTTACATCCAATTGTTGCAGTTGGCATGTTTGCTAAATGGAGCATCAATTTCACTACGTGAAAACCCCCTTCTGCCACTGGTCATAATTACATTATTGTGGCCATTCATTATTTCACAAAGTTGGTAAAAGCCATGCCTACCTTTTCTAACGACGCCAAGAATACCACATTGTTTGTATTCAATTATATCATCGCACATTTTGGTGTGCCTAAATATATTGTGACCGATCATGGATCACATTTTTGCAATAGCATGATGATGAAATCGTCTACTCTATTGTATTTTAACTAAGAACACTCATCTCCCTATTATCCTCAAGAAAATGGCCAAGTCGAGTCCATCAACAAGGTACTCAAAACAATGCTCCAAAGGATGATAGGAAAACATTGAAAAAATTGGAATTTAATGTTATTCTTGGCCTTATGGGAATACCAAACCTCTACCAAAACTGCCACCAGTTTCACACCCTTCCAACTCGTTTATGGCTTGGAGACAGTTTTTCCCATCGAATGCGATCTCCCTTCCCTCAAGCTATCTATCAAAATCTTTCCTGACACTTTCACCGAGGAATAACAACTTCTATATTTATCCCACATTGATGAGCAACATCAAGAAGCCAACATTGCCAATGATTCTCACCAAAAGCGTGTTAAAGCCCAATATGATCAGAAAATACACCCTCGTCCCTTCTCATAAGGTGATTTAATTTTGGTCTATGACCAAGACTGTGACAAGTTAGGAGCGAGTAAGTTCGAACCCTTATGGCATGACCCCTATATAATTAAGCAATTTCTTAAAAGTGGAGCCTATGAGCTAGCATATTATCAAGGTAAGTCATTATTGGAGCCCCACAATGGGCTCTACTTGAAAAAGTACTATGCATAAGCCTTGCACTATCTAGTGCTTCTGTACCATATGTACTATAGTGTGCTATGGTTGATTTTTTTTCCCCTTGTGTGATATTCTTTGTCAATGTGCTTATCCCACTTAATGCTTTAGTTTCATATGTCTTGCTTCCCTCACCCTATTTTGGATATGCGGATGGAGTTAGTCACACCTCTCGGAATATCACTTATGTTTCCTGGGTAATCATTTCACCCACCAACGACGTAGTAAGTTTTGGAGGAATATATATCATCCTTGCAAAAAAAAATGTTGTTGAATACAATGTCGTTATTGAACTTCCCACCAAAGCAACCACTTTGGGAATACGCCACTTGATCATGCATCTAGATTCTGAACTTGTCATTTCACAACTCAAATAGACTTATTCTATTCAACACCCTATCCTTTTTTAGAAATATTTGAGGGTATGACTCTTGGAACAACTATTTCATTTTATCTCCTATGAACATATACCAATAAAATTCAATTCTTTAGCCGACTCCCTAGCAAATTTAGTATTGAATTGGAATCTACTTCATTAAAAAACATCACATTCAACATTCACTATATAAATCATTATACACATCATTCATCACATATACATAAGCAGAAACAACAAAGAAATATGTCCATATATATACAAGGTGTGTTCAAAAAACATCCAAAACCAGTATAACATAAGAAAATTTGGCTTTCCACCCATACATCCACAAAATAGATATGCATCAAATTCCATCAACCTAAAACAACACTAGTTATTACGAGGGGACCTATAGTCATTATAGAAAATCACATATCTCTCTACCTTCCGTAGAAGGTGCCCAAATTGAATCCCCACACCCACTACATTCATCTGCATACATAGAGGAGTGTCGTTCACATGTGGCACTAGAATCCCAATAGTCAAGCGCTCGATATTTTCCTCAAGGTCCTCTAATAGCTCTGCATCAGCTCCTCTATCATGTTGTTCTTTGCCAACACCTAGTTTCTATCCTCACCTATGCAATGGCGACATGCCTAACGGACACACTGGTGCACAATCTACACATAAAAAACAATTTGTTATGCTACACACAAAAAAACATCTATATATAACAAAATCACAAAAACATAAAAAAATACCAAAAATAGTATAAATTTATCTTTCTTACCAAGCTCATTGTTGAACCCTTCCCCCTCAGAGAGAACCATATTGGTATCATCACGATAGTTGATGTCATGATACGCATAATCATCCACCACCATTGAAAAAATTTGGCATCAAACTGAAATTTTGTTCCCCCGCCCCTAGTCGTGAAAGCAGATCTGTCCATTTTTTTCATTTTTGGATCCCTGACCCCAACCTCTTTTACTATATCCCATGGAAACGATATAGGCACCCACTTAGAGAAGAAATATAACAACATATACCCAGAGAAAAATTGTTTCTAGCGTCCCAACTTGCATTTGGTCAATTGATCCTTCATATTCGCCATAACTGATGCACACCAGTTATACATCATGGGAGATAAACACATCACTACATAATACACCTAGCTCCTTGAAGCCAAATGAGGCCCGATACTTCTTTCCATCCTTGTAATAATAAACAGGACAATGCATAAAGTAAGGTTCATCACCAAACCAATTGGAATCTTATTGTTGCTCTTATGTGTCCCGGGGTGACAATAACGCGTGACATAATCATATATGTGCTCTACGCTCTCCCTTCTGCCACTTACTAGTACCACTGTTGCACCATGACACAACAATCCTAATAGGAAGTAGATATCTTCCAATTCTAATGTCAACACTTGGTCTCGTACAACAATCCCACATATTTACCAACATCTATAACATTCTTAGTTAGGTCCACATGCTTTGACACAAAAAAAAATTTAACAACCCACAATTTCGCAAAGCATCAAGAGTTCCATAGTAACGTTTTCATTTATCTCATGCTCATGTTCCCTCCACTCCAACATTGTGCCCAAACCTAACAAATACACCACAAAATCCTATTAGAACCCAATCATAAATGCGAATTCATGAATCATTTTGAAAAAATGGAAAAACTACACTCGGTCGCACTCCTCTTTGGTACACAGAATGATCAACTTGATTGGTCTCCCCTAGGCTATATCTTAGGAGCGACCGATAGAGACCATGTTGATTGGTCACTCCTCATCTATATCCTTTGTGCGATCAGTCACACTGTTTTGGACAACAAAAAGAAACCTAACTGTTCAGTCTCCCCCCGCAAGAATCCTAGGGGCGACCGTGCACTCTCAAAAAATTTGTGGCTTTCTACAAACAAAAAATTGAATGAAATGCAAAATTGAAAAAATGGATTTTCTAAGTTGGGATCCAACCTCTTACCTGGTGACTGGAGGATGCAAGATCCATGTCTCCAAGCTCCACAATCACCACTCCAAATTTGACAAGAAAAGGGCTCTTCAAGTTTTCACAAAGGTAAATAGTTAAAATGAGGGAAAAAACTCCTGTTTTACTCTATATGTAGCTTCATTTTAACCCTTTTCACACTAGAACTAGCTCATTTGCTTCATTTTTTGGACATTTTTCTTTATTCTTGCTCTTGGAACCACATACTAATCCATTTTTGTCAGGAACAATGTCAATATAAACTATGGAACCATTCTATGGAGTTTTCTTTAAGCTCTTTTTAGACTCCTTAAAAAAGAAAAGATCACCAAGTATGCTTTTCTTTTCAGACTCATTCTATGGATTTGAAAAGACGTCCACCTGGTATATGTTTATCCCTTTTTTGGGCTAGACAGACTACTTACGAAAAAGGACCTCATCATGGAAAACTATTTAAGCTCTTTTCTAACTCGTTTAAAAATGAAAAGATTGTCGAACGATCTTGTTGTATTTCATGCTCGTTAAAGTCAATTAGAAAGCACGTCTGTTGAGCATTAGTTTATCCCTTTTTAGGTCTCATCAGTCTTCTTATGAAAAAGGAACACCCAAGCCATCTTGGTTAGGATATTTCTCCTAGGTATCGTTTTATACTTTTTCGGACTCCGGAGACTAATTTTACAAAAAAGTTCCGTATGGAGTTTTCTTTACGACCTTTTCAAACTCTCTAAACATGAAAATTCCATCGCGTTTACCTTCTTTGGACTCATTAAAATTTACATCGAAGGACCCACACATGGGACCGAACCCCTCCTTCCTTAGTTTCGTTAATAATATGTCGAGGGACTCATCGCTAGATGAGCTATATCGATCATCTATTATCCTCCTCCATCTCGTAAAACTAGAAAGAGGTGCTCGCCAATCATGGTGGGGAATTTTTATAGGATTTTTTTGTCTTGTTATCTTGATTGTTTGGTAGTTATCACTACTTTGAGTCACCCTTTCACAAGGCACCTATTCTATCATCACATACAATAGTCGAGTCATCCATTCTCTCTCATTGACCACCATTTTCATCATTGTGACACATTCCACTAATAGGTCCATGACCAGTTATTATGTTATTCATTTGAGTTAATGTTGATGAGTCAAGTTATTTATCATGCATATTTGTTCAAGGTAAGTTTACCTGTGTTGGCCACTTGTAGTTCCTTTCAACTTGTTTATCCTGTCCATCCCTGTGTTAGTTGTGATCTATTATTATTATCTTCACAACGTCTATCTTTTCATGTTTCGTGTCGAATGATGGGGGATACATCAAGGCCCTCCTGTGACAGATTTCACCCTATTGAATACAACTCATTCTCCAGGATTGAAATATAGAAACCCATTAGTACCATGGGATTTGTAGACATCAGTGGAAGGTCTCCATGCATTTCGATAGTGGGTTTACATCATTGGATCATGTAGAATGAATCTATGAGTGTTTGATGTCAAATCCTTTATTCACACTTTGTAGATTGTACTAGGTATCTTGGGTTCCATCATCATCATCGATGGATTCCCTCATGTCTGTCAATGGTATACATTAATGATGGGTAATCAGATAGTTTCTACCATGCTCGACATCAGTGTTAATGTTTAAGCCATTATTATAGTTCTTTGCATTTCAATAGATAACAACAACATAAGACAAGATCACTGAGAAATACATAATCACAAGAGACACAACATTTATCCTGGGAAACCCTCTAGGGGAAGAAAACCCAGCAAAACTTCATTATTATAGATAGCTAATACAATTCCAAGAGATAACTCAAACAACTACAGAAATTCCTCTCTCTCTTCTCCAACTACAGCTCTGAAACTTGTCTTTCAATGAACAAGTGAGTGTGTGTCTAAGTGAGGCGCTAGCCTCCTTATTTATACAAGTCTTTCACGTGTGGGAGTGTCCTTTCACTGGCAGGGCCGACTTCTTCTTCTAGGTGGTTATAACCACCTTTATTATATTCTGGGGCTTCTTTGATATATTATGGGACTGACTTCTTCTTTAGCCTATTACAATTACATTATGACCAATCTGCAAAAGGGGATTTGGTCCTTTTACAATAGCTGACATGATCAATTTGCAATGGGGATTGATCCAATGAATAATATATCAATAATAATCAAAATACACTTTTCAGTTACAATATTTCAAAAGTCCCCCTTAACAAGAAGGGTATTCTACAACGACATCAGATGAGAGAGAGGCCTTTATCATCAACAACATCAAGAGGACAACATCATCAATATCATCTTGGAACATTGAATGGCATATCTATAAATCATCATAAGTTTTCTTCATCGGTAGCATCGTCATTCTCAAAGGAATGCAATCATCATATGCATCAATATGGATTAGTATAAAACTAATACATCATCATCACAGCACGAGGCTGGCTCGTCATCATAATACTAGACTGGTTTTACATCATGGCTATCAAGCTGGAAGCACAGTTCTAGTCTCATCTCATAGTCTTTCTTTACATCACAAAAATAAGGCTGGAAGAAAGATACTTGTCCTTCTTTACGTCACAGCAATCAAGCTGGAAGCAGGATACTAGATTGGATTTACATCATAGCTATCCAGCCGGAAGCATAGTTCAAGTCTCATCTCATAGTATTGTTTTACGTCACAACAATAAGGTTGGAATCAAGATACTCATCCTGCTTTACGTCACAAAAATCAAGCTGGAAGAAGGATACTAGATTGGCTTTACGTCACAGCTATCCAGCCCAAATCACAGTGCTAGTATCATCACATCGTCTTACTTTACGTCACAACCATCAGGTTGGAAGAAAGATACTCGTCCTGCTTTATGTCACAGCAATCAAGCTGGAATCAGGATACTAGACTGGCTTTACGTCACATCTATCCAGCTGGAAGCACAATACTAGTGACATCACATCTTCTTGCTTTACGTCACAACCATCAGGTTGGAAGCAAGATACTAGACTGGCTTTACGTCACAACTATCAAGCCGAAAGCTCAGTACTAGTCACTTCACATACTATTGCTTCACGTCACAACAATGAAGCTGTAGCAAGAGATGTCTCATCACAACAACTACTCCCCCTTTTGAGGAAGTTCCTTTCAGACTAGACCATGTTTATCTCAAAATTTCTCAAACTTAACACAAGATAGAGGCTTGGCCAACACATCAGCAACCTCTTCATCTCTGCTAACGTATTGGAGCTTTATGGCTCCTCTCTGCACCATGTCATGGATGTAATGATATAAACTATCTATGTGCTTCGACTTGTCATGGAATAATGGATTCCCTATCATCTTTATGAAGCTCTGGTTGTCACAGAGGATCGAGGTTTCTTCCATATCTAGGTCAAATAGACCGGTCAACAACTTTCGAAGCCATATAGATTTGCAACTAGTAGAACAAGCAACAATGTATTCTGCTTCCATTGTGCTGAGAGAAATGTTAGATTGCTTCCTACTCTGCCACGAGATCATGGCTGAAACCAAACTGAAACAACATCCTGAAGTTCTTTTCCTATTAGAAACACTTCCTGCCCAATCTAAATCAGTGTACCCACTCAATGTGAAATCATGATCTCCGTCATAACTGAGACCATAATCTAATGTACCCTTAAGGTACCTCATCACATGTTTTACAGCCACTAGGTGAACATGTTTGGGTTCTACCAGAAACTGACTCAAGGTGTTCATGGAAAAACAAATGTTTGGTCTTGTATTTTTCAGGTACATCGACGATCCAATAATTTGTCTATAGAGCATGGCATCAATCAATTCTGATGAAGTGTTGATTAGCAGCTTCAACTTCATTTCCATGGGTGTATTCATGGACTTGCACTCCAACATGTTGAATATCTTTAGGATTTCGACTGTATACTTCCCTTGGTTAAGGAAGATCTTCTCTTGACTCTTCCATACCTCAAGACCTAAAAAATAATGCATTATGCCAAGGTCTTTCATCTCAAATTATGAGGCAAGTCTCTTCTTACATTCGGTGATGATATTTTCTTCTCAAGTTAAGAATAAGTCATCCACATATAGCAATAGTATCACTGGATCTTCGTTCATAACCTTGAAGTATAGGTTAGAATCTACTTTACTCTTGGTAAATCCCAAGCTCGTTAGGAAACTATCTATATGGCCATACCAAGCTCTAGGAGCTTGCTTCAATCCATATAAGGTTTTCTTCAATTTGAGGACATGAGACTTCTTGTTTTCAACTTCAAATACTTGAGGTTTCTCTATATACACTTCCTCTTCGATGACACCATTTAGGAAAGCTGTCTTTATGTCCATCTGGTGTAACTTCCACTTCATCTTAGCTGCAAGGGCTATGATGGTTCTGATTAAAGTGTATCTGGCTACAAGAGTGAATGTCTCTTCATAGTCAATGAATTCCTTTTGAGAAAAGCCACGAGCGACAAATCTTTCTTTATACTTCTCAATGATTCCATCAACAACATGTTTTATTTTGAAGAGCCATTTGGAAGATACCACATCCTTACTCTTTGGTTTGGGAACTATTTCCTATACATCATTCTTTATTATGGATTGGTATTCCTCTGTCATGGCATCTGCCCATTATTTTCTCTGAATGGCTTCTTCAAAGCAGGTAGGCTCCTCCTCTAGGATATCACACATCAAAGATGTATAAATGGAGAATTTCTTTGGTATTTTCACCTATCTCATGGTTCCTTCAGGAACACCATACTTATCTCCATATTGAATTAGCTCTATAGCCCAAGCTGGCTTTATTTTATGGAGGATCTTCATTTGAGGAGGTTCTTGAACTTCTATTATATCATAGTATTCTAGAATTTCCTCATCAGGGGAAGTTACGACTTCCCTCACTGGTTCTATAGCTCTGGGAACCTCCCTCACTGATTCTACAGTTCTAGGAATTACGGGTTCCTCTTCATATACTTCTTCAAGCTAGCATCTTCTTGATTTCTTGAGCATTGCATCTTCATCAAAGGTCCCATCCTTGTTGATATCAATGTGACGGTGACCTGGTATGTAAATTCTAAAGGCCTTGGAGACATCACAGTATCCCACAAATATTCCCTTCTTTCTTGAGGGTTCCAACTTGTTTCTTTTCTCTTTTGGAATGTGTATAAAGACTGGGCAGCCAGATATTTTGAGATGGATTACCTCTGGATTCTTTCTGGTGAACATCTCTTTAGGGGTCTTGAACCCAAGTGCACTATGGGAAAATTGGTTATGCACATATACAACTGCCATTGCTGCTTCTTCCCATAAGCACATAGGAAGATCTTGATCATGGATCATAGTCTTTACAACTTCCATTATTATTTTGTTCTTCCTTTCATATACATGGTTTTGTTGAGGATTATAGGGATTAGTGAGTTCCCTCTTGATCCCAAAATCTTTGCAGAATTTCATGAACTCTTTTGAGGTGTATTCTCCTCCATTATCTGACCTGAGTATCTTGATCATTCTTTCAAAAAGATTCTCTATCAAGGATTTGAATTCCTTGAACTTTTTGAACACTTCATCTTTATATTTCAAAAAATATACCCAGGTTTTACAAGAATAATAATCAATGAATGATACATAGTTTACATACCCACTAATGGAGGACGATGTCATTGGGCCACACACATATGAATGAATGAGTTCTAGGATTCCTTTTGCTTTGTTGTCTCTCTTCAGAACAGGGTTCTTGATGTTCTTCCCTTGTGCGCATCCATTGCATACGCCTTCATGGTCAACCTTGAGTTCTGGTAAACCTGTGACTGCTCTGCATATGTATGGTAGTGCCTTGTAGTTGATGTGAGATAATATTCTATGCCAAAGTTCACATGAGTTTTCAATGGAGTGCGTCATACCAGCCTCTGAGTGACCCTTTAACTTATACAAGCCATTTTCTTCACTTCCAATGATGATTGCTACATTTATGGTTTCTCCTGTAGCCCACATAAGAACTTCTCCATATATAAAGGAAACTCTGAAGCCTTTCTTTTCTAAAGCTGAAATAGAGAGTAGGTTCTTTGTCAAACCTGGTACATATAGTACATCCTTCATCTTTAGTGAATTTCCTAATTTAAGCCTGTAGTTTGATTCTCCCACTCCGTTGATGGGATATTGGTAATCATCTCCAAGTGTCACTTTCTAAGAAAAATTCTTTTCTGAAATACAAGAAAGAATGTCTCTTTGAACTGTCATGTGCTTTGATGTACCACTATCAATGAGCCACATGTTCTCTCTGGGTGTTACCGATCCTGAGAGGGCCGAGATTAAGACATGGTCTTTGATCTGCTCTCTTATCATTTTTGTGGGTGGTTCTTCATCTTCGACTGTATGGGCATGGTGCCTCTTATGTTTCCTCTTGTATTCTTCTCGTCTGACTAGACAAAATTTTTCAATGTGTCCCATCTTGTCACAATGATAGCATTGTACAGATAAGTAATCTCTTTCCTTTTGTTGTCCTTTCTTTTGAAATTTCCTTGGATGAGATTCTTTATGACTGAATTTGTTTGGGGGGTGAGATTCTTTATATGTCTCTTTCTGGAAGTAGGACTTCTTCCTTCCTCCTTTGGTGTGAGTAGCTAGGGCTTGATCATCATTTCTTACTAGTAACACTTCACGGTTAGCTACTCTTGTCTCTTCTTGAATGCATTCTTCCCATAGAGCATCAAACTTTAGTTTCTCGGTTCTAGCACAAATAGTTTGGATGAATCCATCCCAAGGTCTTGTGAGACCATTGAAGGATGTCATTATAAGTTCGTATTCATCTATAGTATCTTTGATTGCTTCTAGTTGTTCTTTGAATTGGGATATTCTGGAGAAATATTCTTGGATTGATTCTCCCTTCTGCATTCTTGTATTCTTGAGTTGAGTTCTAAGATTCATCTTCTGATTTATGTTCTTTCCTTCATATAGTCTGTTTAAGGCATCAAAAATTTCTTTCGGAGTCTTATTTGATGACACATAAGGGATCAGGTGGTATTTGATTGAATCTACAATGATTCTTTTGGCCCTTATCGTGTCTTTTTGATGCTTTGCTTTTTCTACAACATCGTTGGGTTCCGACACTTCTTATTTGACGAATCTTGCTAGGTCATTCTCTTCAAGAATGAGTCCAATCCTATACTTCTAGGCACATAAGTTTTCTACACCTTCCATCCTGTCAACAAGCTTGGTGCTTGCAGACATCTTTTACCTGGAGCTAGGAAAATGACTAAAAAATGAAAGTGCTCAAAATCAAAATATGAACTTACCAGGAGGTGCGCTTGGCTGAGGTGAGTAGATTGATCTGTTTGGATTTGAGGAAATCCAAATTTTGCCCCTCCAAACTTGATTTGTGGATTTTTGGACTGGTGCTTCTGGTTTTCTGGTACCTCTAGTACTCTGGTACTTTTGGTACACTAGTTTTCTGGTACTTCTAGTACTTTGTGAAACTAGGATTCCACTTTCCAGGAGATCCACCCATTGAAAATATGCGCTGAAGGTGCCAAACTGATCCTTGGGGGAGGGCACACTTTTCTAGATGGTTTTAGGGATGAAATACCTCACCAACAAAAAGCCCTAATGTTGCACCCTTTTTGTCACCTTGGTGAGCAAATAAGAAGTGCTTGCATGCCCAGTTGGGTCTTGCTGGGCAGGACAGCTGTAGAGGAAAGAGTTAGAGAAATAAAAACAAAACTATAAGCAAGAATTAAACTAATAAAAACAAAAATCATAAGCATAGGGACATAGAGATAACAAACACAAAAAGACCCATGTCACCAATGTTTTTAGGCTGATCTATTGATGAAATCAAAGCACCAAGAAGAAAGGGGACTATGAGTCCCTTCTTCCTCCAAGGGAAGGCTCTTGGACCCTCACAAGCTTGTTCTCCTTACAACAAGAAAAATGAAAATGGTGGTGAAAGAACTCCTTGCAAATCCACTCAATGGAGAGGTGGATTTCTCAATGAAATGGTTCCAATGTGTTCTTGTCAAGGATGGAGTCCTTAAAACAATCTAGGCAGCATAACATTATTTAGAATTCCTTGAGAAAATGAGGTGCATTCATGGATTTTTAGAGCATTGCATTGGGTTATTGTGTAACTTCTTTGTAGTGTGAAAAGAGGCCATTTAGGGCATTATTAGGTCTTTGACCAGCCCACGATTTGGATCCAGCCCGGATTTGGAGGTCAAATCATCTTGGGAGCTGAACCATAAGTGGTTGGGAGGCCGACCATATTCATAAATGCACCATTTAGTAGGTGCATGGCTTTTTGCACTAACAGCCGCGCATTGTGCACGTATGTGCGCACTCTATGTTCCTGTTCCCCGCATGTGCGTGCACGCCCAACTTCTGTAAAGCGCTCTTCAATTTGTCACTACTTTATATAGTTTTTTCCCTTTTCTGAATGCTATGAGATTAATTCAGGGCCATGAATGACTTCATTACTACTTTGACGATGTTGAGTTCTTGTAATCATGTGTGGATGAAATTTCAGTGATAACACCTAATTTGCATGTATGACAACAATGTTGTTTTTCACTTTTCTCTTGTGAAAGATGCTCTCTTCAGCTTGGCTCTGATACCATGTTAATGTTTAAGCCATTATTATAGTTCTTTGCATTTCATTAGATAACAACAACATAAGACAAGATCACTGAGAAATACACAATCACAAGAGACATAACATTTATCCTGGGAAACCCTCTAGGGGAAGAAAACCCAACAAAACTTCCTTATTATAGATAGCCAATACAATGCCATGAGATAACTCAAACAAATACATAAATTCCTCTCCTAAATATGTGCCTCTCTCTCTCTCTCTCTTCTCTAGCTGTAGCTCTGAAACTTGTCTCTCAATGAAAAAGTGAGTATGTCTCTAAGTGAGGTGCTAGCCTCCTTATTTATACAAGTCTGGCACATGTGGGAGTGCCCTTTCACTGGCAGGGCCGACTTCTTCTTCTGGGTGGTTATAACCACCTTTATTATATTCTGGGGCCAACTTCTTCTTTAGCCTATTACAATTACATTATGACTAATTTGCAAAAAGGGGATTTGGTCCTTTTACAATAGTTGACATGATCAATCCACAATGGGGATTGATCTAATGAATAATATATCAACAATAATCAGAATACACTTTGTAGTTACATTATTTCAACAATCAACTCCTTTATTCGCATGCCATAGATTCATACCCTCCGGATGTAGGACGAAGACCTTGGGAATGTTCACACTCTTGTTTGACAATATTATTTCCCAAGCTGCGATGGAGAATATCCATGAACACTTCACATATTGCTTAGTTCTTAAGTCATCTCACTACTTTGTATGATGTGACATAGATCCACATTTTTATTTGCTCATGGCTATGATTTCACTTGTGTCTTGCATGGATCCACCATGTATGTTATCATGGTCGTTCCCTAGTTAGTTGTGCCATGTATGGATCCATAGCGTAATTATGTTAACTGTGCTCTTGTCTCTCTTACCAAGCATGAGTATGCCCGCCTCAGGGATGTTTTTTTCTGTTGAATTGACAATGCTCTCTTCCAAGTTTCCTTTACCCAAAGCTCTGTGACTTTTATTGGTAAATTATTTTGGCCATCAGACACCTCTTATGACCTCACACTTTAGGGAGCATTCGTTATAGAGTTATTAACCTCATAACCATTGAGACATCATCTCCTAGAGGTCACCTATCCAATTCAAAAACTTTCACCATTTCTTCCCTGAGATTCTAGCCTAATTACCACTTGGTAACTCTTTTCCTTCATTAAGGGTGCGATCGAAAGGGTGGGTTTCTCTTTTTGGCCTGCCAGGGAGTGAACGGTTGCCTTGTTTGTGTGTCTAGGGAGCAACTGAGATTTTTTGGATTTAATTGAAATGGACGAGATCTCCCACTGATTCATTAGGGTTTATCCTCAAGAAGGCTTCCATTATGAGCTCGAGGATCTTATCCTAATAACTATATGGCATTATCCCTAAATCCCTATAAGAACCAAGCCATTTCCCATGGGGAAGGGAGGAGGAAAGAACTATTAAACTTATGCAACTACTTTGGCTACCAGATTTGGGCAAGGAACTTGGAAAGAGCCTGTTTCATCAGCTTCTCCATTTGTAATTTGTTTCAGTAATTAATAGAAGGTGTACTAGATGTTTCCCTCTATTCAATGTTCTTTGTCTTGCATATATTCATTTGGATAAACTTAATAGAGTTATGTGTTATGATATATTAGTATACTTGTATTTGATTTGTATGCATCTAACTTGATCTTGGAAATGATCTTGTCTTATTGTGCGTAGATCATTGTCTCTCGTAGTAGGAATAATATTCGCACAAGAAACTAATTAGGAGCGTGCACAGACAACCTTCTGAAATCAAGTATGGTTCCTCATTATAAAGACTCATAGTTACCTTTTACGTATAGATAAGATCTAGAAACTTCCAAAGATTGAATCTCTATCTCTGTCTTAGGTATAGGAAGAACCTAAGGGAGCTCAACTCCTGCATGGCTCAAAATCCCTACAACAATGCTCTCAATGGAAGAAAGTGTTGATATTGTACTTATACATCTAACAATTCTTCTTTATTATTACAATCATTTAGCACATTAACTGCATATATAAGATCACTGAAAGAGAGGAAATCACATAAACATGATAGACACAAAGATTATCTTGGGAAACCCTCTAGGGGAAGAAAACCAAACAAACTTCCTCAATATAGACTAGCCAACCAAGATCAATACTTCTCTCCAAGAGAGAACTAACAAAGAAGAAGATCCTCCTATAACCCTTCACTAGGAAAGGGTAGTGCACCTCTTAACCAATATGTGTCCAAGAGATAGAACAAAACCCTCATCAACGTCACACCTAGCTGTAGTAGCTTCTTCCTCCGAGACTTGCACACTTCTTCATAGCTGCAGAGCTAGTGTGTGTGTGTGTGTGTGTTTTCAAATGAGGCACTAGCCTCTCTTATAAATAGTAGTTGGATAGCCTAAAATTATGTCTAGGTCGACCTATCACTTTATCTTTGTAATTTACATTTTATTTTCAAGGCACAATAGGGTCGACTTTTACAAAGGCACAATAGGGTCATCTTAACAAATGTAATATAATAATATTCTTTAGGGTTTGTCTTGGTAAAATAAAATAAGGATAGATTATGAAGCTACTCAATCTTAAACACTCCATATTAGCAAGGAAGGTATTCTTGTTGTCATGATTATCATCATTACTTCTACATACTTGGTCATTTTCTTGGTGTCAATCATGGATCTATATATCATAGGAAGTTCTTCACTTTCACTAGAATAATGTACCATCTTGCGTTGGGGTAACCAGCCAGTGTTGGGGTAGAATGCCAACCTACATTGGAGTTACCAACCTATGTTGGGGTAGCGTACCAACTTGAATTGGGGTTACCAACCTGTGTTGTGGTAGCATACCAGCCTGTGTTGGGGTTACCAACCTGCACTAGGGTAGTGTACCAGCCTACATTGTGGTTACCAACCTACGTTGGGGAAGCATACCGACCTATGTTGGGGTAGCGTACCATCCTGCATTAGGGTTACCAAGCTATGCTGGGGTAGCATACCAGCCTATGTTTGGGTTACCAACCTACGTTGGAGTAGTGTACTAGCCTGCATTGGGGTTACCAACCTACACTGGGGTAGTGTACCATTCTGTGTTGGGGTTACCAACCTATGCTGGGGTGGTGTACTAGCCTGCGTATGGGTTACCAACCTATGTTGGGGTAGCGCACCAACCTTTTTTGGGGTTACTGACCTGCGTTGGGGTACAATAATAGCCTACATTAGGTTTACCAACCTGTGCTGGGGTAGCTATCCTCTACTGAGGATCTCATCACTTCCCTCTATTGGGGAACACATCACTTCCCACTACTGGGAAACACACCACTTCCTACTACTAGGGAACACACCACTTCTCGTTGCTAGGAAAAACACCACTTCCTACTACTGGGGAACACACCACTTACCACTACTATGGAACAAATCACTTCTTTCTATTGGGGAAATCTTTCTGGATCACTCCAAGCTTTTCTCTGAAATATTTGAACTTGACTTTGGAAAAGGGATTGGTCAACACATTTGCTATTTGTTCATCGGTGGAAATATATTGGAGTCTTACTACTCCCTTATGTACCATGTATTTGATATCAATATGATTTGACTCATCATGACACACTGGGTTCACTGACAACTTTATGCAACTCTGGTTGTCATAAGAGATATAGGTTTCCTTCAACTCGAGATCAAACAATTTTGTGATCAACATCTGAAATCACACTGCTTCACCATAAGATGACCATGTAGCCACATATTATGCTTCTATGGAACTGAGTGTCATATAGGTCTACTTCTCATTGAGTCACGAGATAACAATTGATCCCATACTAAAGCAACATTCGAATGTACTTTTTGTTTCAGGATAAATCTGTGAGTGCGGACACAAACCGATCTCCCTAGATCCACCTGGATCTAGAACAAAACAGGATAGAATAATACACTTTCCCTAGATCTCGACTATTGAATGAACTAAGAGGTAAAGATTATGGACATACCTTATGAATGCTTTCCTTATATCTCTGTTGTTCCAAGCTTCGCTCTAATTCTCTTGTGTCGTTGTTACACATTATTTTCGTCATCCCTATGATCGTTAATGATGTAAACCTATCTATTGCCTTTAGAGGGGTCACAGTGGCCTGAGTTCCTGAAGAGAGAAGGAAGAAGAACTTTTCCTGAGAAAAGAAGTTGCATTTTGCTATGTAAAAACCTTATAAAGAGAAGTTTCCGCAGGTTGCTATATAGGCAGGGTGCGGAAATGACCAATTTCCGCAGGTTGCTATATAGCCAGGGTGCGGACTTTCCGCAGGTTGCTATATAGGCAGGGTGCGGAAATGACCA
>ML781526.1:727644-757080 GCA_009831015.1 Picea engelmannii | reverse complement strand
TATTCAATAGCTAATCTATACATATGATCAAGGAGTTATGTAATAAAGTGACATCATCTTTATGGGAAAGGGACATATTACTGTATTGAAATAATTGAAAGTGAAACTTACAACCTAAGCCTTGATGTTGTAGATCTCCTTTCGATGGCTTTTAGCTCTGACACACACACTTGCTCATGCATGAAGAAAATCAACCACCTTTGATGACCTTGCTGTTGTCTCTAGCTGTTGTAGCATCAGTCCTCCATACAGTCTTGCACTATTTCTCCAATCAATATCTTGCTAGTTTGCTTCTAACCTTTTCCATGAGCCATCTCCTCAATATATAGGAGAATATAGATTAGTTACTTGGATAGGAAATGATCCCAAGATATCAGGAAAACCAGTAATTAGATAACCATTCGCTAGCCAACTCATTCTTCTCGAATATTCCCTTCTAGAAGGCTCGAGAACTTCATCTTTTTCCTCTTTAAGAAGATGTTCACACCCTGACAGTTAGGTACAGTGCGAAATTCTCGCACTCCAGCTTAATGCAGCCTACGAGAATCAAGCATTCTCGCAGGCAAATATATAGGTAGCCTGTGAACTCTCTTTAGAAATGTAATTTTTGAAAGCAGACAAATGTAACTTTTCTCAGGACAAATCGAATGAGAGACAAATGGATTTCCCAAACTGGCTTCAAATGATGAATAGGGGGTGTCATGTTCAAGAGCGACACTTACTGCCAATCAATTCAAAGATGAAACATATCCCTTTCCCAAATTTTTCCCCCACCATTTTTGGCAAGTATCTCTTTATTTTTATGCAAGCTTGAAGAGGATCACATATGCTTGTTGATATAAGCTCATCCTTCAGACGAGTCCCTCGGAGTATTTTTAATGAACCCTAGGAAGGAGTGGTTCAGTCCCATTACGAGTCGGTCAATGTTTGTTTAACGAGTCAAGAGATAGTAAACTCGAAGGTTTTTCAAGATTATAGAGTTTGGAAAAACACTTTAAAAGAAAACTCTCTCAGTTCCTTTTTCGTACAATAGTCCAACGAGACCGAAAAAGGGTTAAACTATCGCTCGAAAGATGCATACTTCAAATACTTTAGCAAGTGTGAAAATAGCAAGGTCGCTCGACAATCTTTTCTCATTTAGAGAGTCTGAAAAGAGCTTAAAGAAAACTCCAGGGGGGTTCCTTTTTCGTATAACCACAACGAGCCCGAAAAAGTGATAAAACAACACTCGGTCACATTCTTATGTTTTTAAAAAGCGCAAGAACGGACAAAAGGTGCTCGAGGTTTTTAGGTAAAAACCATAACAAACAACCAAAATCACACCACACTAGGAAAAATTATGTCCATAACCATCCATATTTCTCACCTGCAAGTCATTTCACTCATTTCCACATTAGTGATTAGGGTTAAATAATAAATAATCATAAAAAACCCACATTTGATATAGTAAAAAGTAATAAAATGAACAAATAACAAAATTTACTATACCATTTTCACATTTTACCATTAAGTGCCAAAAAAACTTCATTTTACCCTCTACCTTTGGTGTCGAATTCCAGGAGCTACGGGAGACCATTTGACGTGCCGTCAGCAATATTTGGGTAGGTTCCTCATCCCTTATCTTTTCATGGTTTAAAAATTCAATTTCATTGGTAAAAAGTTCAGTTTTAAACTAGTTTTTTGAACCCTATGCGCGTGGAATCATTCTCGTAGGTGGCCCATACGGGACCTACGAGAATGACCCATTCTCGCAGGTGGGCCTTAACCAGCCTGCGAGAAGTTCACACTGTATATAATAGCTCACCTGCGAATAGCGCAGAATTCAAAAATTTATGTAACATTTAGCCAATTGCAATAATTTTCCTCATGAATAATATCACTAACCATGTTTGTATGTTTCTTATGCAAGTTAATTGCCGCAACCATGGTACTAGAGTGGCGGGAACAAGAGCACGAGGAGGATAATGCCAATGCTGAAAACCATCCTCCCACCATAGCTGCACTAAGAGACTGTGGTCTCTTAAAATACTTCTGCATCCCGGGCATGAGAGCCCAAGTTCGATTACTGGAGTACTTAGTCCGAATGTGGGATCCGGATCAACAAGTTTTCATCATGGGAGCTCATACATTGACTATTTATATTGAGGATATCTATGTCTTGACTGGATTATCCAGACGTGGATTCTATGTTAGTTTGTCTGGCAGCAGAACAGGCGGGTTGAAAATGAGCAAGTATTGCAACCAGTACTGCGTACCTGAGGCCGAGAGATAGAAAGGGAAAGTGGCAATTTGGGGAGTTACTGATTTGACTCTCCGCACAATTCTCTTCACCATTCCTCGGATGGCAGGAAGTGTGGCTCCACATATGGCTCTGCAGAGCTATTTCCAGTATGCCATCAAGTGTACTGAGCCTTGGGTATTTAACTGGGCTGACGCAATATTACGCAATATCAAGAAACAATTGACTAAATGCAGGCGAGGAGGTCTGAAACAGTTTGGATATGGTTCTTTATTAGTGTCCTTCTTCTTAGAGAGGGTCCTTGTGCTACGTCTATAGGCTGAGTGGCAATTACTGGGTCCCAGGGATCCGAGGATGTTGCGGTGGTGTCGGCTCATGGCCCGACATGTGGCAGGACCTATCATCAGATATGACAACATTTTCTTCAACTGGTTGCAAAACCAGATGTTGATGGTGGATGACTATGCCTATGCTGGGATGGATTTCCGAGGAGATCCAGATCTAGCACTTCCTGAAGATGCTCAGTGGGGAGACCTTGGTAAGAAGTACACAAATTTTTGTTTTTAAATGTTTTTGAATTTTAATCATATTTAAATGTTTTTGTTTTTATAGATTTACCCGAAGACTAACACCAAATGCTTGTTGATAACACAGACGTTGGACCATATCGACCTACTGGCAGTTCTCTTATCCAGCGGCGAGGAGAGGCAGCAGTAGCAGTTCCACAGTACACCGAGGATTATCTGACGATGGAGCAGAATTTACAGGGCCTGATGGCAGATGTTCCAGATATGACTCTGGAAGAGATCCCACGATGTGATCAGCGTCACACTGTGGGAGTTTCTGCATCTATGGGTCGACTGCTCCCCAGAGTTGCTAGGACATTAGTGTGTTATCGTGACCATCATCCATGATGTCATTATGTAGAAGCCAGGAGCTTCAATTTTTGATATTTTGGTCTTTGGACAAACATTTTGTAAAAAACAAACTCTTTTGATCGTTATATATATACACGACTTCTACTGGTTTACTTTACATTGTGTACATTTCAATGTGTTTGATTTATAAATGATTTAAATGCCTGTCTAATACATAATTAGCTAAAGCATCTGTTAATGTATTAAGACATCTAGGAATATGTTGATATTCAATATGATCAAAATGTCGTTCCAAGAGGAGAATCTGCAAATATACCCTTAATAAAGTAGGACTTCGAATAGAATAGACATTACTTAGTTGTAGTACTACCAGCTGCGAGTCAAGTCATACAACCAAATGACGAATCCCAAGAGAAATAGCATCAACCAATAAATCAATAACGATGCTATACTTTGTGATGTTGTTGGTTGCCCGACCAAGACATACACCTCGTAAAGATATAAGTTCGTTTGTTGGGGCATAGATTGAACATGCAGTGGAAGCTAGGTTCCAAGTACTATGGCTAGCACCGTCGGCGAAGCCAATATAAGGTAGCTAATACTCCGACATCTGGCAATCAAACACAACGTCATGTAAGGGAAGAGACCAAATAACGTCAAAAGCAAACTAAAGTAACACACACACAGTATGATACATAAAATACAAGTACTCATGCACAAATGACTTATGCATAGTACTTCTTTAAGTACAACCCATTCCTGGGTTCACTCAAAGGTACACCATCATAATCCACCAGCTCATACGCTCCTTTTTCCAAAAATTTGCTAACAATGTAAGGCCCACACCACATTGGTTCGAATTTCCCAGCTCCTAAGACATCTTTATCTTGTTCATATAGAAGAACAAGATCTCCTTCAGAGAAGACACGAGGCTTGACATGCTTTTCATATTGTGCCTTAATGCATTTCTTCTAGGATTCTATTACAAGAGTAGCGTCATGGCGAGTCTCTTCTAATCGCATCAGATACAACAGACGTTCCTCTTCAACAGAAGTATTGGGTAAGAGTTCTACAGCTAGCTTTAGAGACAGTATCTCACATTCTATTAGCAGAATGGCTTCCATGCCATAAACTAGTCGAAAGGGTGTAAATCCCGTAGCAGATTTAACAGATACGCCCATAATGCTGAAAACAACATTGTGTGCTAGCTGGTTTTATGAATTCCTATCATCTATCGAATCATAGTTATGAGAACCTTATTGATTTCTTTGACCTGGACATTAGCCTGCGGATAATAGGGTGTTGAGCTATCATGACGAAGGCCCAACTTTTCTGTGAGTTCAGAGATCATATAATTTCTAAAATGACTACCGTGATCGGTAAGGATAGCCTGAGGAACACCAAAATGAGTGATGACATGGTTGAAAAGAAATAACGCTCCAGTCTTCCCAGTATTATCGAATGTTGGCATCGCCTCGGCCCACTTAGTAAAATAATCAACAGTGACAATAATGTAACCATGCCCCTCGGCCGAGTGAGGGTGACATGTCATGAAATCAATGCCCCATTTTGCAAAAGGACCTACTGAGACCACAAGATGAAGGGGAGCAGG
This sequence comes from Picea engelmannii, assembly GCA_009831015.1. Lineage (NCBI taxonomy): Eukaryota > Viridiplantae > Streptophyta > Pinopsida > Pinales > Pinaceae > Picea > Picea engelmannii. Next base: position 752,351 of record ML781526.1, on the reverse strand, counting down.
ATGCAACCGAATCTTTTGATTGTAGGTCTGGCAGGCATGACACTTCTGAACAACAGTAATGCAGTCATTGAACAATGAGGGCCAAAAATATCCTGCACGTAAGATTTTCTGGGCAGTAGCATACCCAGACATATGACCACCACATGCTCCAGAATGGCAGTCATTCAAGGCTTTCTCGGCTTCGTTAAAAGTCAAACAATGATGAAAAATAGAGTCAATACCTCGACGATAAAGCGTATCGCTGAGGATAATATAATGACGTGCTTGATAACGGATACGACGACGTTCGGTGCTAGACAAAGCAGGCCGGAAAGTTTGAGTTTGGAGATATATAATGATATCTCCGTACCAAATATCGTCAGTACTGATAAGGAAAAGTGATTCGTCAGGTAACGAATCGACTACTACATTTTCCGTGGCAGAGTGGGGAAAATCACAAATTAACTCAGCAAAAACTAAGGATTTCTTCGACGTGGCGCGATCGAATTCCAAGTCGAACTCCTGGAGAATGACAATCCACTTGGAGTACTTGCCCCCCAACAATTGATGTGTCAATATATGTTGCATGGGGTTACAATGTGAAATCACTGTAGTTTTCCTGGAGAGAATATAATGACGGAAATGTTGAACCGCTTGAACAGCAGCCAAAGCTAGCTTTTCAACATGTTGGTACTTGATTTCCGTTGAAGTTAGATTTCAACTCAAGTAATATATAACATGTTCATCGTGGGCATCATCCTCTTGAATGAGAACCATGCCGATAGTATACTCGGACGTAGCTAAATAAAGAAAGTAATCCTGACTATAATCAGGAGGGGAAAGAAGAGGATCTTTCGTGAGGGACAACTTTAATGCTTCAAAAGCGTTGTTAGCAACCTTATCCCAGACAAACTCTGAACCTTTCTTTAGAAGACGTGTAAAACCCCAAGTAATCTCAGCCTAATTCAAGATGAAGCGACGAAGAAAGTTTGCTTTCCCCTGCAAACTTTGTAATTGGCACAAAGAAGAAGGAGGAGGGAGATTAAGAATCGCCTCAACCTTAATAGGATCTACCTGGATCCCATGACGCGAAACAATGAAACCAAGGAGATGACTGGATTCTACGCAAAAGACACATTTATGAGGATTCAGGCGAATGCGATAGAATCGACAACGGATGAAAATTGCTCGGAGATGATTAGGGTGATCGACTCGACATAAAGAATGAGCTGACAAATCATCCAAATAAGGTTGAATGATATGCTTGATATCGTGAAATGCGTAAGACATAGCACGTTTGAACGTTGCACCTACGTTCTTCAGACCGAAGGGGAGTTTTCTATAGGTGAAATTACCCCAAGGACAAATAAAAGCCATTTTATGTTGGTCCTCAGGAGCGATATTAATTTGGTTATAGCCGAAAAATCCATCCATGAGGGAAAAGATTTCACTGTTGGCACAGTCATCGACGATCTAGTCAACGAAAGGGGTTGGAAAATTGTCCTTTGGAAAATCTTTGTTAATATCCTGATAATCAACACAAACGTGTATACTACCACCTTTCTTATCAATCGGTACGGGGTTTGAAACCCATTCTGTCAATGCCACAGGATAAATAAAACTAGCTTTAAGAAGTTTTTCAACTTCGAGTTTAATGGCTGTCGCTTTACGTGGATGGACAGGATGAAGGCGCTACTGGACTGGTTTAGCTCCAGGGTATGTCTTAATTTCATGGACAACAATAGCAGGGTCGATACTCGGCATCTCTTCATAACTCCAGGCAAAGATATCACGAAATTCTTTAAACAAGGAAGTATAAGTGACAATTTCTTCGGGAGAACACGAAGCTCCAATATGAACATTCTCGACTATCCTAGGTTTAACTGAAATATCTATGGGTATCGTGGGAGAAATGTTACTGAGGTTCCCTTCTGCAAACACATCACTTGTAGATTGGGGACGGTGGATATAGAAACAACGGTCGATGGAGTCGAAATCCGCTGATAATTCTCAAGAGTGTGTTGTTCCAAAAACAGTATGGAACGATGATGCCCATCGTCCCAAGGGGTGTCCTCCATGATGGACATGGTCATCTCGTCAGTGGGGAAGATGACATGGAAAGGATTAGGAGACAACTCATCAAGAGAAGAAGTAGTAAGGGTTGCCGATTGAATGTCTTGATAAGCGGACTCAATTGGACTTAACGGCATGACGTCACCGAAACGAACATGATCTCCAGGATCAGGGACTATCCAAGGGTCGACAGACACAGGAAGTTCATGAGTTACAGTAGATATCATATTAATAGAAGCAACTAACAGGCGTGGAATATCGGGTGGTGGTGGTATGGGGAAAGTACCCATTAACGAAGAGTCTTTTAAAAGACCGACTCCAACATTCTCGTAACCCGATGGGGTTTTAGCTATGAATGACACGTTGCCAGTGTGAGTATCGAAATTAAAGAAGGCAAGTTGATCAACCATGACCACTTTTCCCTGGTGAGGAAATTGTACGACATGGAAAAGGGTTGACACAACAGCACGCATAGAATTGACCCAGCTACGACCAAGTAGAAGATTATAATCTAGGGGAGCATTGAAAACTTCCACTTCAGCCTGGACGGTCTTACCTTCGAGAGTAACAGGAAACGATGGAAGAACACCATAAGGCTTAAAACCAGAGCCGTTGAAGGCTCTCAAAGTGTTTTGTGATTCGTTTAAAGGGGGAGAGCCAATGGCTTTCCAACAAGTAAAAGACATTACAAACGTAGAGGCACCCTCATCAATAACAGTCTGACAAATGCTCTTGTCGGTGACAACAACTTGTATTTGAAACGCAAACTGTGGGGGTAACCTTGGAATATGGTCTTCCAAGTCAAATACTATCAAATTAGTATCCGTGGGATCAATTCCGCCTATAGATTTCAACAAAGCCCTTCACTGTGCAGGAAAAGACTGAAGGACTTCAAGGGAAGACATCGCTGAAGGTGCTTGGGCAAGATCTTCTACAATGTTATAGTTCTGGGTCGCACGAGCATGAGGATTGAATGCCGATTTCTTAACGACACTTTTTGGGGGTGATCGTATAACTGTATCGAGGCTCGGTCGTTCGAGATGAAGAGGACCGTTTGTGGGTGGATTAGGTGGAGAGGGTTGTACCAGATCAGGAGGTAAATCGTCAACCTTCTCCTTAGAAGGAGTATAGTCTTTAGCTCTAGTGGTAAGTGCAACATTGTCTTTCTTGGAATCACCGGTGCACATCAAAGCATAAGATGATGTAGAAGTAGAGGGTTGGTCATGGATGACCAACGAAGCCTGTTGTTGAGATGGGAAGGGTTGAGACAAAATGGCCGGTGCAGAGGGTTTTGGCATTCCTTGAAGGAATTTTTTAACCTCGGCATGTCTCGGACAATCCTTCATGTAGTGATCGTCACCACAGATAAGGCAAGGGTAGCATGGTTTGTGCTTATCTCGGTCTTCAACAGGAGGAGTTTTGGTTTGCTCATTTGGATTATTATTTTTACTCTCCTTATTCTTGCCTCTCCCTTTCTTAGATTTGTTCTTACCAGTCGGCGTAGATTAAATGACGTTCACTTCAGAGGTTTTACCAGCGGGAGGAGTAGAAGACGGAGCACTTTGAACATTAGAAGAATTGGATTTAGGGGTTGTAGTTGAAAAAGAATGTGAATGGGTATGAGTGGTACCAATCACACCATCAATTGCATGCGAGGTAGCTGGAGCAGTAGAAGTGCTGGAAGTACCAGGATGAGGTAAATCAGGTAGTAGGGTGTAAAGTGTTCCCATTTGCAAATAAACAAGATCAAGATACTGAGCGCGACTTATAGCTTGCTCCTCTGTAACAACACCACCCATACCAATGTCTTTACCAATTTCATTTACGAAAGATTTCGTAAACCATTCTGCCAGTAACTGATCAGGGAGTTCAAGTTTGATGAGACGTCGTCTCCGTCTCCACTCATGTATATGATCCAAGATGTGAGTACCTTTAATTTGTTTGAAAGAAGTTAAGATCTCAGTCCCAGTATCGTAACGGATCGATAACTAGTAATGTGTGAGAAAAGCCATAGCTAAGGTGTTGAAATCAGAAAAGAAACCTTGTGGCAATTCAATGTACCACTTCGCAGCCGAACCAGTAAGGGTTCGTTGAAAAAGACGCAGATGAATGGAGTCATCCATTAATGAGTTGGATGAGCACCATAAATGAAAATTCATGACATGATTATTTGGGTCCTCTCCTGCCTTGCCATTGAATTTCGGAATATCCGATGGGAGCTTAGAAGGAATAGCAGGCCATTGGGGAGAGTGACAAATAGGATCATTTAGAATCCTAGACAAATCAGGCAAATCCAAGGTAGCAAGAAAAGGTAACTGTCGGTTTACCTGTGGTTACTGATGGCTTTGGGGTGGAAGCCTCGTTGGCAAACTAGTAGGATCATAAGTAGACTGTCCATAGAGGTAAGCTCCTGGCTGGTTCGGTGGTGGTCGGATAGGGTAGTAGCCCCAAGGATTGTAAACTTGAGTTTGAGTAGGGACCTGAGGTTGAGTATTTTGACCCAAACCCCAAATAGGATTAGTTACACCTGGATATGGTTGGCCTACAGGAGGGACAGTGGTTTGCCCCCCAACGGTTTGAGGAAAGTTTTGTAAAAGCTGATTCCAATATTGGGCCAACTCAGGAGGTATGTTTTGTCCAAAAGGGGAGGTTGGACACCCTACCGTAGGTACAGTTCCACCCAGGAGTTGTGTACCAACCGTAGGTTGTGTGGTAACTGTGTTGTGTCCAGGAAAAGGAAAAGGAACCGTACCACCCTATCCACCAATAGGAATCTACAAGTTTGGTGCAACAGTCAGGATAGTGCCATTCAGATTAGGATTGCCAGTAGGAAACTGAGGGAGTGTCGGGATGAAACTGGGAATAGGATGCCCAGGAAACAGAGGACCACTTGGAGACCTGGCTGGGGTTTGCAGAGGTGTTGTATGGGAAACATTCAACAAGGGAGTCAACGCATGGTAATCAGGGGGTAAATTTGGGTTGGCCTTAGGTATTAGTTGGGTATTGATAGGGGCAAGAGTAGTTGCAGGAATCTCGGTTTGGACACTCGTAGTATTTGTGAGATGGGCCATCTCGGGAGGTAGAACAAAGTGATAAGTAGTAGTCTTTGGTGTAGTTTCTAGTTCAGGAGACACAAGAGGGTTGATTTCGTAGACAGGAGGTGACTCAGTACCAAACAGGACTCGTTGGAAATCACCCAACCAAAAAGGATCTTGGCCTACTACACCATGAAAAGGCCCTACGATTGATTCAGAAGATGTAACAATGGCTTCTTCAGAAGGATTTAATCGCCCAACAGGTCGTTCACCATGACGAATGCGATAGTCCTCTATAGTATTGGTAATTCGAAAATCACCTAGAGAATCAGTGCATCCTACCTGTGGAGGTGGTGTAGAAACATCTTAGGCTTCACTTATGTCCACGTGTGGTGGAGTAACAACGGGGATTTCACCCTGACGAGGAGAGCCCTCAGGGGTGCCTTTAGGTGTTGTTGTATGCAAGGGTTGTGAAGCGTCTGGATGTTCCGGGGATAAACCTTGCATCCTACGTGAACGTCGTGGGGGAGCAGTTGTAAACAAGTAACAAACTCTGCAATGAAAATCCTATGGTCAACTTCGAGAAACAAACAACACACACTAGTAAAAAAAATCTAGAAGCAATCACCAACCAAACAATACCTTCTAATATAGAAGCCACTAGTTGGTGATGAAATCCAACGTCACAAAAACGAGATGAGAAGGGGCAGGGCTGAGGTGGAAAATTTACGTTGACGACCTGCTTAACAGACTTACACCCTGGTGCAAGCTCCCACACATAATCATGGGTATACCCTCCAAGGAGCCCGAGTGAGTTTGATCAACGTCAATTCTAGGTATCGTGAAGACTTTCCCCTCCATAGTCACCTTGGGTAATAACCTAGAGAGATAGGCCACTAAGGTCACCACACACAACAGTACAGCCTGGGGGAATAGTCGTCAGTCCGATCCACATGCAAGGGCAGGGTGTCAAGCCTGAAATCAACTCAAAGGCTTCCACTCATAATTGTGGGTATACCTCAGAGTGATCCCCATAATACATGCAATCTCTACACCGATGTCAACAAAGAAGGGTTAGTAACTCTGCCAACACCAATGCGACCTAGTGCTTGACCCTTGTGTTAGAAGGGTGTCCCAGGACAATATGTTGCAAATGGAATTTAACACTCCCTAACTCAAGATGCTATTGTGTGTTTTGAGCTTTTGGAGAGTGTATCTCTCTTCCTACTCCAAAGCACTAGCCTAGCTAAATGTTGGTGTAAAAGAGCCCTAGAAAAGAGTTACTAGATAAATCTTAAGATTACACAATGGTTTTAAAAGTTGTTGTTTACTCAAAGGTAATGGAAGTGAAACTCATGATGTATGACTCTGACCCAAATAATGCAAGGATAATGATGAAATATAATCTTTTTCATTCCATGAATCCTAGTTATGGGAGAGAGAATATTTTCCAAATCAATCTCAATACTACAATGCAATGCTCAATTTCCTTTCAGATGTCAAAGCAAACAATTGTTTATCAATGAACAATTTCTATATGTCTTTTTCAAAACTTCAATAAACTCTAAACTTGATTTTCAATGTTTTCGAAAAGGCAAAAACAAAATCTTGAAAGAAAACTTGTTGTTCACTTTCCAAGAAGAACTCTGATTAATGAGAAAAGAAAATCAAACCATCAATAATCAAACAATAACAACCCAACCAAAACTTTCAACGAAAGTAAAAACAAAAGCAAACCAAGGAGTTCCTCAATGCAAATGAAAAATGTCCTTTCGAACCAACAAGAAAACGAGAAACACCAAACACTCAACTCTCAACCAATCACTAGTTCTCAGCCAGTCAGACACACTCAACTCCAGAAGTCAGAGAGAATGAAAATGCCAATAAGAGCCAAGAAATGAAAGTCAAGCTACAAAGGCAAGAAAAACCTTGAAACCCTAGATCAGTTCAAGAAAGCAAACTAAAGAAAGAGATATGTAAGTCAATGATCTAATAATCCAAAAAGATGTAATTCAACAGGTCTGAGCAGTTAAAAAAGTCAAAACTTAATTTCAAAAATTTCAAAAATCTTTCCCGCAGGCAAGTAGTGGAACACAGTGCAAGAAGATAGTATTCTCGCAGGCCACCTTAATGCAAGGTGCGAGGTGTTTGCATTGGACTCTATATGCAAGGTATGAACTTGACTGGTTCTCACAGGCTGCAAATACACACAGTGCGAGAACTCCTGAAGATAATAAAAATTTTGAAGATGCAGGCAAAATTCAAACTGGCTTATAGACCCAGAAGGTCTCTCAGGATGTCCTGAGGACTCAGACATTGACAAAAAAGGAGAAAAATGCAAATAGAGCAAATGGCCACAGAAAATTCAAAAACCATAAAGAAAAAGAGAATAAGTCCCCAGCGGAGTCGCCAATTTTGTTTCAGGATAAATCTGTGAGTGCGGACACAAACCAATCTCCCTAGATCCACCTAGATCTAGAACAAAACAGGACAGAATAATACACTTTCACTAGATCTAGACTATTGAATGAACTAAGAGGTAAGGATTATGGACATACCTTATGAATGCTTTCCTTATATCTTTGTTGTTCCAAGCTTCGCTCTAATTCTCTTGTGCCGTTCAAATCACAACAGTGCAAACCAATCGAAGTGAAGGCAGATCAATATATTCAATAGCTAATCTATACATATGATCAAGGAGTTATGTAATAAAGTGACATCATCTTTATGGGAAAGGGACATATTACTGTATTGAAATAATTGAAAGTGAAACTTACAACCTGAGCCTTGATGTTGTAGATCTCCTTTCGATGGCTTTTAGCTCTGACACACACACTTGCTCATGCATGAAGAAAATCAACCACCTTTGATGACCTTGCTGTTGTCTCTAGCTGTTGTAGCATCAGTCCTCCATACAGTCATGCACTATTTCTCCAATCAATCTCTTGCTAGTTTGCTTCTAACCTTTTCCATGAGCCATCTCCTCAATATATAGGAGAATATAGATTAGTTACTTGGATAGGAAATGATCCCAAGATATCAGGAAAACCAGTAATTAGATAACCATTCGCTAGCCAACTCATTCTTCTCGAAGATTCCCTTCTAGAAGGCTTGAGAACTTCATCTTTTTCCTTTTTAAGAAGATGTTCGCATCCTGACAGTTAGGTACAGTGCGAACTTCTCGCACTCCAGCTTAATGCAGCCTGTGAGAATCAGGCATTCTCGCAGGCAAATATATAGGTAGCCTGTGAACTCTCTTTAAAAATATATAGGCCACCTACCTCACCACTAGTGGATCCATCTACTCCTCATGATATGGCTCTTCAATGCTATATGCATTTTCATCCTACAAAGTGTCATGGGACCATATTGGTCTCTTCCTGGTTACTGCAATGATTCTGGGTAGGCCCTTTTGGCTCTACTAACTCTTACTCATGATCTAAAGAGTGATCAACTTCACTAGAAGGATTTGTTCTGTAATCTAGAAAAAGTATCTTCTTCTTATTCTTCTTCTTCGGCACATGGATGTATACAATCATGTAGACAACTTGGATAGTCTACTTCATGTCTCATCTAATATGTTTCCTCCTGCAACTGTCACTATAACTCCCTCGGAGTTATCACCTGTGACCTTCCTGGAATAAGAACAACAAGGGAGAAATAGTAGACAAGAATAACACTCTTTATAATAATAATAAAAAAAATAGTGAGAACGATCGTCACAGTATCTCCTTCAGAGCTATCAATTGTGACCTGCCTGAAACAAGAGACAAAAGTAAGAAATAAAGTAATAAGAAATGAGAGCATCTCTTCTAGTGTTGTGATCAATCATTCCTCCATGGTAACCTAGAAACAGCACAAGAAGTTTCTCCTGGAGGATATGTTAGTATATATAGTAAATGATTTATCTCAATAGTGCTCACATGCTACCAAGTATTCAATAATAAAACTTTTCAAAGATTCCTATCACAACTATAGTGTTTACTTGTAATGTGGCATTATCAAACTTAATATGTGCAAATTTGAATCTTATCAACTTAATCAATTAGACCTAGAACCTAGAGTGTTGTCAGAATGAGTGTTGTTTCTTTTCTTTCGAGTCTCCTTCACTCAAGATGACAAGTATTCACTTCAACATGTCCTCTGTACTAAGATAATATGATTTCTAGAAAAAAATCTGAGTTAGATAATAAACTCTATAATCTTAATCAATCTAATACTTTGACTTTAATTTTGACCAATGGTTAGTATGATAGTCATAACTTCAACATATCAAAATACAACCTAGATGTTCATAAGATCACAATAATGCCATAACAAATAGAGGCATATCAAAATAATCAAACGTGGGGTGCATTTTTCCTTTGAATGTGTTGGATGTGAGATCCTTCTAGATCTATGATTGTTGTTTGGAAAAAATATCCCTTCTCCTGTAAATGCCCTTAAGATAATAATACAGTTTAAATATATGTAAGTACATACCTCTGTCATTATCGGCAGGTAGTGGCACCATCTGACAACAGTGACAAGAAACAATGAACCTTTATAACTTCAAAGGTGCTTCAAATTGTAATTTAAAGGTAGATGGAGATTTATGAGGGTAAGTCGCTCTAGGAAAATAAAATATCAGTCCTAATCACTCCACACAGACTTTCACTGCAAATGGTGTCGGTACTACAACTAGCACAATAACTGGTGTTTCAACTGGAACAACAACTGGCATGAAGGAACTGGAACGAAGGAACTAGCACTGCAACTGCAACTTCAACTGGTACTGCAACTACAAACTTAGGGTTTTATGAGGAAACCCTAATTCCTCAAACTTCAAATTTCAGAATTTTGATCCAGGGACTAGGTGCGCCCTCCTAGAGCGAGCTCCGAGATGGTATTACTTTTCCCAACGTCCTCCATCAAGATGGATGATGTCACCTTTTAGGTTTTATGCAAAAACCCTAATTTTGTAGCAACTTTGACACTGAAAACTGAATTTTGGAGAGGGTGCGTTGAGGCTAGCCACTTCTTTATAAATTTTGAGTTGGTCTCTTCCAGGCCTGCTCTGATACCATGTTGATATTTTGCTTATGCAACTAACAATTCTTCTTTATTATTACAATCATTTAGCATATTAACTCCATATATAAGATCCCTGGAAGAAAGGCAATCACAGAAACAAGATAGACACAAAGATTATCCGAGGAAACCCTCTAGGGGAGAAAACCCTCTAGGGGAGAAAACCCAACAAACTTCCTCAATATAGATTAGCCAACCAAGAACAATGCTTCTCTCCAAGAGAGAACTAAAAAAGTAGAAGATCCTCCTCTAACCCTTCACTAGGAAAGGGAAACATACCTCTTAACCAATATGTATCCAAGAGATAGACCAAAACCCTCATCAACATCACACCTAGTTGCAATAGCTTCTTCCTCCAAGACTTGCAAACTTCTTCATAGTTGAAGAGATAGTGTGTGTGTGTGTTCAAATGAGGTGTTGGCATTTCTTATAAATTGTAGTTGGCCAACCTAAAATTAGGTCTGGTCTGATGTATCACTTTATCTTTTTAATTTACATTTTCTTGTCAAGGCACAATAGGGTTGAATTTTTCAAAGGCACAATAAGGTCATCTTAACAAATATAATATAATAATATTCTTTAGGGTTTGTCTTGGTAAAATGTTGGATTACTGAGAGGGGGGCATGAATCAGTAATGATCAATTATACCAATTATTAATCCTTTAAACCACAATGTATATTCTTTTACCTATTCAAACACGTTCATTTGTACATCATCAATATATTATTGTATCACAAGCATTAACATTCATCAATGCATAATAAACAATAACAAACACATCCACATAATGCAAAGTACACCAATATTTACGTGGAAACCCAATGTGGGAGAAAACCATGGAATTCTTTTCTTATAGGTCAAGAATTACATTCAAGGAAGCACCAACCTCCAATTCTCCAGCTACAACTAGAAAAAGGCTCTAACCCCCTAATTTCTTAGGCTACAACCTTGTTGATGGGAGAAATTGACCGCTCATGAACTAGAAGAGTGAATCAGGTCCGAGGTTGTCTAATTAACCCATGTCATTTGCATTAATTCACTCTGACAAGTTTAATGGCTCTGTTGGCCAACCTAAAGTCCTAAGGGAAGCGAAAAATAACTAAACGAAAAGCAATAACTTACTAAATAATAATCACTGAAATACATATATGTACATCTAAATATATATATACATTTTATCTAAATAATAATTATATAATAGTTCTATTTATCATATATACAATATGTATAAATCACGAGTTTTAATCTGAACTCAAAAAAATCGAATGTAAAATGGTTCTTTTAATGACAGTAATAAAGAAAGCAAAGTACTACTTGTTTTTGGTTTGTTTTTCTTGTTTGTTTGCATTCATAAAATCAAATATTAAACTACTTAATTAAACAGAAAGATATAGATAGTGAAAATTATACTATATATAAAAAATTCTATAATAAGCAAGTAAATGAAATAAAAGAACAGACTAACCTATCAATACATCCAACGTCTGTACAATAGAGAATATCCAGCCACCTTATCCGGGAGGTAAACCTACAACGAATCTTAAGATCACTCTGAATAAACATGAAACGATATGCTGGAAACTGATTTTTGATAACAGAACGTATAATGGAGATAGTCACAGTAATCTTATGATTTACAAGTAACTACAGTGAGATAAATCTTCTTGTAATAACTTGTATTTAAACATTCAACAGGAAATCAGAGATAAATCTCATAATTTAAATTGAATCGATGATCACCCTATATTGTATCTGCAACATGAGATATGGACAACATGTAAAAATGAATTATCTCAACTCACAATAAATCATGAAGACAAAAGCTATCACCATCTATTATCACATTGAGATAAACAGAACTTAAACTAAGACATCATGCACAAAAGCTAAAGCTGTAATATGCATTATGTTCCATTTAAGTCTGTGTGTAATTGTCTATATTTCAACCCCATGCCGAGATGCCTTTGTTTACAAAATGATAGGTTTATAAAGGTCTCAGGAAAGATCATTGTTTCTGTTCCTGAGATCAAATATTTATTTAAAAAATAAAGTGGGATGCAACCACCCTGATTCTACTAAATCCTCCAAAAATAATAACAATTCATTTTTGTCCATACAAAATGCATGACTGTAAGGTCTCAAGGATGCCTCAGATATGGGTTGCTGAATATCCTAAAAGAAAAGGAAAATAGGAAGATTTTAGATACATTTTCAACCACTACTTTACACAATTCAAATTTAACATAACTGGCTACAAAATCTTGTGATTCTGTAGCTAGTTATTATAGTAAATGAAATCCAAATAAAATAACCTAATTTTAACAATATAATCCTATTTTAGAATGAAGAATCGTACCTCTAACTAATGAAATCAAATCATATCAGGTAACCTTGGAATTCACAATGGCTATTGCAGCCTCCACGTTTTTAAATACTACGTTGCCTGTTGACTTTATACGCTTTTCTTTACCTTGAATAATAGATTTGAGTCTCTAGTTTTGGCTCCTTAAAACATCATTCTGATCCTTTAAAGCCTTAACCCGTGATTGTAGAATAGGGATATCAGTATAATATCTATCGATCCATGATAGACAGACTTCACAATTTGATTGTACAATGGTTGCATGGGAACAAACTTGGTTGTGGACCGGAGCACCCTCCATACCGACAGTGGATTCATTAATTAATTTGACACCAGGAAACTCTGGATTATTTTTAAGACAAGGAGGTAAATTGTTAACAAAATTATAAGGCCGATCAAGGTGTGGCTCAGATGATTGAAAGTCTTCTGTAGCGAGGAACCTCTCGATTTCAGAGTCTGAGCTTTCGTGCACTTCGATCATATTGATTGAACTCGGATGAGAATTCGATTTGTTACGAAGTCTCCTAGAAATTAGCATGCCAACCCTTTTGTTCTTAAAATCGATATCAGTATTACTCTTAAATCTCTTTCCTGTAGGTTTCTTTACATTTTTAACACAATCGTTTGGATGTGTAATCTGCTGACAGGCCTGTTCAATGACCTTGGGATCGATCAAGGGTTCACTGTTAGGGGAAGAGACACAAATCTGGGGATGTGAAAGAGATTTCGTCAGGTGGACAAGGGTATCCTCAACCATGAGCTTATCTACCTCCCCCATATCAAGGTTACCATAGCCATTTTGGGTTATGAATGAATCCCAGCTGTCATTCTATGACTCTAATTGATATTTGAGAAAGATTTTAACTAGGTCGTGATGAAAAAGACTAGAGTCTGACCATTGTTTTTTGTATCTTTTCCCCATTTTATAAAGACTCCTCAGTAAGTAATACGGCATATTCAAAGGGAAACCCATAAAAACCATAAGTAGATGTAAATGATACAAAAATACAAGCCCAAAACATCCCTCACAGGTAACAAATCACTTTACCATAGTGAGCAAATCATGCCACCAAGCTTTTAGGAGGGAAATGGGCATACCTTTATTATAGCTTGTTATTTTCCGAGATGTAAACAACAGGGTCCAAGGAACTTCTTCCACTTTTGTGTTTTTAAACCACCTTTGACCGCTTGCTGGTAACTGTGTGGCTTGACTCAGAAACTCCTCGGTAACTTCCAGTTGCACATAACCAACCTTCTCTCTACAACCATTAAAGGAGAACGCTAATTCTTGGGCAACCTATAAATTGAAACCCTGAAACTTCCTAATGAAAACGAGCCAACAACTTCTCTCTAAATCTCCTCTAGCATCGTCGTATAAGAGTAGGGGTTGGATACTGCTTGGTTCAATTCTCACGATAGGAGCCATATTGGACGGGAGGGTAATCAAACAAACAAATCATACAGGGAGGGTTTGTGAAAACAAAACAAAGCCCCAAGCCCAACAATGAACGTTGTAAAGAATCATACAATGGGATGGATGTTTAATTGAAATACATGCAAATAAGGTTTGCGAAGCCCAAGGCCATCCTTAGAAATGATGGCAGTTTGCAAATCGTATGTCACCTTTGCATTCAAAAGTGATCTAGGACCAAGGGATTAAAACGAAAATAAGTGCATGCATCATGGGTTTGATCACAAAGTTTGGGTAAGTCAAAAATCGAAATATCAAAAGTTTTGTAAAAGAAACGTAGCCAAGAATCAAACCAAAACCATACAAAAAATCAAATCATGGGGGTCCTTTGCTCATAAAACCATCAATCTCTTAAGCATGCTTGGAATTAAAAGGATCAACACAAAGAGAGTAACATCTTCATGGAAAGGAATCAAAACTCCATAATAAACTATATGAACAATTTGCCTTCAATGAAATTTTAAAACATGATGGTAATCACAGTCATAAGTTTTCATGCTTTCAGTCATGAAAACAAAGCATGAATAGACAATAGGGAAAAGCGACAACTTACAACTGTCGTTTCGGAAACTACTCATGAAGAGTGATAAAAATTCATGACCCTAGTTAGGCAGCTATATAGATCATTTAATTGACATAAAAAGGTAAGAAAATCGTTGGGCTGCCAACAAACCTGAGGGAAGCTCCAACACTCGAATTCTCTGGCTACAACTAGAAGGAGGCTACAACCTCCTATGTTCTCCGACTACAACCGAAAGGTGGCTAAAACCACCTATCCTTTCCCTATCCAACCGCCTTGCAATATAAATGCCAAATGTAGATAATATGTCACTGTCACTGTCAACCTGTACCAATCAACCTACACTAAACAACATGTACCAATAACATGAACCATGCATGAACCATGCATCAACCTGTACCTAAACCTGTACCATCAACAAGTGCATCAACCATGCACCAAACCTTTACAAATAACCTATCACAACAACCTATCCAGACAACCTATCACAACAACCTGTCTCATCAGTCTTATCAACCAAATCAGATCTACTCACCAAGATCAATCACCAAGATAAATCTTAACCATATGCACAATATCACCAAGATGTGCATCAACCAATCAAAACAACTCATAATCATCACCAAGATCAATATGTTCTTCTAATAATATACCAAGATAAGTATTCTACATCATCCATAAACTATGTGTCAACAATACCAATAACAAGTGCCTCCAACCATGTACCAAGTATGTACCAATCATGCATCAAATACACATAAACTATGACTAGTCATCAAGATGTACCAACATCAACAAATATACACCTCATGTATGTGCCAACTCATCAAGTACTTGTCTCAACCTTGTACCCAACATGTACATCAACCATATGCCAAATACATACACCAATATAACCATCAAAATTTATCTAACAATTCATCACTCTATTCATAAACCCAATACCATAAACCATTACATCAAACCATGTGCCACAACCTCATTGTTATACAACCTCTATCTGTAACATACCTCAACAAAAATATCTCATCAATTTCATCATCCAAATCTGATTTGTAACTCTGTAACATACCTAGTGTATATGATCACATACCTGCAAACCTTTCTTAACTGTAACAACAAGAGACTAGCATTTTCATCAAACTTTACTTTAGTCTCACATGACTAATTTTGGATTAGTCAACAACCCTAACTTGAAACAATCATAACTATGTACCTATAATGAATAAAGGTATGAAAATGGTACACAATGTTCTTCAATGTCTTATCTGCAATTTCTCCAGGTTTCACTGCTTGGAACCTCCCAGAAAAGGAGTTATAGCAAAAATGGCATACCTTGCTGAATTCTAGATTATTCTAGAGAGTGAACTTGTAGAGGATGCCCCACATGGAATATTTGATGTATATATTTGAAAATGGTACAAAATATACTACAGACTGTAATATTTTGACTTACTGAATTTGGATCTATTATGAAGAAATTATGACATTTTTACCCGAAACACCTGTTTTAGACTAGTTTCAAGACTAGCCACAAACCCTATTTTCCACGGAGTGTAACTCCAAAAATACAATGGCCCACAAGCTTAAATGTTTATCACGGTTACTTGGATATGTTGTCTCAATGTCCTCCATATTTCACTATCTGAATCATGGTATAAAAAAAATTATTGTGAAAATGGTGAGATGACCTATAAATAACATACCTTAGAAAGCATCATCAAAAGACTTTATCCTCCCTTGAATTTAGGCCTTATTTACTTCACCTTCAAGTATTCACTTGTATATATTCAATATTTTCAATGGATACTAATGGGAGACCCTTGATCTCTTATTTATACTCTTCAAGTAGCTTCCTCTAGAAGTATCCACTTAACCACTTTGTCCACTTAGCCACTTTTTCCACTTAACCACTTTGTTCACTTAGCCCCTTTGTCCACTTAAACAACTTTGTACACTTAGCCACTTTTTTAACTTAACCACTTTTTCCACTTAGCCACTTTTTCCACTTAACCAATTTTGTCCACTTAGCCACTTTGTCCACTTAACCACTTTATCCACAAATAGTAAACTCTCCAATTCTAGTTGCAACTAATTTATTTTTAATTGTTTTCTTGTTGCAACCACTTAACCCATTACTAACCACTTTGACTGGTCAACTTCTTCTAGGAGATTCTAGAATAATTTGACTTATTTGACCTTCAAGGATCTTCTAGATAACTCGTGAGGGTTCTCCAACTTCACATGGCCATAAAGCTCTAACCACGAGGATTTATGTGGAGTTCCACATATCACCAAAAATGGCATCACATGTACTATCCATCTAAAATAGTGTTACATGTAAATTCACTGATCTTCATTCCCTTATACCTCAAACAGACTCGGGTCCCTTACCCATGCCTTTGTGCTACCAGAATTCACTACCAGACTTCTTCTAAGGGTTGATATCAATATCTAAGGGTTGATATCAATCTACAATATCACTCTCCAAGGGTTGATATCAATGACAACCAACAATAATCACTCTCCAGGGGTTGACATCAATGATAACCAATAATCCAAACCAACTTTCCATCAACCTAAGTCAACTTCCTGACAATATCCCCCTTTGGAATTGATGGAAACACCAACATTGATGGAAACACTTAATCATGATAACATTCATGCTTATACTCCTCATCAATGTTTCTATCTCTCCCCCTTTGACATCAATGGAAAAGGGTATCTCCCTTTGGGCTTCTCCCCTTAACTGAACTCTCCTTGGGGCTGCTCCCCCTGTCTAAATTCCTTTGATATTTCTTTGTGTTTCTAAGCCTTTGATTACTCTCTCTCTCGCTTCATATGAATAATATCTCCCCCTTTGAAAAATGGTATCATGTTGATGCAACACTAAATTCATATCTCTCATTCTTCCCTTGTGACAATCAATCCCCCTTGAAACATGCCTTTGTGCTCTCTCTCCAAGCATCTAACTCTCTATCCTTCATTTGATGAATCTCTTCCCATGGAATAATACCTCTATTCTTACCTCTCTGACTGACAACTTATCTAAACCAATCTATGAATCCATGCTCTCGTCCACTATCATATATGTGTCCAAACCTGCTAAGTGTTTTGATGAATCCATCTATGTCCAAGAATCTACTACATAATTGTTCATAATGTTGACCCATCTATCACTATACTATCATGAAGTCTTCACTACTATGACTGATTAATCTATCATATTGTACTTCTTCTAATTGAGTGCTCTAGAACTATCTACTCAAACTCTACAAGTTGTTCGAAGGATGGTTCCCTAGTCTGTCTCAGCTACTGCATAGACTCCCCCTATCTAATATTCATATTACCTAGGAGTCTCTAAGGCAGATTGCTCAGAACAATTCTTTCTCTGATACATAGTCATCATCATCTTCATCAGTAGATTCATGATCTCTTTAAACTCTGACTTCTTTATTTCTATCTGTGGATTCATATTTCACTATAATACCTGAAAGTACAATATCTTGAACATGTTCCTTATTTACATGTCCTCCCTTTCTTTCATTTATTTTCCAAACCTGTATGTATTTGACATCTTCATTTTTCTTTGTAGATTTGTCTTCATCTCATTTTATTTCTAATCTTGCAATCTCTGGGACATGAACTTTGTTCACCTATTCTTCTTTTTTTCTTATCCATACTTTCTTATATTTGATATCAGTGTTCCCTTTCATGGAAGTATCAATCATGCTTCTACAATCACGAGCTATGTGTCCATAGTTTTGACATTTGTAACATTCAATGTTACATGGGGCCACATAAGAATTTATTGCTTGAACATTTATTTTATAATCCCTGCAATATGCAACCTTATGTCCAAAGTTAGTACAATAAAAACAATGACCATAAAAGAAATTTACATACCTCGGAGTAAATGATCTTCTTTGTGGTGTAGTCCTTATAATTTTTTTCCTTGATTGATCATGATCATGATTGAAGCTTCTTTGTGGCTTGAATATGGGTGGTCTTCTTGAATATGTATCTTTATTAGTTTTCTTAGATTTTGGTTGACCATGATTCCTTCCTTTGAGTACTTCTGCATAACTCTTGTTCTTTTCTTAATTCTTCTTTTCTAGCAACCTAGAGTGCTTCTCTTCATTCTTTACTATTGATGTAAATGTTTCTGTCTCTTCAATGTTCTTGTTAAGATTGATGACTTTAAATCTTAGTATGACAACTTCTTATTCAAGCTTCTCAACCTCTTCTTTTTTCTTCATTATCTGAGACTTCATGAACTCTTTTGTTCTCTTTGCTTCTTCAAGTTGGATTTTCAATGTAATTATTTCTTCTTCGAGTCTTCTCTCTTCTTGACCAAATTCTTCCTCAACTTTGTTAAGTCATCGGTTCTTTCCTTGAGATGATCTGTCAATATGTTTTCTCTCTTTTTTGTTTCTTCCTTTTGTGCTTCTATGTTGGCTTCTAAACATTGCTTTTGATATTCTAGAGTTTCTTCAATTCTTTTGGCCTCTTCTAGTTGAGCTCTTAAATTCTTGATGACCTGTTGAGCTTCTTCAGAAACTTGAACACTTTCCTTTTATTCATCAATTCTTTCTTGAGTGACTTGTTTTCTTCTCTTTCTTTCTTTAGATATTTAATTGCACTGATCAATTTTTCTTTATAATCAACTTCTGCTTCTTCATACTCTTCCTCTTCTTAATATGTCTGACATGATGAACATATTTCTTCTTGTTCTGCACCTGCATCTTCTTTGGCATTTTCTGAATCTGTGATGGGTGAAGAATAGACATTATGTAATTTATCCCAAAGTTATTTGGATGATGAACATTTACCGACCTTTTTTCTTACTGGATTAGGTAATCCTTCCTAGATGAAATCCATTGTTATTCTTCTTCAATTCATTTTTGGCTACAGTCTTTTCCCTTTTTAAACTATCATATCCTTGTGCCTCCAAAAATAATTTCGTCCTTCCACTCCACATCTCATACTTTAAACCATTCTGACCATTAAACATCGGTACTCCATTCTTAGAATAATCCATGATCTCCTTCCAGTGGTTAAATTGTTTCCTAAAGGAACCTGCTCTGATACCAATTGTTGGATTACTGAGTGGGGGGGTTGAATCAGTAATGAGAAATTATACCAATTATTAATCCTTTAAACCACAATGTATATTGTTTTACTTATTCAAACATGTTCATTTGTCCATCATCAATATATTATTGTATCATAAGCATTAGCATTCATCAATTCATAATAAACAATAACAAACACATCCACACAATGCACAGTACACCAATATTTACGTGGAAACCAATGCGGGAGAAAACCACAGAATAGTTTTCTTAGATGTCAAGAATTACATTCAAGGAAGCACCAACTTCCAATTCTCCAGCTACAACTAAAAGGAGGATCCGACCCCCTAATTTCTCAAGCTACAATATGAGGGAAGCTCCAACTCCCCAATTATTTGGATACAACCAGAAGGAGGCTACAACCCCTTGTGTTCTCTGGCTACAACTAGAAGGTGGATACAACCACCTATCCTTACCCTGTCCAACCACTCTGAAATATAAATTCCAAATGTAGACAATATGTCACTGTCACTTAATCAACCACTGCCACTGTCAACCTATATTGATCAACCTGCACCAAACAACATGTACCAATAACCTAAACCATGCATCAACCTATACCTGTACATGAACCTGTACCATCAACAAGTGAATCAACCATGCACCAAACCTATACAAATAACCTTTCACAACAACCTATCCAAATAACCTATCACAACAACCTGTCTCATCAGTCTTATCAACCAAATCAGATTTGCTAACCAATGTCAATCACCAAGACAACTCTCAACCATATGCACAATATCACCAAG
This sequence comes from Picea engelmannii, assembly GCA_009831015.1. NCBI lineage: Eukaryota > Viridiplantae > Streptophyta > Pinopsida > Pinales > Pinaceae > Picea > Picea engelmannii. The sequence continues at coordinate 731,953 of ML781526.1, read as the reverse complement.
ATGTGCATCAACCAATCACAACAACTCATAATCATCACCAAGATCAATATGTTCTTCTAATAATATACCAATACAAGTATGCTACATCATCCATAAACGATTTGTCAACAACACTACTAACAAGTGCCTCCAACCATGTACCATTCATGCATCAAATACACATAAACTATGACTCATCAAAATGTACCAACATCATCAACTATACACCTCATGTATGTGCCAACTCATCAACTACTTGTCTCAACCATGTAACCAACATGTACCTCAACCATATACCAAATACATACACCAATATAACCATCAAAATTTATATAACAATTCATCACTCTATCCATAAACCCAATACCATACACTATTACATCAAACCATGTGTCACAACCTCATTGTTATACAACCTCTATCTGTAATATATCTTAAACCAAAATACCTCATCAATTTCATCATCCAGATATGATTTCTAACTCTATAATAGACCTGGTATATATGATCACATACCTGCAAACCTTCCTTAACTTTAACAACAAGAGACTAGCATTTTCATCAAACATTACTTTAGTCTCACATGACTAATTTTGGATTAGTCAACAACCCTAATTTGAAACAATCATAACTATGTACCTATAATGAATAAAGGTATGAAAATGGTACACAATGTTCTTCAATGTCTTATCTAAAATTCCTCTAGGTTTCACTGCTTGGAACCTCCCAGAAAAGGAGTTATAGAAAAAATGGCATACCTTGTTGAATTTTGGCTTATTCTAGAGAAAGAACTTGTAGAGCATGCCCCAAATGAAATATTGATGCAAATGGCCACCCCAGGCACGTCTGCTATCCCAGGACCTTCTCTTCCCTAGGTCCAAAGAGCTGGAACACTCCTCAAATCCCTTATCGGGACTTTCCAATACCCACAGACTCCTCCCTTCTTGATCCTCTCTTCTTTACTTTCGAGGGATCAGAAATCACGGCTTCGCGAGTCCAACAATCGGGTGCTACCCCCTCAGATCCCCGAGATCCAACGTGTCAGTCAACTCATTGAATTTCCCCTGCCGGGACCTCTTAGCTATCGTGGCTTTGCCCTATCGTGACTTCACCACTCTCTATACCAAATCCTCGGGCTTCCAGTTCTTGATAGTCGATGTACCGAGCACCGATACAATCCTGTCGCGCGTTTGAGATTCACCACTTCGCGCCTTCACCCCTTGCAGCCCCAAACATTGATTCCTCTGTCTTCTGAGTCCCGATGTGACAAGACTATGATATTCTCCTGTCGCACCTTCGCTACCTCGCGCCTCGCAACTTGAACCCTCCAACAGTTGGGCTTTTAACTTGCGAGCCCCGAACTCGCGAGATCCCCAATATCTGACACTTGTATTCCACTTAATCTGTGGTCCCACACGTAAATTGGTGGTTGCTGAGATATCAACTCTCATGACCTCGCAACTCTTGGCTCAAATCATTGCGGCTCTGTCTCGCGAACCTTCGAGTTCCCGATATGCCGATGCCACTTGTCCTCTGCTCAAACGTCTATGGCCTACACTTATGTGATGATGGGGAAATCGTGTATCACCATGTCGCGATCCTCATTGTCTAACCTTTGACACTTTTCTCACAAGATCCCGATAGGCGAACTCATGAATAATACAATGGCCCTAGCCGACTTGTATTAATGCTCCATCCCTCCTGAGCTTAGAATTCTTTGGACTTCTTCACCGTAACCTCCTCACACCTCCATGAGATCCTACGATCCATGGAACTTCATGAAATCTTCGTGGATGATTTAGTGCATCCGTTCTTCCACTAACAAATCTGCAAAATGAAACAAGAGGTTCTTCCACGAAGACCTGTCCACCTGCACGCAAGTTTTCAGCACTTGCTCGAATTCTTCAAGCGCAACTTCTCTATGCAATCCTTCGACGAATTTGAAGGCCTACTCCTCCTGGGCTTGTTCTCAACTTCTCATGTCCCTTGAGAACTTTTTGTGTGCAATCCTTGTAGCAAATCTTCAACACATCTAAGTGTTGGAGTCTTTCGACCCTGCGCACTCCTGCAGCAGTAGTCTTCAATTTCCTTTGCTCAGATTCATAATTGAGACTTCTTCTTTAGCCTACGCACTCTTTGCCCAGCTTCAACACCTCACTTCCACTTCTGGGTAAATGAGAACAAGATTTAAACTACTGAGCCTTCATCAACACACTCTTTGCAGATGAATTCGGCTGCACTCCTTGCAGGAATCTCCTGTCTCAGATAGAGAAACAATTGAAACTCATTCTTTCTCCCTTTCATACTTCAGTTGAAACATGAAATCATATGCACAGCATATACAAAGAAAATTCATACAAGAAACCAAACATTCATAAGCATAATACACAGAGAAAACAACACAAAGCCATGTGCTTGAATCAAAGCTTCCTTCAATTAATTCAAATGCCTGTACATGGGTGTTCTTCATACAATATTCTCTACTTGCTCTTCTCTTCTAAATGCTTCCAATATGTTACCAAGATACAATGAGGGTGTCTATATCCGTTTTCCCTCCTTCCATCTAAAACTATCTAATCTAGAAATAAATCCTACCTACCTGCATTAACTAGATTAAATGCCTTCTTATGTACTTCAGACAAGAGCGTAAGGCTCGAGGTCTGATACATTATACAAAGGCGCTTTCCATATATGGTGCATTTATACATTGGTGCATCATTTTGAATGGAAATTCAAAAATTTCGGCTGGCTTTGTCCAGCTGTTCATTGTCTTTTATGTTGCCTCGCTTGTCATGGGTGATACTCCTTGATGAATTGGCGATGCTCCTGCATCAAATATTTTATGTATAGATATGAAAATGTTATAAAACATACTACAGACTGTAATATAACCAATACATTCTTTCTTACTTAATTTGGATCTGTTATGAATAAGTTATGACATTTTAACTGAAACACATGTTTTATACTAGTTTCATGACAAGCCACAAACCCTATTTTCCATGGAGTGTAACTCCAAAAATACAATGATGCACAAGCTGAAAATTTTATCATAGTTACTTGGATATGGTCTAAACTTCCTTCATATTTCGTTGTCTAAACCACAGTAGAAAAAAAATTATTGCGAAAATGGTGAGATGACTTGTAAATAACATACCTTAGAAAGCATCATCAAAAGACTTTATCCTTGAATTTCGTCCTTCTTTACTTCACCTTCCCTCATAAATTCACCTTACATCTCCTTTGGTTACCTCTATCACTTGTATATATTCAATATGCTTTATGGATACTAATGGGAGACCCTTGGTCTCTTATTTATACTCTCCATGTAGCTTCCTCTAGAAGTATTCACTTAACCACTTTGTCCATTGAGCCACTTTGTCCACTTAACCACTTTGTTGACTTAAATACTTTGTCCACTTAGCCACTTTGTCCACTTAACCACTTTGTCCACTTAGCCACTTTTTCCACTTAGCCACTTTGTCCACTTAACCACTTTATCCACAAACAATAAACTCTCCAATTCTAGTTGCAACTAATTTATTTTTAATTGTTTTCTTGTTGCAACCACTTAACCCATGACTAATCACTTTGACTAGTCAACTTCTTCTATGACCTTCTAGAATAATTTGACTTCTTTGACCTTCTAGGATCTTCTAGATAACTCATGAGGGTTATCCAACTTCACACGGCCATAAATCTCTAACTATGAGGAGTTATGTGGCATTCCACATATCACCAAAAATGGCATGAAATGTATTATCCATCTAGAATAGTCTTACCTATAAATTCATTGATCTTTGTGCCTTTATACCTCAAACAGACTTGGGTCCCTTACCCATGCCTTTGTGCTACCAGAATTCACTAACAGACTTCTTCCAAGGGTTGATATCAATATACAATATCACTCTCCAAGGGTTGACATCAATGACAACCAACAATAATCACTCTCTAGGGGTTGACATCAATGACAACCAAAAATCCAAATCAATTGTCCATCAACCTAAGCCAACTTCCTGACATCAAATACAATAAGGATATCTTCTGAATAAGGATGATTTTAGGGGCTAAATTTCTCTCATGGGCTAATTTTCCATGGTTTATCCAAAAATGAGATTCGCTATTTTAAAAATGATTCACCCAAATTCTATAATATAAACTTATTTTACCTTAAAAATAGTCAAAAATTTATAAAAAATATATAAAATACTTAGAAATTTGAATATTTTTACAAAAATATCGCCAAACATTTATAGTTGACATATGAAGGATTAGTAAGATTCACCAAGGTTTCTACATTTTAAAATAAATTTCCATCCTTAAAATCATC
>ML781526.1:701199-723132 GCA_009831015.1 Picea engelmannii | reverse complement strand
ATCTATGTAGAATAATTTCTTCTCACCACACTTATGTCCCTTACTGTACTTGTTGTCACAATTAAAGCATAAACCTTTTGCTTTTCTTTCCTCCAATTGTTGAGGTGTCAACCTTGTAGGTTGAGGTGTTTTAGGAGAAGGCACATTGTTCTCTCTATAGATGTTAGATGATGCAGACCCCCTTCTCCTAGATCCACAGATCAGGATCCATGCAGGATCTGTTCCTCTCTTCTATCCCAAAGTGCTCAACTGGCCCTTCTATTTCCCTTTCAGGAAATCTACACCCACAAACGACCTTGAGAAATTTCTCCCTTTATACTTGGGAAGTTCTAACTTCACAATTTTACGAGTCCTGTGGTCGAGCGTCTTGTCTCTCAGACCCCCGAAACCCGAAATTATGACACTTTTCCTTTCCTTTCTCTATCGTGCCTTTCTCCTTTTCGCGATTTCAGAACTTCCATTCCTGAAATGCATGGGTCTCCTGTCTTCAGGATTTGTGAAATGTCGAACCTTGATAAGCAGATGGACTTTCCTATCGAGATTTTCCCCAAACTCTTGGATTTTCGCCACGAGTCCTCCTATGATGGATGGTCCTCAATCATTTCTTGATTTCGTGAAATGAAATGCCAAAATGCTCTGCATCTTGTCCTCTTGATCCCCGAAATCCTGACATGCGAAATGCCGACGGACTCTTGATCACCACCACGTGTCTCAACAGATGGACGGTCCTGATTCAGTTCGGGATTTCGTGACTTGCAATTCCTCGATGTCACAATTTCTCTGTCAACTCGAAAACCCGGTAGCTTAAATACCGATGTTGTTGGGAAATAATACCCTACGGACTAGCAAGCTAGGGCTAAACTTGCATGCAGATCATGACCCTAAAGAAATCACTTTTAACCTATCACCCCAAAACTCAAACCCCTTTTTCACATGCAAACATGGAAAGAACCTACTAACCTTTTGACTGATGTTTGGTGTAGATCCTCCATTTCACTTTGTCCACTTTCTTGCACTGCTCCTTCCAAAGACAATCCTACAATCAAGACAAAACACTACGCATGCATGCTATTTTTCTACTTGAGGGTTAGAGATTAAGCATAAATCGAATAAATCATACAAAACTCATGCATTGGGATGGGAAAAGTATTCTTTTATTAATCTCAAGATGAATCAACTTACAATAATATAGATTGACCACCACTCCTTGATCCTAATCCTAGGCTCCTCCTCTTCTTTGTCCTCCAATTGCTTTGCTTGAATTCTCCTTAGGCTTGAGGAAAGGCTAAAGGGTTGGGACAAACGGATTCGACAATTGGGCAGACTTTCTTTGCTATAATTTTCCTCTTCCAAATAGTACCCCTACCCCTTCTTTTATAGGCTATAAGGAGCTAGGGTTTTGGACAAACTCTCGTCCATGCATGGCTGGGAGTTTCAGTTAACTGACCCATTGCTTTCTGTCTCGTCGACAACTTTCCTATTTTTGTGATTTGTTAGGTAAACGTGGGCTGTAGTGGGCCTGCTAGCGTTTTCACGTGGGCTGTAGTGGGCCTGCTAGTGTTTTATTTTGGATAAACATGGGCTGTAGTGGGCCTACTAGCATTTACTTTTTAAAAATGGAGTTTTTAGAAGAGTTGTTCAGTAGTTTTTTGGCAAATAAGGGATATGAGTTGGCCTGATGCCAGGTAAGCATGTGTGGTGCAATTTAGGGTTATAACAGATGCCCCCTAATGTGTGAGGTTAGAAGAGCATCTGATGGTCGAAATACATTACCAATCTTTTACCAGTCTGTATTGATATGCTGAATGAGTGAGCCCAAGAATCAGGAACTAGGAGGTGTCGTCTGCAAAACAACAAATGTCTCACCAAGGCAGGCATACCCATGCTCGGGATAAACTAGAACCATGGCTACCAATCAAATACACTGTAGATCCATGTCAAATAACTATAAAGAGTAGCCGCGAATAATACACAGTGGAGCTACATCTCAAAATCAGAAAGATATACATATAAAGTATCCATCTCCCAGAAGTTGATTCGGCCTGATGGCTATACTTCAGAGCTCAAGAAACAACTTCAAAATCTTCTAAACTCTGGTAGGAGTTTAATATGAGTGTATGACTACACTACCCAGAGGTCTTCGACGGCTCGTCGGTTATGGACTTGATAATCTTGATGATCGGACTGAAGGCTTCAATGATTTTGAACAAAGACTTGATTGGATGTTCAGGATGGTCGGGTATGCAGACAAGAGATATATTGCGGAGTGGTCGACTCAGGATTAGCGACAAACTTCCCTTGGATAATAACATGACAAGTGATAAGACTCAGGCAACATATTTGTTAATCATAAGTCTACGAAGCAGGAGGCAACACAAACTCTCCATATGTTTGGAAGAGTAACCAAACGGTGGAGGAAACAACTCTATATAACGAGCAAAGCTTCCTAAGGTCTTAATACATCCCATAGTCTGATGAGTCAAACAGATAGATGTGATTTATCCAAGGGCGACTCAAGATGCTGCCAATAAAGAAAATACTTTTCCCATCCTCTTTTTGGGGTATATTTGATTTTTTTGTTCTTTTTGATGATTTTTGAAAAAAGAATAAAGGAATATTACATTACAATGGAGGAACGAGTACAAAAAACATACAAGCTCAAGGCACAAGGACAAGACTGATGTTCTAGGGAAATGATACTCCGAAAAAATCCTCTAGTGGCCAAAGGTGTTAAGATGCAAAGGAAAACTATTACTAGGCTGATGGGTAAAGGATGTAAATGCGGTTGATAGAACACACAATGGTAACGTCCTTCGATGTAAGTTTAATGAGCCCAAAGAAGGTAAGCTCGGTGATTTTTCATATTTAGAGAGTCTTAAAAAGCATAAAAGGAAACTCCATTGGGGTACCTTTTTCGTCAATAGTCTAGTCGGTTTGAAAAAGGGATAAACTAGCACTGATTAGACGTCAATTCAAAACCATTTTAACGAGTGTGAAAAGGACAAGATCACTTGGCTATTTTTTCAATTTTAAGGAGCTTGAAAAAAGCTTAACTATGGACTCCATCAGGAATGTTCTTATGGACCAGTTTAATGAGCGTGAAAGAATAAGGTCACTCGGCAATCTTTTCAATTTTAGGGAGTCTGAAAAGAGCTTAACTATGGACTCCGGGGGGGTTTCTTTTTCATAAATTTAGTCCCTCAGGCCCAAAAAAGGAATAAAATTATACCTGAGAATACTCTTCTAAAGAACTGGAGTTCAATAGAGTATTCCTTTGTTTGTACAGTTGACCATCCAGACCGAAAAATGGGTAAACTACCACCGGACATACGTGACTTCAAATTTCAGTTTAACAAGTGTGAAAGATCACAAGATCGCTCGACAATCTTTTCATGTTTAGAGGGTCTAAAAAGGGCTTAAAAGGAGACCCGTTATGTTTTGGGAGTCTGGAGGATAAAACAAAGAGTGAAAAAGACCCATGTGAATGAGGCTCAAACTCGTATTTAGGAAAGACTACACGAACTCCCGAGCCTACAGTGTTATTAGAAATGGCATGGAAACCATAATGCAACCAGGAACTACCTAGGGCATCCATGTTTTGGCAAGCTCTACCACCAAGTTGCGACACTTCTAGAGCAGATATGACGGTTCCGTGTCACAACTGGATGGGATCGATCCTATATCGTAAGAACAAAAGGAAACGAGATGCAACAGTTGGGATGAAATCCTACCCTATATGCTCAAGTTGATTTTTGAAAAAAAAATAAAAAATTATGGACCGTCCATATATATATATATATTTTATTTGTTGAAACTCAATAAAAATTGTCCCAATACCTGATCAAATCCCTCCCATATAACTCTTGGATCACTCTAAATGGTTTTTGGTATAAAGAAACTGATAAAGGGGCCCAAAAAAGTGACAAAAAGAGGCCAAAAAGTCTATAAATAGAAGCTGGCAGCTCATTATCACCATTGTTGATTTGGAAATTGACTCTGGAGCCAAATGACCCTCTTTGCCAAAGATCGTGATTCCGGGAACTATAGTGGATGAAACAGACTTCTGCTTGGACCAAGTAAGTACAAAATCCCTTGTCTTGTTATTCCATACTTCATTTCTTGCTTTTATTTGATTTTGGGGGTGGGCGTCGACCTCAAAGAGGTCGGCCCTAGGAAAACGTGGACTGTCCAGGGACAGCCCACGGGTACCCGCGTGCAAAGCCAAAGCTGCACACAGGTACCCGTGACTGTCGCCTCGACAGGCCGCGGGTACCCCCCGCATGATGGCAAACTTAACCTAACAAGTATTAACCCCCCCCCTTTTTTCTTTGTTGTGTTGGTAGGATGTATGTTCAGTGGAGGGAGAGGGAGCACAAGGCCACCAATGAGTTAGTGGCCGCAGATCTGAACGTTATGGCCGTGCTGACGCAGTGTGGTTTGGTAAAATTCTTTTTGTGTCCGTTTATGCAAGAGAAACCAAGGCTACTGAACGCCCTGGTTGACTATTGGCACCCTGATGTAGAGGCCTTCATGATAGAGAGGCAATCCTTAGTGCCCACCACCAAGGATATCTACTTTTTGACGGGCCTCTCGAGGAGAGGGGAACCTGTCAACTTTCATACTTTTCCTGTGGGGCCGAGCAAAGTCTCGGAGTTGATAGCGGAGTATTGTGAGGCTAGGACCGATCAGAGAAATTCTTTGGTACCCGTTAGTAGGATCACCAGCCTCGCCCTGCAGACTATTTTATCACTCATTGGGCGGATTACCGGCTCTACAGTCGTGCATCAGGCTTTGCGTGCACAGATGAACTGTGCAATCCAGTGCATGAATGCACAAATTTTTGATTGGAGTACCACACTACTAGCAAGCATGACAGGTCAGTTGACAGCTTGCAGACAGTGGACACACAGGAACTTCGGGTTTGGGACCATCCTGTGTTCGTTGTTCTTCGAGAGAGTTCCATGTTTTAGTCCTCGGCTGACAGTACAAGGACATCTGGCTACTTTCCCCGCAATATGCAGATGCACAGCGTTGTTGCCGCGACAGGGTGGTGGAAGGACCACAGAGGCCTTCAATGACGACTTTTTTGCCTGGTTGTCATGGCAGATCCCATCTATTGAGGATTACCCATATGTAGGGATCAATTTTTCCAGAGATCCAGTGATACTAGTGCCCCCTGGTGAGGAGTGAGGGGAGATGGGTAAGTCTCCACCTATCTAGTTTTTTTGTTTGCATATGTAATTTTTATGTCTTTTTGATATATATATCACGTTTTTTGTATACCAGAGTTTTTGATGGGTGAACGTTCATTGCATGCAGATGTGGGACCCGTGTGACCTGCCGATTATGCATGGAACAGGCATTGCCCATGGCCAGAGGCCACAGCTGCCACCACCGAGGGAGCAGTAGTGGCAGGGAACGTCCAAGTAGGAGAGGCCAAGAGGGTTCTTAGGTGAATTGAGCGGAACTTCACTGCGCGCACTCGCACAGTTCCCATGGCAAATATAGAGGACTTGCCGCCCTCCTTGTAGAATCATATTGTGGGGGTACCTTGGACATGGGTCCAATTGTTTAGGCATTCAGGTCAGGCAGTATTTGAGTATAACAGAGCCCATAGGCCCTGAATAGACTTTTAGACTTTCATGTGCCATGAGCACTGATATGTATATATTTTTTGAGGGCGTAAGCCCCAGTGACTCATTATAGTTCCCACTTTTTGAGGCGCTTGCACCCATCTATGTACTTTGAGGATTTTATGATGTTTATATATGGTTTTTATTCCTTTTTTGTGTCTTATGGATTATGTGTACAAGAATGTATTTACATGTTTATGTTCATGATCTTTTTATCTGTGAGCAAGATGCCAATCTAAAATGTGATTAGCTAGAGTATCTGTGATTTGATTTAGACTCCTAGGAACATGAAAATACGTAATATAATCAAAGATGCATTCCAAGAGACGTACCCTAAGGAATCGTCTGTGTAAAGTTGGGTCGTGCACCTGGTATATTCTGTTTAGATATGACACAACCAGTTGAGCGTCTAGATAGACCCAGAGACGAGAGATACCCAATGACAATGCGTCACGAAGCAACTCAATAATTGCGCTATACTCGACAACATTATTTGTGGTGTCACCTAAGCATATACCTCTGGAAGATAACAACTAACCTTGTGGTGTAAAGATTACCCAAGCTGCAGATGCAAGCCTCCGCGTATGTCGACTAGCACCGTTCGCATACCCAACGAACACCTCGAACTCACTTGACATCTACCATATTGACGAAAGATAACATCAATGACACGTCCATAACACGTTTTAAAAGAAACATAAAAAGGTAATAGTACAAAGACTATACATATGTTACAAAAAGTTACCCATAGTGACCATTCTATGAGTAATACTTCTTGAGGTAGAGCCCATTTCTAGGATCCGCCAAAGCATTCCCTTCAAAATCGACCAAACGATAAGCACCCTTTTTTAAAACATCCTTAATAATGAAGGGTTCGAACCACATGGGTTTAAACTTTCCTGCCCCCAGGGGGTCCTTATCTTGGTCATAAACCAATACAAGGTCATCCTCAGAGAAAACCCGAGGATGAACGGACCTATCATATTGACACTTGACCTTATGTTTATGAGCCTCGTTGGCCAAGGCCGCATCGCGACGCTGTTCATCAAGCTGCTTAAGGTGTACTAACCGTTCTTCAAGTTGAGAAGTGTCTAGCAATAACTGTACTGCCAATTTCAGAGATGGAATTTGACATTCAATGGGCAAGACTGCCTCCAGCCTGTAAATGAGATGGAAAGGTGAGAAACTGGTTGCAGTCTTAACTAAGGTTCGGTAAGCCCATAATGCCGAGTATAACATCAAATTCCAATTTGACTTGGCTGAGTTGATAGTTTGTTGTAGAATCATCTTAAGAGTTTTGTTTACAGCTTCCACCTGCCCATTGGCTTGGGGGTAGTAAGGTGATGAATGTTCTTGCCGTAACCCAAGCTTTGACGTTAACTTGGACATCATTTGGTTCTGAAAGTGACTGCCATGGTTAGTGACAATCTCTTTCGGGATGTTGAACCATGCTATAATCTGGTTAAATAAAAAGAGAGCTGCAGTCTCTCAATCATCTTTGAAGGTTGGCATAGCTTCGACCCACTTAGTGAAGTAGTCGACAGCTACGATGATATAGCAGTGCCCCCTTGTAGACGGGGGGTTGCATGTAGTGTAATCAATCCCCCATTTAATGAAGGGACCAACTGTGATGACAAGAAACATGGGAGCTGGATGTGCCCTCATCTTCCGTGAGAAGATTTGGCATGGATGGCACTTCTTGACCGACTCGATACAATCTTTCATAAGTGTGGGTCAGAAGTAACCTACTCGTAAAATCTTTTGGGCTGTTGCCAACCCGGACAAGTGACAGCCACAGGCTCTTGTATGATAATCGTTGAGCACTATGATGGCCTCCTCATGAGTGAGACATCGATGCAAGATGTAGTCTACACCTCTCCGATACAACGTATCATTGAGTATGAGATAGTTCTTGGCCTGATGGCATATCCACCGACGCTCATCATGAGAAGCAGAGGTGGGGCACTTCAAATTTTGGAGATAGATAAGTATATCTCCGTACCAGGGGTCTGACGATTCAATCAAAAACATATCCCCCCGGATAGGCGATTCCTCAGGCACAACGTCACCTGACTCAACCGGAAGCTCCAAGATAAGTTCTATGAAGACCAATGACTTTTTGGACTTGGTTGAAACGAAGTCTAAGTCAAATTCTTGGAGGATTACCGTCCATCTACTGATTTTTCTGCCAATAACTCGTCGTGTCAACATGTACTGGAATGGATTCACGACGACAACGACGGTGGTCTTGTGAAACAGAACATAGTGACAAAACCGTTGAACAACATGAACTGTTGCCAATGCAAGTTTTTGAGATGGGTATAATTAAGTTCCGGTCCTACTAGGCCTCGGCTTAGGTAATAGATCATGTATTCAGAAAACGAATCATCCTCCTGAACTAAAACCATGCCTATGGTTGACTCTGCAACAGCCAGATATAATACGAAGTATTTTTTATAATCTGGTGGCCGTAGCAGAGGTGTGGTAGTAAGGGCATGTTTTAATGCGTCAAAAGAGCGTTGAGTGGCTTCGTCCCAAAAAAAGGGAACATCTTTCTTCAGTAAACGCATAAAGCCCTTGGTGATTTCAGCATAGTTGGCGATGAAGCATCGTAAGAAGTTTGCCTTTCCCTAAAGACTTTGAAGTTGTAAGATTGTGAGTGGGGGGGGACAACTAGACTATTGCCTCCACCTTAAAAGGATCGACCATGATCCCTGTTGTTGAAATGATGAAACTTAACAAATGTCTTGACGTGATGCAAAAGTTGCACTTGTTGGGATTCAAGCGAATCCTGAAGTAGCGACAATATTCGAAGATTAGTCGGAGGTGTGTAGGATGATCTTTTCGCTTGCGAGAGTGTGATGCTAAATCATCTAGATAGGCCTCGATTATATGTTTGAGTTCGTGAAATGCAAAAGACATGGCCCGCTGGAAAGTGGCTCCAGCATTCTTGAGACCAAAAGGCATCTTTCAATAGGCGAATGTACCCCACGGACAAATGAATGTCGTTTTGTGTTGGTCCTCAAGTTTGATTTGGATTTGATTATATCCTGAAAAACCATCCATGAATGAAAAGGCTTTACAACCGGCGCATTCATCAATGATCTGATCGATGAATGGGGTTGGATAATTATCTTTTGGACATGCCTTTTTCAAATAACGGAAATCAGTACATACACAAATCGTTCCTTGTTTTTTATCGACCTTCACAGGGTTTGACACCCACTGAGTCAAATGAATAGGGTAAATGAACCCTGCCTTGAGCAATTTCTCAACCTCAGCCTTGATGGCTGCTGCTTTCCTAGGATTAACTAGATGAAGTTTTTGTCGAACAGGCTTAGCATCAAGATACGTTGTCATTTCATGTTCAACTATTTTCGGATCGATGCCTGGCATTTCCTCATAAGACCAGGTAAAAATGTCGCGGAATTCTTTGAAAAGATCTATGTAAGTCTAAATCTCTTCGGGGGAGAAATCCGCTCTGACGAAGACATTCTCCACGATGCTAGGGTTTCAGGAGATGTTTATAGGTATAGTGGCAGCAATAGTCACCATATTTCCCTCGGCATAAATTTCCTGTGTAGCTAAGAGGTTAATGGGACATGGATGATCTCCTGTCATGGTGATAGTGAATTCTCCTGCCTCGATTCTGCTTAACTCTGGGAGGAAATATGATCTGTGATGAAGATCTTCCCATGGTTTGTCTGGACTAGTCATTGCTTCTATTACGACTTTGTCAAAAGGCAAGACTAAGTCTAATGAATTAGTATTGGCGAGAGAACCCTGAGCCCAGATAGGCTCTAGAGGTGGATCCAACTCTTGTGCGGGAGCTGGATCAGGAGTAGCTGAAGCTTGCTGGACCAAAGAGTATGCTACTTTAGTGGCCGACAAGGGCATGGACATGCCAGCGTGCCCTGTCTCATCCATCGTGGCTAATAGGGAAGGAAGAATCCATGGATCTTGAAAGTAAGTCATGCGGAACGACGAGACGTGAAAAATCTCAGCCTTGTGGTGAGTCGATATAAACTTGACATCGCCATGAGGAGGTGGGTAATCTAAAGTACCCATAAAAGATGGGCACAAACCAACTCCTACGTTAACGACACCACCTTGAGGATTGTCTATCATGGGAACCGTGGATGCCCCCAAAGCTGGGTCAGGTCTCGAGAAGGACAATTGATCAATGGTTACTATCCGACCCTCGTGTGGAAACAATAAGACTCGGAAAACTGTAGCAACCACCGCTTGCATAGCATAAGTCCAACTACGACCTAACAAGAGATTGTAGTCGAGGGGGGCATCGACTACCTCTACTTCGACTCACACAGTCTTCCCTCCTAACTACACAGGGAAAGAAGGAATAATGCCATGTGGTCAGAATGAATGACCATCGAACGCAGTAAGGAGAGTAGGTGATGGAGACAACTCGGGCTGACCAATGGCTTTTCAGCATGCTAACGACATGATGCAAGTCGAAGCACCCTCGTCAACCACCGTGCAGAAGATATTTCATGTAAAAGTTTTCGTGGGATGAGCCACTACTATTTGAAACACGACGTGGTAAGGAAGACGAGGTTTTAAGTCAGTCGTATCTAACATGATGGTACCCGGGTTACAAGTCTCAGTAGAGACTAAAGCAGTCAACAAGACTTTCCTTTGAGCAGGGCAACTTTGGAGGACTTCCAAAGTGGACATAGCACAAGGGGTTTGGGATAAGTCTTCCACCATAGAGTAATTCTGGGTGGCCCTTGCGTTTGGATTGTGAGAATCTTTCTTAAATGCACCCTTTGGAATGCGTGTCATCGTTTCTCCCAATGTCTTCTCAATCTGTAGAGGAAGAGATGGGATTCTGGATTCTTTTCCCTTCTTAGAGGCACTTGGTTTACTATAGTCATGTGCTCTAGTTGTTATTAAAGCATCACCCCTAATCATATATACATTCACGGAAGAGGAATTATTTGGAGGAGGGCAGGTTTCCTGGCTGCCCCCTTCGACACTTGTAGAGGCTTGAGTTAAATTTTGCCCATGCTGAAAGGGATTAGTCAACACGGCTTGCTGTTACTATGTGACAAAGTTTTGGGCCTCTGCAATTCGAGGACATAGACGGGCCACCATGGTCTCAACCACAACTACGTCGCACAGTGGACCGTCCCCATCAATCGCGGCGGCCACACCTCCCTTCACACCTAGTGCGACAGGCCCTCCGTTCTCATACGATATGCCTAGTTCAGGTACCAGTCCTGCACTCACTTACTCCACTTTACAGACTTTGGGTCTGGGGCAAGGAGCTCTAACGTTAAGTGGCTAAGTGGCCTGAATTTTATTTTGTTTTCTTGGTTTTGTGCTTGTCGGGATTTTTCCTTTGTTGCTTCATTTAGCACTTAAATAATTTTTTTTTTATCTCTTTTTCATTTGCTTCTTTGTTTGAAGATTGTGTTGCTGCCTCAATAGCTAGGAAGAAGTCTTTTTTCATAAGTTTTTCAGTGCATTTAGGAGCATAAGTAGCTCACAAATTGAACGAAATTCCTTTATGTTTGCTGCATAAAATCTTAGAAAAGTTGAAAAGAAAAGAAGTCTTTCTTAGTGAAAAGTTGCTGGTTTTTGCATTTTTTGTAAAAGTTTTTGTTTCCAAGCATTTCTTATTCATTTTGCTTTGATTCTTTACACACCATCAATTTCACTTTCATACCTTGTGACATAAAAAGTCCCATAAAAGAAACGCTAATCTAAAATCTATTAGACTCTTTTGTTTGTAGGGTTCATACTAGCTCAGGACTAGGGCCTTGGAATAGGTTGGAGAGTAAATTCTCCAAGGCCACTCAAACCAAACACTGGAGTCTGTCATAGGGAGTGTAGAAGTCCAGTTACATGAAAGTTATCTGGGACCCCCCTCTAAAACAGGGGCTAAACACGAGGTCGCGTAAGGAAAGGTAGCGGAGATAACCCCTCCAAAGCTGGACCAAGCATAGTGGAGAACACATATCGAGGAATTGTTAAGGGATTCCATCGTTTGCATTTGCCACGGGGCTTCGTGGGTCTCGAATCCATTGGAGGTCCTTAGTTGTCTTCCAGACCATTTTCTCTCGATACCCTTGACAGGTTTCAGGCTTGATACCCATCTCATTATGGTCTACCCGACTATCGATTGTACCCTCCTGGTGACTGTTCGCGTGCTGGCAAACTAGTTTCCAATCATTTTAGGGACATACATAGGTGACTGCAAGGGTATACCGCGGTACCTAGGACATACATCTAGCCATGCTTTGCAGAGTATATCCAAAGGGTGCTTCCGTTTTTGAGTTGCACTTGCACCGGTAAGTTGCTCTAGTGTTGGTTGTTGTAACTGTTCTTCCAACTAGTTTAGTGTTTGCCTGATTTATCTCTTAGGGGCTTCTTTTTTAGTGTGTGTTACTATTTGATCATGTAGAATACCTTAGCGTGTCATGGATCTTCTCACACCATGGAGGATTCAGGGCTCCGTTGGTCACAAAGGCTTCTGGGCCTGCCGCTGGTTATACTGGAGCCACCCCCGCCACCACTGAGGTAGAGGCTAGACCAACAAGGGTCTTTCGAAGCAACCGGGTTCCAAACCATTGAGCCCAAACAACTCCCGGAGGAATCAATCATCAATATTGGCTTGGTTGAAACCTCAACCACTGATACTTGGCTGCAAGTTATTGTGCCAATTCAATTTTATGAAATCCTGTCAGTGCCTCATACAGCTATGGCAACAAACGCTGTTACTTCCTCTGGGAATTCTTCTATTCCCATCACCATTGTCACCACAGGAGAAGCATCTCCTAACTTGCCACCGTCGGTCCGAGCCACCATGGTCTTGACCGCAACTACGTTGCACATTGGACTGTCCCCATCTATTGTGGCAGCCACACCTCCCTTCACACCTAGTGCGACAGGCCCTCCGTTCTCATACAGTATGCCTAGTTCAGGTACCAGTCCTGCACTCACTTACTCCACTTTACATACTTTGGGTATAGGGGCAGGGAGCTCTAACGCTCCTCTGCAAGGTTAGCTTGGGGGCATTCCTGTCCCTTTTAATGCTTTTCCTTACGCTGGAGGTCATATCTCTCCATCGTCCCCTTCGCTTGGTGGCCTGCATCAGCAGTCCGTCGGGAAGCCTGCACACATGAGTTCACTTGGAGCTGGGAGTCAAGGAACACCTGTGCAAACTCTTCTAGTAGGTTTGTCACCATTTGTTTGGAATGGGATGTTTGGTAATAACACTTTCGCATCCACTACTGGGGGCACACCCATTTTTGGACAGTCTACTCCGACACAGGGTACTATTCCTGCGCCGGGGGAACATATACCAGGACCTTGGAACTCAGGACAAGAATCCATCCCTTCCTCTGGAATGTCATTCTAGGGTAATTCTTTCCACAGTCAATGGAACCCCAGACATACTTCTATGCCTCTCCCATCAGGAATGGCATGGGGTAATCCTTCCCAAAGTCCGTCAAACATGATGAATGCCCAACATCCTATGTCCTTTATGGGGAATCAGCCAATGATGTCTCCACAGATACAAAACCCTTACGCTGGTCAGGGCTATGGTTTCTACCAGAATCCGGGCCAGCAGCCAAACTTTTCCTGGCAACCTGGTGCCAGTCAAACTACAAGACCCTTTTTCCCAGGCTATCAGCAGCAACCCAAACTACCATTCCTGGCGACGTTACACTTGCCCGATTTGACATGGTTATTAAATGATCCTATCTGCCACGATCTGTGTTGGCCTCCTATGCCAACGAAGTTGCCTTCGGACATTCCAAAGTTCGAGGCCAAGCCTAACGAAGATCCGGGTGATCACGTGACTTTCTCAACTTAGCCACTTTTCCACTTAGTCACTTTGTCCACTTAGCCAACTTTTTCCACTTAGCCACTTTGTCCACTTAACCACTTTATCCAAAAACAATAAACTCTCCAATTCTAGTTGCAACTAATTTATTTTTAATTGTTTTCTTGTTGCAACCACTTAACCCATGACTAATCACTTTGACTAGTCAACTTCTTCTATGACCTTCTAGAATAATTTGACTTCTTTGACCTTCTAGGATCTTCTAGATAACTCATGAGGGTTATCCAACTTCACATGGCCACAAATCTATAACTATGAGGAGTTATGTGGCATTCCACATATCACCAGAAATGGCATGAAATGTATTATCCATCTAGAATAGTCTTACCTATAAATTCATTGATCTTTGTGCCTTTATACCTCAAACAGACTTGGGTCCCTTACCCATGCCTTTGTGCTACCAGAATTCACTAACAAACTTCTTCCAAGGGTTGATATCAATATACAATATCACTCTCCAAGGGTTGACATCAATGACAACCAACAATAATCACTCTCCAGGGGTTGACATCAATGACAAATAAAAATCTAAATCAATTGTCCATCAACCTAAGCCAACTTCCTGACATCAAATACAATAAGGATATCTTCTGAACAAGGATGATTTTAGGGGCTAAATTTCTCTCATGGGCTAATTTTCCGTGGTTTATCCAAAAATGAGATTCGCTATTTTAAAAATGATTCACCCAAATTCTATAATATAAACTTATTTTACCTTAAAAATAGCCAAAAATTTATAAAAACTATATAAAATACTTAGAAATTTGAATATTTTTACAAAAATATCGCCAAACATTTATAGTTGACATATGAAGGATTAGTAAGATTCACCAAGGTTACTACATTTTAAAATAAATTTCCATCCTTAAAATCATCCCTGCTTCTGAAGGTACTCAATCTTCAACAGAAAGGTCCACTTCTATGAGGAGGATATGCTAGGGTGTATTGTCTTTAATTTTGAGATTACAAGTTATAAAACTATTTTGGATCGTCTCTTTTCTTTCTCTAGGATTATCTAGAGATATTGCATCCCCAAACTTCACATCCATATAAGATAACAGGAGTGGCAAGAGTCTCAAAGAGGATTTTTTTCTTATCCCATCGCCAAAGTTCCTCTAATTTCCAATCGTCTTCAAGTCCATAATCAGCTTTCCATCCTCCATTTATCATTTTCTCAATGCTATAGTCCCAATTGAGCTTGTGATGAATATTGATTCCAAGATATTTGTATGAAGGAACTTCCTCCAAGTTGTTGTTGTCATATAAGAAAGTATCTTAGGTGATATTTTAGGATTGAATTATCATAAGCTTCATTTTTTCAATGTTCACAGTCATACCCACACTAGAGTAGAAATCCTTACGGATTCTTAGTTTCTTACCAAAGTCATAGGGACTCCTCACCATAATAACAAAATCATCGGTGTAAATAAGAAGGATGATGACTATACCAATGAGAGTTGGACCATGTTAAGAACTAAATATCAATATAGCATAGAAAAACCTTAGAAAAAGTACTCAACGCCTTGAAAAAGAGATAATCTCAGATAATAAGCCTCTTCGAGGGGGCAACCTCCTTTTAACCCACTTAAATGTTCAAGTACAAGATGATTCAAAATGAAAATGTTTCCTTGATAAATATAGGAGACTAGGAGGTATAATTACAACTAATGGCCTAAAGCCGGCATAAATTAAATAACATTACTAATATAATATGCCCCAATTAAAGGGTAATGAGCCAATATTAGGGCTTAACATGCCCCTCCCCTTCAGACAAGTTTTGTCCACAACACTTGAGTAACTTTGGATTCTTCTGTATAAAAGACACATCTTCCCAAGTGGAATCTTTAGCCGGTAGTTTTCTCCATTTAATGAGATACCGTAAAATGGATCTATTCCTCAGCTGCTGAATTCTTGTGTCAGTGATGGCTTCAGTCTCCAATATGATTTTTCCTTCCTCGTCAAGTTCTGGAAATATAGTTTGAACTGGGATCTTGTCGCCTATAACCTTCTTTAACCATGAAACATGGAAAACTGGGTGTACTCGTGAATATGCAGGCAACTCCAATTTGTATGCCATAGTACCAATCTTGTGCAACACCTTATAAGGGCCATAGTACTTTGGTGATAATTTATTATCTTTCTTGGCTTGCTTGAGGGACATCTGTTTGTATGGTTGTAGTCTTAAAAACACCCAATCCTCTACTTCAAAACTTCTTTCACTACGATGTTGATCTGCTTGTTGTTTCATGCGATTCTATGCCATGGTCAGGTTGTCCTTTAAGATTTGGAGAACTTGTTGTTGATTCTCAATGTGATCTTCCACTACTTGAACCTTAGATTTTTCTTTTAGAGAAGAAGTGATGGAAGGAGGGTGGTATCCATAAAGTGCCATAAATGGTGTCATTTTTGTTGTTGTATGAAAGGAAGTGTTATACCACCATTTTGCCAAGGGTAACCATTTGAACCATTTTGTTTGTTTATCAGAGACAAAGCAATGAAGGTAGCCTTCTAGAAATTTGTTCACTATCTCGGTTTGTCCATCAGATTGAGGATGATAGGATGAGCCATGAGCCAATTGAGTACCCAAACAAGAAAATAATTATGTCCAAAAATGTCTAGTGAAGATGGGATCTCTGTCACTTACAATAAGCTTTGAGCTGCCATGTATCTTTTGAACTATCTCCATGAATGCGGTGGCAACTGTACTAGCTTTGAATGGATGAGAGAGTGCACAAAAGTGTGTGTACTTGGTTAGTCTATCAACAATCACCATGATGACACTCTTTCCTTCATACTTTGGTAACCTTGTGATGAAATCCATGGAAACCTCCTCCCAGCGCTGACTTAGGATGGATAATGGTTGTAAAAGACCTAGGGTCTTAATTGTTTCCACCTTATTTTGTTGGCAAACCAAACATTCTACCACAAACCTTTGAACATTAGTTTTAAGTCCATCCCCCAAAAAATCCTTCTTGACTCTATGGTAGGTTTTCAAAAATCCCGAGTGCCCTCCTAATGGAGAGGTGTGCAATTCCAATAGTACCTTTTGTTTGATTTGGGAGTTCTTACATAAATATAAGCGATCTTTGTACCATAGTGAATCATTTTTCCATGTAAATGTATCTGATGCACTGGAATCCTGTTGCAACCTTTAAATGAGAGTCCACACTTTTTTGTCATTCTTCCATTCATCCCTTGCTCCTATTATCCAATTGGTTTGGATGATCGAGATAGCACAGAGAAAGGCCTCAACATCTTCATCCTTTCTTGACAGTGCATCTGTCACAACATTTTGCTTCCCCTTTTTATAGAAAATTTCAAAATCATAACCCAATATCTTGGTTACCCATTTTTGTTGTTCTTCTGAAGATAGTCTTTGTTCCAAGAAGTACTTAAGACTATCATGATCTGTTTTGACTTTGAAGTGCCTACCTATTAGGTAAGGACACCATTTCTTCAATGCATGTAGTATTTCCATCACTTCCTTCTCATAAATGGGTTTATGTAAGTCCTTTCCCTTGAGTGGTTGACTTTCAAAAGCCAGGGGGCTTCCTTCTTGCATTAGGACAACACCAATTCCATTTCCCGAGGCATCACATTCCACAATAAAGGTTTTTGTGAAGTCAAGAGTGGTCAAGGGAGGAGATTTACACATCACCTCTTTAAGTTTTTCAAAATATTTAGTTGCCTCTAGAGTCCATGAAAATGCATCCTTCTTAGGTAGTGTTGTTAAAGGTGCTGCTATTCTTCCATAGTTCCAAATAAACTTGCGGTAGTAACCTGTCAAACCCAAAAATCCTCTAAGATTCTTTAATGTTTTTGGAATCGGCCAGTCCATCATGGCCTTAATGTTGTTAGGGTATACCTTGACACCTTTATGAGATACAATATGACCCAAATACTCTACCTCCTTTACTCCAAAGAAACATTTGGATGGTTTGGCATATAGTTGTTGTTCCTTTAGTAGTTGTAACACCTTGTCAACATGTCACACATGATCCTCCCAAGGCTTGCTATAGACTAGTATATCATCAAAAAATACAAAAACAAATTTTCAAAGGAAGGGCTTCAAAATGGAATTCATCAACCCTTGGAATGTGGAAGGTGCATTTGTAAGGCCAAAAGGCATGGCCAAAAATTCATAATGGCCTTCATGAGTTCGGAATGCTATTTTTGGGATATCTTCTTCCTTCATTCTGATCTGATGATACCCTAAACAAAGATCCAATTTTGTGAAATAGATTGATCCATGTAGTTCATCTAAAAATTCATCAATGACGGGAATGGGAAACTTATCTTTAAGAGTGGTCTTGTTGAGCTCTCTATAATCTGGACACATATGCCATGAGCTATCTTTCTTGAATACCATTACCATTGGTGCAGAGTAAGAACTTTGGCTAGGTCTAATAATGCCAGGTTCTAAAATTTCTTCAAGCATGTGCTCAATTTCACTCTTCTGGGCGTAACGGTATCTGTATGGCCTGATGTTAGGAGGAACACTCCCAGGAATTAGGTGAATTTCATGATCATGATTTTGAGTGGGTGGAAGACCTTTGGGAATATCTTCAAATAATTTGGAATGCTTATCAATGATCCTTTGGAGATCTTGAGGAATAGATGGCTTAGATGTTTGAGCATCTAGTGAGCATCGTTGAGCAATAATGCCTTGATGCCCCTTTTTCAATAATTTTTTCATGTCATTAGAGCTTATCACCTTACTGGGTTTCCCTGTGATACCTCTTAACTCAATTTATTTTCCTTCCAATCAAAATTTCATGAAAATTTCTTGAAAATTAAAAGCCATTGTTCCTAATGATTGTAACCATTGGATTCCTAGTACAACATCTGCACCACCCATGGGTATAGCAATGATTGGACTATTCATTACATATTCTCCCATAGTAAGATTGATCTTATTGCATTTTCCTGAGCAATTGATAGTTCCTCCATCTGCAATCATTACTTGAAACTTTGGTGCTGGATATACAAAGCAGTTGAGATCTTTGGCTAATTTATAGTGAATGAAATTGTGACTACTTCCAGAATCAATTAGGACTATTACCTTTTTCCTTTTGATGTATCCTTCCATCTTGAGGGTTTGAGGAGTCCTAATTCCAGCCAATGCATTACACAATATTGTGGGAGTCAAATCTTCAGATGAAATTGCTTCTACGTTTTCATCTTGAGATGGTTCTTGTTCTTGTTATTCTTCCTCTTCACAATCTATGTAGAATAATTTCTTCTCACCACACTTATGTCCCTCACTGTACTTGTTGTCACAATTAAAGCATAAACCTTTTCCTTTTCTTTCCTCCAATTGTTGAGGTGTCAACCTTGTAGGTTGAGGTGTTTTAGGAGAAGGTACATTGTTCTCTCTATAGATGTTAGGTGATGCAGACCCCCTTCTCCTACATCCACAGATCAGGATCCGCACAGGATCTATTCCTCTCTTCTAGCCCAAAGTGCTCAACTGGCCCTTCTATTTCCCTTTCAGGAAATCTGCACCCACAAATGACCTTGAGAAATTTCTCCCTTTATACTTTGGAAGTTCTAACTTCGCGATTTTGCGAGTCCTGTGGTCGAGCGTCTTGTCTCTCAGACCCCCGAAACCCAAAATTATGGCACTTTGCCTTTCCTCTCTATATCGCGCCTTTCTCCTTATCGCGATTTCAGAACTTCCATTCTCGAAATGCACAGGTCTCCTATCTTCAGGATTTGTGAAATGTCGAACCCTGATAAGCCGATGGACTTTCCTATCGGGATTTTCCTTGAACTCTTGGATTTTCACCACGTGTCCTCCTATGATGGACGGTCCTCAATCATTTCTCGATTTCGTGAAATCAAATGACAAAATGCTCCGCATCTTGTCCTCTTGATCCCTAAAATCTCGACATGCGAAATGCTGACGGACTCTTGATTGCTGCCACGTGTCTCAACAGATGGATGGTCCTGATTTAGTTCGATATTTCGTGACTTGTGATTCCCCAATGTCACAATTTCTCTGTCAACTCGAAACCCCGGTAGCCGAAATACTGATGTTGTTGGGAAATAATACCCTACGGACTAGCAAGCTAGGGCTAAACCTGCATGCAGATCATGACCCTAAAGAAATCACTTTTAACCTATCACCCCAAAACTCAAACCCCTTTTTCACATGTAAACATGGAAATAACCTACTAACCTTTTTACTGATGTTTGGTGTAGATCCTTCGTTGCGCTTTGTCCGCTTTCTTGCGCTGCTCCTTCCAAAGACAATCCTGCAATCAAGAGAAAACACTACGCATGCATGTTATTTTTCTACTTGAGGGTTAGAGATTAAGCATAAATCGAATAAATCATACAAAACTCATGCATTGGGATGGGAAAAGTATTCTTTTATTAATCTCAAGATGAATCAACTTACAATAATAGAGATCAGCCATTGCTCCTTGATCTTGATCCTGGGCTCCCCCTCTTCTTTGTCCTCCAACTACTTTGCTTGAATTCTCCTTAGGCTTGAGGAAAGGCTAAAGGGTTGGGACAAACAGATTCGGCAATTGGGCAGAGTTTCTTTGCTATAATTTTCCTCTTCCAAATAGTACCCCTACCCCTTCTTTTATAGGCTAGAAGGAGCTAGGATTATGGATGAACTCTCGGCCATGCATGGCCAGGAGTTTCAGTTAACTGACCCATAGCTTTTTGTCCCGTCGGCAACTTTCCTGTTTTTGTGTTTTGTTAGGTAAATGCGGGCTGTAGTGGGCCTGCTAGCATTTTATTTTGGATAAATGCGAGCTGTAGTGGGCCTGCTAGCGTTTACTTTTTAAAAATGGAGTTTTTAGAAGAGTTGTTTAGTAGTTTTTTGGCAAAGAAGGGATATGAGTTGGCCTGATGCCAGGTAAGCATGTGTGGTGCAATTTAGGGTTATAACAATCGATGGGTTCTTGATCTCCGCCATGTGTCCTAATGAATGGACGGCTTAGATCAAATTCAGGGTTTTCTCTATGAATTGACCCGATCTACTGTCCTCGAGACTTTTGATATCTCAAATTCCAAAGTCTCGATATCCCGATGCCTTTTAGGAATTTCACTATGTTTGTGAGGGTTTAACCCCCATGAAACTCTTGTCAAATCCCATGACTGAAGGGTATCTAAGTTAGGTCTGACGACTCACTATCTCCTGATCTTGAAACTTTGGAAACAATTGGAACCCCCTTGCTTCTCTGTCAGATCGGACGGATGGCGGGACTTCGCAAATTCTCTACAGAGAATTTCAACCGTTCGTCTCTTCCCTTGAGAACTTTCGTGAAATTTAAACAAAATATTTCTCTACGTGGAACTTGTCCTCCTGTAGCACGATGTTACTGCACCTCCTTTCAATTCTTCAAGGAACTTAGCCTCTTGCTTCCCTTCGACAACTTCGAAGGTTTGGACCCTTCTGAGGTTTTCCACGAATTCAAGTCTTTTAGAAAAACTCCTGTTGGCACTCCTTGCGGCAGACCTTCAAACACTTTCAAGTGTTGAACTCCTTTTGACTCTATGCACTCCCTGTAGCAGCAGTCTCTCAACAAGTCATTCAGGTTACAAACCCCTGAAGCTTCACTCGGCCTGCGCACACTTTGCACGGCTCCTGTGCCTAACTTACACTTCTGCGAGAATGAGAACCGTGTTATCTCTCCTGAGCTTGTAGAGACAAACTCTGACCTCCGTCAATGCACACCTTGTAGATGATTTCACTGCACTCCTTGTAGGAAAACTCTTGCTCAGGCAGAGAAACAATTGAAACTCATTCTCTATCCTCCCTCTCTTCATATTTCAAACATTAACATGAAATCATACATTCACACATCAAAGAAAATGTATAATAGGGAATAAACATCATGAGCATAACATTCACAATGCATACACAAAGAACAAATACGACACCATGAATTTGAATCGAAGCTCTTTCTATTAATTCAAATCGTTGTACATGGGTGTTTTTCAAACACAGTTTCTCTGCTCCAGCCCTGTATGCTCTTCTCTTGGTAATGTTCTTCCCTATCATACAATAATACAATGAGGGTGTCTATATCAATTTTCCCTCCGCTCCTAAAACTGTCTAATCTAATAATTCAAAGCTACCTACTAACATAAATGCCTTCTTAGTCCTTCAGACGAGAGCGGGTTGCTCAAGGGCTGATTACAATCTATAAGTATGCTTATCCTTAACTATTACATTTACGTTTGGCACATCCATCTTCAAAAGTTTTTGAACAATTCATCATGTGGCCAAAATGAGCTGGTATTTGCCCCACACTCGCTTGACATTGGAGATTCTCCTGCATCATTAGGATTGGTCCTTCTAGTAGCCATAGCCATATTTTTACTTTCAACATTTCTTTCCACCTTAAATGCATTCTCCAATGATTTGGGTTCCCAAAGGTGAACCTCATGTTGAATGTTATTCTT
>ML781526.1:617030-679985 GCA_009831015.1 Picea engelmannii | reverse complement strand
GGTGTCGTGGAAAACATCAATCTTGGTGTTAATTGCACACCTGACGAAGTGGCTTCTTACACCACTTTGTTCCAAGAATTCCGCGATGTCTTCGCATGGAGCTATGAGGAAATGCCAGGGATTGACCCCTCCATCGTCATACATGAAATCAAAACCTACCCTGGCGCAAAACCGATTCGACAGAAACTCCGTCCAGTTCACCCTAAAAAACTGGCAGCCATAAAGGCAGAAGTTGAAAATCTTCTAAAATCTGGCTTTATCTACCCTGTCCCCTTAACGGAATGGGTCTCTAACCTCGTTCCAGTGGCCAAGAAACAAGGGACCATCCGTGTCTGCGTAGATTATAGTGATCTGAACAAATCTTGTCCCAAAGACAACTACCCCACACCCTTTATCGATCAAATCATCGATAATTGCGCGGGAAGCATGGTTTTCTCTTTCATGGATGGATTTTCCGGATACAACCAGATTGAAATCTTACCTGCTGATCAACATAAGACAACCTTTATCTGCCCTTGGGGAACTTTCGCATACCGAAAGCTACCTTTTGGCCTTAAAAATGCTGGTGCCACTTTCCAGCGAGCCATGTCGTACGCTTTCCACGACATCAAGCACATCGCAGAACCCTACCTCGATGATTTACCCGCCCATTCATCCAATCGACCTGATCACATTGATCACTTGCGGGCAATTTTTCTTCGATGTCATTTCTATCGTATTCGATTGAACCCGCACAAATGCATCTTCGTCGTCGAATCCGGTCGACTCCTTGGCTTCATCGTCTCAAAAGACGGCATCAGAGTAGATCCCCTGAAGATCCAAGCCATTCTAGCCTTACCCCCACCCAAAAACTTGACCCAACTCCAAAGTTTGCAAGGCAAAGAAAACTTCCTCCGCCGTTTCATCTGTAATTACGCTGAGATCACTAAAGGATTTATGCGACTACTGTAGAAAAATGTCCCTTTCATCTGGGATGAAACTGCTCAACGGTCATTCGACGCTCTCAAGCACGCTCTGACCCATGCTCCTTTGTTACATCCCCCCGATTACACAAAGGATTATCTCCTTTACCTAGCTGCTTCTACTTCCACCATTGCAATGGTGTTAGTTCAAGAAGACTCTAACGGCGAAGAACACATCATTTACTATCTGAGCAAGAGTTTATCCGGGCCCGAACTCAGATACTCCCATGTCGAGAAACCGGCTATGGCAGCTGTCATTGCTGTCCAACGCTTCCACCACTACATCTTATTACGCACCACCACGGTCATTGCAAAATCTAACCCCATGTACCACGTCTTGACATGCCAAGTACTTGGGGGCAAATATTCGACATGGATCGTCATTCTTCAAGAATTCGATCTTGAGTTTACCAAGGCCAAAGGCAAAAAATCCCTGGTGTTTGCCGAGCTCATCTGTGCTCTCCCAAGTGCCGATGACAACAATGAACCTAGAGACCTCCTTCCCGATGAGTCTCTCTTTCTCATCAGCACCTCTGACCCTTGGTATGGAGACATTCTCCTTTACCTTCAAACCCAACGCTTTCAGCCGAACATCTCTCGCGAAGAGCACCGACGTATATGTCACCACGCTCGCCGTTACCTTATCCTCGGCGACACTTTATATCACCGTGGTATTGACACCATTCTTCGGCGATGTCTAATTCATGAAGAGGCTGAACGCGTCCTGAACGATTGTCATCTTGGCGCTTGTGGCGGTCACCTTTCCGGGATGGCCACAGCCCAAAAAATCCTACGTGCCGGCTACTTTTGGCCCTCTATCTTTAAAGATTGCATCGAGGCTATCAAAAAATTCCCACCCTGCCAAATCTTCAATAAGAAGGCATGAACCCACCCTACTGCGCTGCACCCTATTATCGCCATCGGCCCCTTCTCAAAATGGGGAATCGATTTCATGCAGTGTAAGCCTACCTCAGCCGGGGGGCACAGTTACATCATCGTCGCTGTCGACTATTTCACAAAATAGGCTGAGGCTATGCCTACCTTTCTGAACGATGGCCGCACTGCAGCTCTTTTTCTTTTCAACCACATCATTACTCGTTTCGGAGTACCACATGCCATTGTCACCGACCATGGTGCACACTTTAAGAACCAGATGATGAGCGAATTACACGTTAAATTGGGTTTTCGTCATGAAAACTCATCCCCTTATTACCCTCAAGAAAATGGACAGGTTGAAGCTATCAACAAGGTCCTAAAAACCATGATCCAACGCATGGTGGGGGAAAACAAGACATCGTGGCATTTACAACTGTTCTCCGCTCTCTGGGCCTATCGCACGTCGGCAAAAACCTCAACCGGATTCACTCCCTTCCAGTTGGTCTATGGCATCGAAGCCGTACTACCCATCGAGTGCGAAATTCCGTCACTTAAATTGAAAGTTGAACTCCTACCCCATACTTCTGCGGAAGAAGAACGATTCTTGTACCTATCCAAACTAGACGAAACACGTCGTGACGCTGCCCTCATCAATGAGGCACATCAGAAATGAATCAAAAGTCAATATGACAAGTCTGTCCAACCTCGAGCCTTCGTAGAAGGTGACTTGATCCTCGTTTACAACCAAGCACACGATAAATTGGGAACAGGAAAGTTAGAACCAATGTGGCACGGTCCTTACATCGTGAAAAGAGTTCTACACAGAGGCGCCTACGAACTAGTAGATTATGATGGAGTTTCCTTAGGAGAGCCCCGAAACGGGCTTTACCTTAAGAAGTACTACGCCTAGATCACCTGGCATCTGTACTTTGTACATTATTGTATTTTAATTTTGGTGTGCCTTTTCTTTCGCGTGCTCGAGTTTTTACCGTTTTCCACTCATGACTGTGCATGTGTTTTCATGCGCAGATGAGGTCTGATTTTCCTATCTTATTTGGGTTCGCGGATGGTGCCAGCCGACATACCCGGAACATTGCTTCGGCAGCCTGGGTCATCTACCAGTTTAATGAGGTGGTGAGTTCAGGAGGCATCTGTTTAGGACCAACAACCAACAACATGGCAGAATATCACGCTGTCATCGGGCTATTAACCCAGGCCTCCTCTCTAAGTATCTCTTGCATCATCATTTACTTAGACTCCCAACTCGTGGTTTATCAACTTAACCGCATCTATGCTATCCGCAATCCTATCCTGCTATGGCTACACTTGCAAGCTCGCCATCTCGAACGAATGTTCGATTACATCGAATACAGACACATCCCAAGAGAACTTAATAGTGTTTCAGATTCATTAGCCAATTACATCATGGATAGATATTTAGCCCACAGATAAGATGCAAGGAAAAGAAAAACTGTACATTACATGTAAATTGAAAACACATCACAACATCATCATGTACAAACCATCGACATCGTAAAAACTCGAAACTGTATATGTATATATATATATGGCGTGACTGAAATGTTTACATTAAATCAAAAAGTCTGTAAGAGTAACAAAATGTTGGGCTCATCCACCCGTACAACTTCGCCAGACAAGGCATACAAAAAACATGACACTCAGGAAACTCTAATCTCCCTACTCCACATGGTGCTGAGTTTAATACACTACTGTGCGCACTACATGCCTCAACAGAGAATTGATATTCTCTGGCACCCCTACAGTATGTCGCTGCAAATGCAGAGGCACGTCCCCCCTCCGAAGAGGAGGGATACCCATCGTGAGCCCCTGAAGGTTCCTCTCAACCTCCCGAAGGCCCACCACTGGGACTACTGGGTCTGCTGCAACTGGAACTCCACCACGACGTCCTGGCGCTGGTATGTCCACCGGGCGCATTGCTCCCTTGTCTGCACATCGGAAGTAAAAACATTTGTTAGACACTCTCTTACATACCCAAAAAAAAAATATATAACATGTAAAATACATAAAAAACACAAAAAGAAACTGGCGACAAGATATGACTTGGTCTTTTACCCGACTCATCCCAATCCTCTCTGTCAGGTAGGATCAAATCCATGCTCCTGCGGAAATCCACATCCACATAGGGGAAGTCCTCGATCCAAAGGACCTGCCGCCTCAACCAGGAAAAGAAGTCACCGGTAAAGTGGAACTCTGATTCCGAAACCAACCTCGGGGACAAGCTGGTCCACCTCTCCATCCGAGGCTCATCTACTGGTCGAACCGCCAATGCAATCTGAGGCTACATCTGAGGGATGCGCTCCATAAAAAACGAGACTAAGAAAGAACCGTAGCCAAATTGCTTTTGACCATTCCTACACCGAGTAATTTGTTCCTTTACATTCCTAAGGAACGTCGCACTCCAGTTGAATAGTGTAGGCTCTAGACACTGGACGCCATAAGCTACCTGTGACCTCGAAGCCAAATGGGCACTGGTGCTACCAGTCGCACTAGTAATAGCAAACAAAATAGACCGAAGAGCCAGGTCATGGACATCCTTGATGGGAATCCGACCTCCCACCAATCTTGCTCCCAGAACACAATGACGTGCCAAATACACATCTACCTGCTCTGGCAGTGCTCTCTTCCCAGTAAAATCTATAGGAACCCCTCTTTTCGAGAGGCCGGTCAGAAAATAAATGTCTTCCAACTCGATAGTCAGAAGCTGCATGCCAATACGAAATCCCTGCTCATTGGTGTCCCAGAGACCAATGATGTGCTCAAGAAATAAAACTTCACTCTTCATTTTCTGCAGTTTGAAGAATTTGAGTAACCCACAGGACCTCAAAGCGGCCCGCGTACGGGGGCTTCATAAAGCAGCTATATCGTCCATTTCATGTTCCCGCTCTTTCCACTCGATCATGGTCACCGAATATGTCTACAAAACAAAAATTAAAATTCACATCATTTCCCACGTTTTTAACATTTCGGCAAAAATTCAAAAAGCATTTTAAAAGCATGAAAACAAATACCCATGACATCAAAAGGCGACTAATCATCTTTTTAGACCAACACGACCTTAAACATTCATCAAGCAATGATTAAAACATGACAAAATCAAAAAACGTTTTTGGGAAATTCGTGGGTCCATAGAGGGAGTTTTCGTCGAATTTTTGGGATAAAACAATCGATCTAACCTATGGTTAAAGTCCAAGCATATTAACCATCATTTCCCAATGCTAATTCGTGGATAATTCCTCCCGTTTTATTAATTTTAATGAAGAGGCCGATTTGGTCCAAAATGGTCGACCTAGGGCATCATGTTTTAAAATAATTATGCTATTTAAATCAAATTGAAACCATACAAATGAAAGAGCAGTGAACGAGGACCTACCGGGTTTGAACGGTGTGCAAAACAGTTGACCGTAGCCTCCGCAGCGAGAAGAACAAGCTTGGCTCCAGTTGAGATGCTCCAATGCTCCACAAATCTTTGTGAATAAAATGGTAAATGAAGTTTTTGGGTAAATCTATATTTATTAAAATTTCATTTTCATAGACTATAGTCATTTTGGGTTTCTCTGCTGGTAAAAATGATCTCACTAATACCCAGTTTGAAGCTTCTGGCATTACAAGACTTTTTGGCGGTTCTAATGAATTATTCACCTTGTCAATTTTATGGGCACAGTCTTAGTTCGTTCTCAAGCCCGACAACATGAGAACGTAACCGGGTAAACTTTTATCGCTTTTTCGAACCCGTATGAATGCATCACCCAAAAAAGGAGCCCCCCTGGAGTCTACTTTAAACCCTTTTCAGACTCTCTAAACATGAAAAGATTGTCGAGCGATCTTGCTTTCTTTCACGCTCGTTAAACGGTCAGAAAGAGCATCTTTCGAGCAATAGTTTAACCCTTTTTCGGTCTCGATCGACTACTGTACGAAAAAGGCACTGAGAGAGTTCTCTTTTAAGCGTTTTTCCAAACTCTATAATCCCGAAAATACTTCGAGTGTTCTGTCTATGGACTCGTTAAAGCATACATCGACAGACCCATATGGGACCGAGCCCTTACTTCTTCCGGTTCGTTAAACAAGGGAAGAGGAACTTACCAAAGGTGAGTTATATCGAGCATGTGTTATCCTCCTCGAGCTCGTTAAATGAAAAAGAGGTACTCATCTATCTAGATGGGGGAAAAATTGAAAGGAACAAGCCAAGCAGTCTCTTGAGAACACCTTCCAGCACTTCTTAGAGTCGCCCTTGAACACGGCACTTGGTCATTTTGCCCATGTCATAAACCGTTGAACCTCTGCACTGAGCCAATCTCCGAGTCTCCTTTCACTCCTTTGGGTCGCCCGACGTAAGTCGCAATATCCATTGTACGATTTTGGTCCATGTTATGATTTGTTGTCGTGCCTCAGTGTTCAAGGGAAGTATCCGCCTCAAGAGTCAACCATCCCTAATATCTTGCCTCAAAACCTGTGTCAGTCCATGTCCATTTGATATACCACTTACATCTCCACATTTGTTTCGCGTCGTTGATGGGGGATACATCAAGGCCCTCCCTCGACGAGTCCATCCTTGTCGACTCCAACACATCATCCAGGGATCGGACTTAGAAACCCGTTAGTACTTTGGGACCTGCATGCCTCAATGGTAGGCCTCCTCACGTTCGACAGTGGGTTTACATCATTGACCCCTGATCGAATGATTCCACGAGTGTTCGACTTCAGCTCATCTATTCACATTCGCTGGAATGTACTAGGGTACCTTGGGAATCATCGACATTAATGGTGATCTCCCTCGCACTTGTTAACGGTTTACCTCATTGACCGGTAATCAAGTGGTTTCTGCCATGTTCGACGCCAAAACATATATTCACATGGTCAGATTCGTACCATGTTGGGATTAATATGAAGACCCTGGGTTGAACCGTCACTTTGATGAATGATCCACCTAGGTTGCGAAGGGACTCTATTGGACAAGTGTCGCATACATTGTTACATAGATCCACATTGTATTGGTCGTGGCTATGGCTTATCATCTCGTAGATCCACTGTGTATTTCTCGTGGCTACGATCAGTTCATGTCATTAGAGTATAGATCCACAATGTATTTTCGGTGGCTATACCCATTGTTATCAATACGATTATGGATCCGCAGTGTATTTTATGGCGGCCATATCTTGCAAGTCTTGATCTCCCAAGCATAGGTATGCCTGCCTTGGGTTTTGAAATATGTCATGATATTGGTTGGATGTTTGTGTGCAGCTTCCGTCAGGTTCTCCGAGTCTAAACCCTTGCTCGAACGTCTACAAAGTACTTCAGTCATCAGCCTGCATCTTCTAACTTCATACTTTGGGGGGCATTCTGTTACACATCCAAATCACTCAACTGGATAAGTGTCGCACATACCTCTCACTTGTCGCAAATGTCGCAACTCCTGCACAACTTGTGTAAATGTCGCAAGTTGGTCATAAGGGTGTCGTAAATACTATTGGATCATGTTACCTCAATGACGACATCACAAAGGCACTTGAAACATCTCATTTACTCAGTTTGAAGGGAAGAAATTGGTCTACTGAAGTCAAACATCTCTTGACACCTTAAAGAGCTTCATAATCAAGGTTTTGGAAGGGGAACGCTCCTCTAACACTACCTGAGGAGCGCTGGCGCCCTTCCACCATGGTTGAGGGGCGTTATAGCGCTCTTCCACCCCTTTGCAGGAGCGTTATCCAACTTTGGAGCGCTGGCGCTTCTCTGGACCCTTCTGGGAGCGTTATAGCACTCTGTGACCTTATTAAAGGAGCGCTCCCTATTCTGGGTGAACTGTTAAGCCCGGTGAGAAGAATAAGGGGAGAATCATTCGAGTTTAGGAGGAAGTTAAGCTCGAATTCTTTGTTTTATCAAAAGATCTCTTAATCAAGGAAGAGGTTCCTAACTGGTTCTAAACATAACTTGAGTGGTTAGCCTCTTCCCAACCTATATAAGCAAGCTCTATTGGTGAAGAGAGGAGGAAGAAATGTATATGTGAAACTTATGATCTTGGAGGAAATCTGCAGTCAGCTAGAGAAGAACCATCAGTGCAGCTGCTGCCATCCAGGTTGTGGATCTTTCAGACAAGGGTTAGACGAAGGGGACCTGACGAAGCTGTTGCATTCGCATCTACGATTGTAAGTACTGCAGTCGTCATTCTCATTAATATGACATGCTTGGCCTGTTTCTTTCTAGTTTGTGTCCGATGCTACATGAACTTATCATTCAGTGATAGATCTGTTTTCAAGCTAATGTCAATGGAGTAGTAAGTGGTCATATCTTCATTTGTCCGTAGACCTCAACGAGGAGAAAAGGATTGGAGCGCAACTCGGAGCGTGCAGGGACAAACATCAGTTAAAAGGTGCTTCTGTTACTCTTCCTTCTCATGCATTAGGCTTAGATAGATTCGAAATAAATTCAGTGTCCATGATAAGCACTTTTCTGTCTAAGGTTAAGGTCAAGCCTTAGAGGTCGATCTACTTGTCCGCAGGTAGATTTTCCTACAACAGATGGTGGTACAACACTTCATACCATACAACTACACGCATGACTCCTTTTGAAGCGGTATATGGACAGAAGCCACCTTCAGTTCTCTCATACTTACCGAGTGCCTCTAAGGTCCAGTCGGTTGACCTAACACTTACAACTTGAGAGGCTATTCTTCATACACTCAAAGAGAATTTGGTCATGGCACAGAATCGCATGAAGCAACAAGCATATCAAGGTTGCTCTAAACGTTAATTTGCAGAAGGGGATCAGGTGTTTCTTCGACTGCAACCTTACAAGCAAAATTCCCTCAAGGCTGAGCATTTTCAGAAGCTAGCACCAAAATTTTATGGTCCTTATATCATGCTCAAGCATGTGGGACAAGTCGCCTATCAGTTATCTTTGCCCAGCCACTCGAAGCTACATCTTGTTTTTCATGTTTCATGCTTAAAGAAGGTGATTGGAGCTAAGTGCCAAATTCAAACCAACCTTCCAGAGTTAGCTAAAGAAGGATCCATTTGGATACAACCATAGGTAGTTTTGGACCAGCGTGAGCATTGCACACATTAGAGAACCATCAAGGAAGTGCTATTCCAATGGAAATATACAACTCCAGTAGACGCCACTTGGGAACTAGCTACCATTCTGCAGCAATTTCATCATCTCAAGCCTTGAGGACAACGATGTCTTTAAGGGGATGGATATATTAGGGTCCTAACCCGCACATAGGTAGAACAATATATTCGGATGTAATAAAGGTCAATATTAATAAAGCCTTTCAATAAAATAGAATAAGGAAGATGTAAGAAGACCTAATAGAAGCTTCCGCTTCTATAAGGGTCTTCCTCTAGATGCTTCTTTTTAGTATAAATGGGAGTCGAGGGTATGAGAACCCTATCTTGGATATTATTGTAATATAGCTCTTCTCAACTGGAGGTTTCCCCCTCGAAGAGGCCCGCGAACATTGCTTTCAGATTCAAAGTGTTATTTCCGTTGTTATTCTTATATCATTTCAGTGTTATTGTGGTGAATGTTTTGGTTATATTATTGTTATTCTACCATTACTAGCATTTTATTTATGTTCTGCATACATTTTATATCTGGTATATTACATCTCCTCTCTGTTGTTCCAAACTCTAGCCGAGGCCCCTTCTTATACCAAAAATTATGCGGTTAGGAATAAATGAAGGTGCTTGGCGCGCTGGCAGGTGGAGCTATTTTAAGTCATTAGTTATCAGAGTCCTGGGGTCGAATCCCATGGGCCTCCATTTTTTTGGCACATAGTTAAACCATATGGTGGAGGTTCTCGTGTCGGTTTAGTGGACTGCTAAATCTGACAGGTTTCTATACAGTTGGCGGGGTTCTTAATATATACATGTATATATATTTTTAAAATTCAGTCACAGGTTGTCATTGTGCATTTGCATGCTTCCATGTGGTAGCCAATCATTGGCCCACGTCACCTCACTTGCATAGTCAGTCTGCTACCTATATATAGATGCCTCATCAACCTGCCACCTTTCGTACAGATGCCATGTGTCTTTTACGGACTGTATAGATTTCACGTGGCACTTTTTCATTGGTCCACGTGTCAGCCTCAAATGTCCAAAAATGAATGACATGTGGCAGCCTCTGGTGCTTCCACGTGGCATGTTGACATCATCATGACATGTTTCACCCTATGCACTTGCCACGTATGTTGTACGAATGTTGATGTCATTCGTACTGATGTTGACGTTAATAGTACATATGTTGACTCATCCCTGTTGACAGGGATAGGTTGACCAAAATTTGACCGCTTATAAATTTCAATCCATAACTTCGTTTGACGAGTCGTTTGCATCATTAGAAATCTTGCGATGCACTATTTACGATCATACCATTTTGAATGAGTTTTTGAAAATTCAAATTTTTTTCCTTTTGTTGTCTTCTGAAGCCATTCTGAGTTTTTTGAGTGGCCTCTGTGAGTCTGATTTGTTCTTAGCCTTATCTGGATCTGTTTTGGATCATGCCTTCCCAATGAGATCTTTTTAGACCACCAGAAGATTTCATCAATAAAATGGTAAGTGAGGGAAGAGTCCCCTCACTTTATCCTTCTCAATCCACTTTGCCTTGCTTGGATGTGTGCCCTTTAATCCTACTCGAAGATAATCAACATCACCCCTGCGTGAAGTCCTCGTCCTTCTGTCCAGGATGATATCTTCCTGTAACTCATCCAAGTACTAAGGTGAAAACTCATCAACTGAAGGTATTGAAACTTCCTCATCCTGATCCATGATCATGGGAGGTTCAAAAAGTTTCAATTTCTCTACGTTCACAATGGAGTAAATCTGCATATAAGGTGGAAGATCTAAACGAAAAGCATTAGTGTCGTTTTTCTCCAAAATAGTGAAGGGTCCATATCAAATGGGCTTGAGTTTCTTTCCTTCACCCTTCAATTATTCTTTGTTGATGTGAAGCCATACCCGGTCTCCAACCTGGAACTAATGATCAACCCTATGCTTGTCATGCCAAGCCTTATACTATGCTTGACTCTTCTCCAACTGTTCCATAACTACTTGGTGTATCTACTGAATCCTATGGATGAACTTGTGAGCTCTATCCTCTATTTGTTATTCATTCACATTGGCATTTATCCCATACATAAATTCCAAAGGAACCTTTGGTAGGTACCCAAAACACGTCTCAAAAGGTGAAATCTGAGTGGATGAATGTAAATCTCGGCTATAAGCATGTTCTACATAGGGTATCTATTCATCCCATAACTTAGGATGCTTTCTGCAGTAGCCTCAAAGAAAAAATACCATTGTTCTATTTACCACCTCTATCTATTTGTCAGTCTGTGGATGGAAAGCAGTGCTCCTCTTCAATTTGTTGTCCATCATTCTCCACAATCTAGTCCAAAAGTCCCCAAGGAATCGATTATCTCGATCCAAGAAAATGGACGTGGGTAACCCAAAGTGAACCCAAACATACTAAAATAAGAGATTATAAGTCTACTCAGCAGTCATCTACTTTTTACATGGCATCAAGATACACATCTTGTTGAACCTATCCACTATGACATACAAATAATCATGACCCCCTTTGGTGATCCGAAAAGATCTTTTAAAGACAATGGTTGAGTTTTTAAAGCATGAGTTAAATAACCATTTAGGAATTGACTGAAAGAGGAAGAATTATAGGTGAAACATGGCAGCCATAAATAAATATACATATCTAGAAATAAGCATTAATAAACAACAAACCATAAACACAAAGTTGATAACGGAGTTCAACAATCTCGCCTGCGTCTCTGGGCCTTTGTCCTAGTGGGTGAGGCTTTCTTATTTCTGTTCAAAGCTTTAAAAGTACATCATAAAATTCCCAAAAGGATTACAAACTGATATGGTCATGTTCTACCAGATCTCAAGAACCCAACAAAACTGATGGCACTGAAAACGGATGCACGAAGCTCCCAGAAATGGACCGCAAAGGTGCTCTCCTCATTGGCTTCCCTGCATAAAAATGGATTTGGCTCAACAATTATTCATCATTTTCCCATTCTGAACCTCCTTCCATGGCTTCAAGAACCTCTGGTTTATATAGGCTTGAAGTGGACAACAAACTCCCAACTTCTCCCCAAGATCTTTCCCAAAAAAGGGCCAAAGATCCTCCAAAAATGACTAAAATCCATCAATATCAGGCATTAAATTAATAAAAATATTAATTATATAGTATAAAACCCACTTTTGGCATATAATAGGGTGCATCCCCTTATCTTCGGGCTCCTAGTCACCTATGTGCACCCATGTGGCCAAGCGCTGAGTGCTAACGCATTGCCCCCCCTGGATTCCTGGCCTCGGTCGTATACTATGGTCATGTGGCCTCGGGCTATGCATCCACGCGCTCTGAACTGGATAGACCCACGACGGTTTAGCCCATGGTTATGCCCTTAGTCGACAGGCTAGCTTGACCAACTGGATGCTAACCCATAATCCATGTGAACAATATTGAGGTAGGGGCCCGATTCATATGGCGTGGTCATATGTTGTATACACGAGATCAATAGTTACACATAATAGGGGGCTATACCATATATCCACGCCAAAGCATAGTGTATGGTCATGTGATATATTCATATGGTAATGTGTCGGGGGATGGGGCTAGTCCCCAACCCTTTATTCCACCCAACGAACATTATTTCAAGCTTAAATATAACATTTTCACATATGTTATTCAGTACCATTGTGGGCGGATTGGTAGCCTGGCCCTGCCAAACCTTTCACCGTTGGGACCATAGGTCATGGGTTTGACTATGATGGACTCCAAACTTTTTCCATTCAACCGCTAACCAATGGATGGGTGCCATGTGGCAGCCTAGGACTGGGCCACGTGGCACCATGATATTTGCCAATAATATGCCACATGTCAAGCTCAGATTCGTGCACTTTCACCTGCCCAGTTAGTGCCACTGTACTTGCCACATCACTGTATGGTTGTATGGCCTGTAGAGTCAGCTTCCACATGAGAACTATATGGACTACACAGTCATCAATTTTTGTCTCTTTGACAAAATGAAAAGACTGCGATATCTTTTGCATATGGTGTTTGTTTTGAGCCCGTTCAAGTTGCATTGCGTTCGTATCGATGAGGCCTACACACACATCTGTTTTGAATCCATTCTGAGCACTTTGATTTTTAGGCCTTCCTGGATCCATTTTGGCTCATGGATCCAATTCTGGATCACATCTCCCAACTAAATACCTTTTGTTCCTTCAAAAGGATACTAACCAGTCATCAAGTGCAGGATAGGCCACCCCACTTGTTCTCTATCTTTAAACTTTGTCTTGTGCACCTGTCTCATCAAGATCAACTGTAAAACTACCATGATCACTGACAGCATATCGTTAGCCACTTGTACTATGTCACATCTTACTGAAGCCACTATCATCCATGTTGACAACATTACTAATGATAACATCAGAAATATGACTGCAAATGAGCTAATATGTTTGTAATACTTGCATGACATTAGATTATCTTGAAGCAAAGTATGATTGAACTTCCATTCTACAATCATATCTTGTTCTTGCATAATATCAATTACTTGATTTGGGACAATTATAGGTGTGTTGCTTCCATGAGCTGCCTTTCTTAATTGTTCCATTGTTTGAAGAGATTGATTTTCCTTTAAATGATGAGCATGTACAACATATTCTTTTCCTGCTTTGATTAAGTGATATTGATTCTTTTCTCTATAGAAGATTACTTTGAGATCATACAAATAAGGACTTCCTAAGACCATTCCACATTCATTGAGTGGCACCACATCACATGTTACCTCATCCACAAACTTAGATGAAATTGCAAACTTTAATGGGCATTGCTTTGTTATGTGCAATTTATGATTGTTGCTTATCCATTTAAGTGAGTAAGGCTTATGATGCATTTGAGTGTTTAATCCCAATTGCTTAACCACTTCCTCTAAAATCATGTTAGATTGAGATCCACTCTCTATCAATGTGTTGAACTTAGTATGCCTCATTATGACCCTTAAGTGAAACAATTTACTTCTAGAATCAAATCCATCACCAATTTTACCTACCAAACCAACCATTGAAACTTTAGATTCATCACCTAAATCTGATCCCAAGTCTATTGGTCGTGATGTTGTTGCAACTATTTTCCTCCCTTTCCTCTCTTTGAACCACTTCAGTCTCTTCTCAGGATGCAATTGCCAACAATGGTCCTCATCATGCCCTTCTTTCTTGCAATGCTTGCAATATGGCTTCTCTTCCTTTCTTGCCATTCCAGTTCCTTTTGTCCTCTTTTCTCGAAGACGATTCCCCTAATACATCGACTCATGTTTTCCCTACTTCAATGTATGTTGCTTGAACATAAAACTCATCAAGATTAGTAGGTCCAAACATAAATATAGTGTTTCAAATATGTGAAGGTAAACCTCTTATATACTTCATAAGAGTTTCTTGAGTATGTAAAGGAATATCTAACATCAATGCCATTTTATGAAATCCATCTGTGTATTCTTGCATTGTTTTTCCTTTTCTTAGTTTAAGACCTTTCCATTCAATTAAATCCTTCTCTTTATAACCCAAAGGATAGAATTTATTTCTAAGTGCAGAAACAAAAACTTTCCATGATGGAAATACATTACCCACTTGTTGCATGCCATTTTGCAACTTGCTTTGCCACCAGATGAGTGTTGTGCCTGCAAGTCTAAGCAATGCCAACTTGATTTGAGTTGCCTCATCCTTGATTTATTGCACATTGCAATAAACCTCCATCTATCTGACCTAGTTATCAATCCTCTCCGCATTTACTTCACCATCATAAATAGGTAATTCAAATTTCCCATCAAGCTTAAGTAAAGGAATTTCATTTTTATGTTTATGGACATGTTTTCTTGCTGTGGATTTAGAACATGAACTTGAAGAATAAAAAGTTGATGGAGAAGAAGGAGGTGAAGGAGGATTTTGAGGAGGATTCTCTCCTTATTCATTTTTTACCTTTGAAGATTCACCTAGAATCATCTCTTCCGCTCCAAGTAATCCTCATATATAACCTTCATCATCTCCGACATCGCGAAGAAAGTCTTTCGAAACTCTTTCTCATCATGAGAAAGTCCCTCTTCTGATGCCATCTTCTCACTTTGAGAAGTTCTCTTTCTCGATCCAATATCAGGATTCTCTTTAGTAGGCTCTCCTTCACCATGATTCATCTGTTCCCTGGTAATCATGCAAACTCAAAAACCAACCGTCAACTAGCTCTGATACCACTTGATCCGAAAACATCTTTTAAAGGCAATGATTGAGTTTTTAAAGCATGAGTTAAATAACCATTTAGGAATTGAATGAAAGAGGAAGAATTATAGGTGAAACATGGCAGCCATAAAGCAATATACATATCTGTAAATAAGTATGATGAAACAACAAACCATAAACACAAAGTTGATAATGGAGTTCGGCAATCTCGCCTACGTCTCTGGGCCTTTGTATCAACGGGTGAGGTTTTCTTATTTCTATTCAAAGCTTCAAAATTACATCATAAAAGTGAAAAAATTATTATAAACTAATTTGTTCTTGTTCTACCAGATCTCAAGAACCCAAAAAAATTGACGGCACTAGAAACGGATGCACGAAGCTCCCAGAAATGGCCCGCAAAGGTGCTCTCCTCATTGGCTTCCATGCATAAAAATGGATTTGGCTCAAACATTATTCAGCATTTTCTTGTTCTGAACCTCCTTCCATGGTGACAAGAACCTCTGGTTTATATAGGCTTGAAGTGGACAACAAACTCCCAACTTCTCCCCGAGATCTGGCCTCAAAAAGGGCCCAAGATCCTCCAAAAATGACTAAAATCCATCAATATCAGGCATTAAATCAATAAAAATCTTAATTATATAGTATAAAACCCACTTTTAGAATATAATAGGGTGCATCCCTTATCTTTGGGCTCCTAGTCACCTACGCACACCCATGTGGCCAAGCATTAAGTGCTAGCGTGCTGCCCACCCCGGATTCCTGGTCCCGGTCGTATATTATGGCCATGTAGCCTTGGGCTATGCATCCACGAACTATAAACTAGATAGACCCCCGACGATTTAGCCCACGGTTATGCCCTTGGTCGATGGGCTAGCCCGGATGACCGGGCGCTAACCCATAATCCATGCTAGCAGTATTGAGGTAGGGGCTTGGTTCATATGGTGTGGTCATATGTTGTATACACGAGATCGAGACTTACACATACTGGGGGGATATACCATATATCTGCGCCAAAGAATAGTGTATGGTCATGTGATATAGTTGTATGGTAATGTGTCAGGGGCTGGGGCTAGGCCCGAGCCCTTTATTCCGCCCAACAAACATTATTTCAAGCTTAAATATAACATTTTCACATATGTTATTAAGTACCATTGTGGGCGGGTTGGTAGCCTGATCATGCCAAACCTTTCGCCACCCTGACCGGAGGTCATGGGCTCGACTCCGGTGGACTCCAAACTTTTTCCATTCAACTGCTAACCAATGGAGGGGTGCCACATGGCAGCCCAGGACTGGGCCATGTGGCACCATGCTATTTTCCAATAATATGCCACGTGTCAAGCTCATATTCGTCCACTTTCATTGTAACACACACACGATAGGG
Source organism: Picea engelmannii (assembly GCA_009831015.1). NCBI lineage: Eukaryota > Viridiplantae > Streptophyta > Pinopsida > Pinales > Pinaceae > Picea > Picea engelmannii. The sequence continues at coordinate 663,471 of ML781526.1, read as the reverse complement.
CATAAATAAAAAAAATCATTTTTTCTCAATTAGTGGATTCCTCCATCTATGGTCTCTAATCATGGTCAATGGAAGTCAGGAAAGAACCTCAAATCTACTTAACATGCCTTTTTTCCCTTCAAGCACAGGTTATATGGAAGCCACGGCTTTCTCCTTAACACCTTTAAGCTTCAGCATATTTAGGCACTAGCTCTCCTGGTTAAGCCCCTCCCTTTATGTGACCAAGGATCAAATCATGATTTCATGTTTCACGAGTTCCCATAACTCTTACTTTCGGTTTCCTAAGCCACGAATTCCTGATAAGACTAGATCTACGGTCCATGATATTTCTTTGATCGATGGCTGCGATCAAGTCACGATTTTGCGTTTTGCGACTTTGGAGGTTAGTTCACCTCTGTTCTCCCGATTCCTGATTTCCCGATATTTGTGAGCATTAGATCGACGACTCACAACTCCCCACAATCTAACGACTCATATCAAATCATGATTTCATGTTTCACAAATTCTCACGATTCCACCCTTTGACTTCTCTGAGTCGTGAGTCAGTGAAAATGATGATCTCTCACCACGTGTCCTCCTGGGATAGTTATGATGATTTTAGGACTTTGGAACCTTGTTCCTCTCATGTACCCTCAAGGCTTATCGTAAGTGCACTTTACCTTGATTGGGCAGCCATGATTCTTTTGTGCTCAAACTGAACGACTGAGATCTGTTCTCCTTTGTGCTTACTCCTCGTTGTCTGGACTTTGATATGATGGTCCAGATCTTTCACAGTGATGGATCCAATGATCAATGTAGATCCTCCTTTCAATCTTTCACTTTCTTTCCTGACTAAGAAGATTTTAGATGTTTCAAAGTTATCGACATTCAATTTACTTCCTCTGATGTATGGGTCTCGACTCCCACTTTCCCTCCTGATCTTACGAACTTGAGACAAGTTTGCTTCTTGAACCTCATTTATGCTTCAGAAAGGCACTTATCTCTTTTGAGCTTGGTTCTTAGGGAATTTTGAATTCCCACATACTCTTGTGTTAATCTACTCACATCAGATCGATGGTCCATGACCTTCCTTGATTCAATGGTCCAGAGCACATCGCAACTTTGGGATTAATGAGTTTAGTCACACCAACGTGCGAATATCTCGATGTGCGAATCCCCGATATCCACATTCCAACGATCAAGGAGGGTCCCGATATATCCTTAGATCTACGGTCTAGATCACATCGCAATTTCGAGTTTTGGGAGTTTAGTCATGCCAACGTGAGAATCTCCCAATGTGTGATCTTGTGAAGATTGAAGGAGTCGAGGCATTAATGCCTGCACTCCTTCTTCCAATATAACAGCTGCAATAGACCTTGGATCCTCCCGAAAGGATATCGTTCATTCTTCCTCCAAACGAAAGGATATTCCCTTTCGATACTTGAATCTCACTATCCTTCCTAAGCTTCGTCAGTTATGAAGGACTTAAGAGAATTCTCTCTTTCTCCTGGACTTAACGCATAGAAGGGTATTCTACACACCTCTTGCGCTCCTTCATAAATTCTATAACTTAAGTAGTTCTCAGTCTCTACTTGCCTTGTAGAGAGCCGGTGCATATCTGCACTACCTTTCCTAATCTTAACAAACTTCGTCCTCCAGGGGACTCGGAAAGACTAGGTGGGTCGACATGCATACATGAAACTGTGTCCAAGGTCGACAAACATACATTTCGTGACTCTAGCTTAAGCCACCATAGGATGCAAAAATTTATGAGTATAAACTATATTCCATCCATATGATTTCCTACTTGCCTAATTTCACATTCAGGCAGATACAAAAGAAGAAAATACAATATAAATCATTAAGAAAACATAACCATCCCTGCAACATTCATAGGATATCCAACCTTAACTCACAATACCACTTAAATACATAAGATATGTGATTACTTATCTATTACAAGTGGTAGCCAACTAACTGACTGTGGGTGTTCGTCCTTCCACCCTACCATAGGCTCAGAGGCATTCATTTTTAGCACTCTGGCCACCCCCGTGCCAAGCCATGATATCACCAGGGAACTCTCGCGGTTCTCAAAGATTGTTTCTCTGTTCAGCTTCTACTCGGGTTCGGTCCTCTGCAACTTTCAGATATTTTCCCTTTCTATTATGGCCTCAGTGAGGTTTATCAAATGCTCACTTAGCATCAACCTCACGACCTTCTATTCATTATCCATTGGAGAGATCCGCACATCTCCCTTATGAGCTTGCACTCTCGTCTAGTGTCTCCTTTCTGGTTGTCCGTGTGTATCTATATAAACTTCCTTCTCCTGGAAGGTTCCTGACCTATCACGTTCCTTCTGTCAGAAGGAAGCTCGAGTCTGCAGGTCTCTATGGTACTTCGAGCTGACACTCTGCAGCTAGACCACTTTCCCATTCATGGGGGTGGTTGATAATTCAACCACTGGTCCTTTCTTCATAAATTGATTTCTCTCCTTGGGATCCGAAGGAGGTTTATCATCCTTATCAAGATAAATTTGGGGTTATTTGATATAATGAACCCTCTCATATAGTTTTCACATTATTCCTCTAGTGATATCATGGATAGTACTTTCAAGGCTTCACCCCCACAATCAATTACTGGCAACCCAAAAAATAGTACATTTTCATTGTCCTCATGCCTTAGCATGGTAATCCTATTTTATGATTAATTACAAACTAGGGGAAATAGGGTGTTACAATTCCCTCCCCCTTAAAGGAACACTGTCCCCAGTGTTCTTTCTCAAAAACACATGTTATGCCTTTCTCATTTAGTTGTTTTCATAAATCTTTGATCTTTCTCTCTCGTTCAGGTCCTTTTTCAGACCCTTAATCTTTGTCACATGCTTTCAATAATTCCTGGACAATCAAACACATTAATCATAGTCTTATGTGAAAACATTGCATAAACATTTCTAGGAAAATTTTCATAATATTAGCACAATAATTATCTGTGCAGTTTGTGGATTTGTATCCACATGGTTATCTTGTTATCCAGGCTCATTATTTTTCCTTTACATACCCATTAGGTGCATGATCCCAATCAATAGTTTACAATAACTATCAAGGTTTCATCTTCCTTGTGGTCACTCACCCTCGAGGCCCAGGCTTAAGCATCCCCTTCTCTGCTATACAGTCCCTCGGGTGATCCATCTTGCCTTGCCAAGGTTTTCTCACACAGGAAGAACTACCCACCATGTGCATGATCCCAATAGTTTACAAGAACTATTAAGGTATCCTCTTCCTTGCGGTCACTCACCCTCTAGTCTCAGGCTCAGGCATCCCCTTCACTGCTATATAGTCCCTCAGGTGATCCATCTTGCCCTGCTAAGGTTTTCTCGTACATAAATAATTCCAGAGACTCTATCGAGTCTTACAGTCGAGGCATCCCTCCAGCTTGTGTTACTACAACACAATGTATTTCAGGCAATCATGGCTTATCACGTGGTTCTCATGGCTCAGCAGTAGCCAATTTTTTTTTTTCATCATTTGTCCTTTCTGGACAGATATTTTCTTCCAGCTCAATGAAAGTTAGGGACGAAGGTTACTCTCCTTCTCCCAACATAGTAATAGATAGGGACAAAGGTTTCTCTCCTTCTCCCAGCATAGTAATAGATAGGGATGAAGGTTACTCTCCTTCTCCTAGCATCGTAATAGATAGGGATGAAGGTTACTCTCCTTCTCACCTGTATCACAGGTATACAAACATTCATGAGACATCATTAAAAATTTTAAATTCAAATTTTTTCTTGTAAATCTGTCACCCATAGATTTCCAAATTCCACATTTTGTTTTCATAGTTGTTCCACACGGGAACTAGATTCATAATTATGGGACTTTCCTTCCCATAGAGGGTTGGCTCAGTAGGTAATTGGTCTTCCTTATGGGCTCACAACGTTGCCATATCCAAGACCCATTTACTTCCTACACTTTCAACTTCAATAAACTAAACAAATTGTTAGTTTCTCATGCACATATATTTGTTTATACCTTTATAACATCGTCACAAAAAATTTAGAGTTGTGCATACTAACAATCAAATTAACTTTCTCAAAAAGGAAAATATCATTCCTTGTAGTTTGGCTTAGCAGTAAATCGGTCTTCATTATGGGCTTACAATACTGCCATATCCAAGACCCCTTTTCTCCCTGCAATTCATTATTTTCACAGCCAAACAAACTGTTAGTCTTTCATGCATCCATGTATATATATATATATATATATATATATATATATATATATATATTCAAAACCATGCATTCTAACAGTTCATCACATCTATATAAACATAAAAAGGGAATCTTATTCCTTTCCTATGCCTCATTTCAACATACCACACCTTTCAAAATGTAATTCAACATTTCAAAGGATTTAACAATGCACCGGTGTTCATGACCACATTCATACCCAATGCACTCTTGCATTGATTTCAAGTTTGTCACACTTTATGAAAGGTTCTTTGCCATGGTGCATTGGAATTTAACCAACCTCTTCACCATATGGCTTATTCATTTTCACTCACTCTTACAATAGGACCATGATTCCTGCTATGGGCCGATCACGGTCCCAAATCAGTACATATGAAAAATTTCACATGAATTCCTTTAAGCATTCTTCCTTCATTAATAACTAGGGCACTAACACTTATGGCCACCCAATACATTTCCCTTCAACGCTTACATAATGTAAGTAAAATATTGGAAGGTCCTCCTTCCTTACTGAAAAATTTCATTGTCTTCCCTCTTATGCAACATGCATTCCCTCAATGCATTCCATGCAACGTGCTAATGATGAGCACCTTTTTGTTTCCAATCATTCCTTGATTGGTCTATGTATTCATGACATATCAGTTCATGAATTCTTCCAAGGATTACAATCAGTCTTTACTACTGGAGGTTCACACATCCATCCTTTAGGTTCTCCTTCATGAATCATAACCTACTTGGGTATCCAAGGCATACAATTTCCCTTCAACGTTCCACACATAACGTTAAGACCGTAAAACATTTCAGAAGGGATTCTTATCCAATCCTTTCATACCTTGTGCCACATATGCATGAGCATTTTTTTATACCGATTTTGGTTGTTAGCACCCCCTCTGATATTATCCCATCAATGGTGCTCCATGGGGACTTTTAAAGTCCCTTCAAAATATATCAATAAGAACCTTCTCATAGTCATCCTCTGATTGAGGTTGTTCATTATTGGCAACTGTCTTTCTCATCAGTTCCAATCTATTTCTTTCTACACATGACATACATCATAAACACATTAGTCGTCATGTAAATTAAAAATGCAAGTACCATAGTATTTAAATTAATAAAACATTTTCAGACATGTCCTAGCATATCTGTATGCACTTCATCAAATTATCCTTAATGTTTTCATGAGTGTAATACCGATCATTCTCAATTGGTTCTGCAGTAATACAATCCTCATCACTATGGTGTCAAAACATTTACTTTCATCAGCGTACTAGATTTATCATTCCAGAGGAAAACATAGTACACATCAAGAGAAGAATTGAGGGCTCTCCCCTTCTTCAAATTATTTCTACATCACCTAGAACTTTTCATCCCAGTTGAGCTATTTCTAAGGTCTCACTGTCTTTTCTATGCTTTTGCAGCTTACTCCCTGTTGGGATATTCCTACTCTTTCCCTTGAGTAGCCTTTGTTAGGCCTCACTCTAACCCTTTTGGATACAACAACATGCTTAGTAGAAATATTTTTTGTTCATAGTGGATCATGAACCTATGCATCCTGCACATTATTATTCAATTCTTAAAGTGGTTAACATTCAGTGGTTATTCTTCCACCTACACATTTTATTTTTAAGAATGTAATCCAGGATTCCTATATAAGCAGACTTTGCGGCCCATTTCCCAACCTTCAAGAATCATTATGGTGGTGACTCTATTCTTTTGACAGAGTCCTTACACATTTTATTCACAGGGAACTCCTTCAGCATGAAACTTCCTTATTGCACGTCCATCACTATCTGTGAGGGATTCAGTGTTGAGTTAGCTTTAGTCGTTTACCAAATATTCCTTAAGGAATATGAACATGCATATTTGTCATGTACCCAAATTATGTATCCATACATCTTCTTTTTTTTGTTAGCTTACATCCATGATGTACTTAGCCATATTCATAATCCTACTTTAAAATCAGTCAACTTCTGATCGTTCACAATGATTGTCATGGGATTCTCAAAGGCATAATCAGTGGCTTCCTATTATGAAAATCAGAGAACCTTTGCTCTTTTACACTTTCATCTATTTATATTAGTATTTCCTAAGGAAATGGAATACATTCCCCACAAGATACCATATGAAACATAACTTTCATGACTCTTCATAATGGTGTCAACCATGCATCCATGGTATTCATTCAATCTTGGCAAGTGCAATGTTTGCCTCACATTTCACTCATTTAGGTAGTCACATTGTCCCTTTAGTATACCTATACTCTTACATCATACATGTGCATCACTTGTACATTTAATATCATTCATACCTAACTAGTATTAAATCAGGCTTCATATCAAGAAGCTTCACAATGCATTTAAATCCATGCACTCAAGCATAAACACACACAAACCTAACCAAATATTCATCATGAAAGATCATTGCTTGCACCCTTTCTATGTCATGCATGCACATGGGAATCTCAGACTCCCAGATCATCTTCCAAGGATATTGTTGCCATCCTTATGACAAGCCTCATAGGAACACTCAACACTGAGTTTCCCTCTTAGTTGAGAGCTTGTATACATTCACATGACATCCACATGGATGTTGAATCAGACATAGTCATAACCATGTTCCCTTTTTATACGGTAACATCTAGCAAGAAAACATTCTTGCCTCAACCTTCTTGGAAGATTACCCAACTCATAAATACATTATGGGAAATTATAACCATGCCCAAGGTAACAGAATCAACCAAAATAACTTCCAATTAAATCTATATGGCTACCATCCACCACTGGATGTCAATCCAACCCATTGGGATTCTAGAAATGTCCCAACACTCCCCTTACCACATTCAGGATCAAAATTTAGTCAACCATTGATCCAAATGGATATCGGTGGCCACCCACCCTTTCCAACTGGCTCAAAACAGTTTTTTGACATTTTTGGCAATTTACTATTTTTAGCAGTTTTTCGAGTCCTAAACTTCTGGAGCCATTTTGAGGCCATAAACGAGGTTTTTTGGGGTATGTTGTGGTAAGAAAAATTTCATCATGAAATTTTGTTCAAATGTTGTATTCCTCGGATAGATCTTTCCAATGAGCTATTACATGCCTAAAACAGAGATCGTATGCAAAAGTTACGACCCCGGGAAGTTGATGTACTCACTTACCCAAATGGGGCCCACATGACTCTTGGCGCTTCATCTCTTAGGGTTAGGTTTTTGGATGTCTAGGACTTTTGGCATTCCTGTTTATTGTAAAAAGGCCTTCAAAGCCGCATTGTAATCAGCTTCTTGCGAATGCGTGCTGCCGTCACATCTCTTCTCAGAGATAATCCGCCACCATTCCAACAAGCTTGTTTCCGCTGCATTTTACAGTTTCAGCTTATTTCGTTATTTAATAGAAAACCAGTTTTACTGTATCTCTGTTATTTTTGTGTTAAGCACCTATTAATAATCTGTATTCATTTCGTTCTGCTCATAAAATCTGGATCAGTGGTATCAGAGCGGTCTGCTCCTTGTCGTCTTAATGCATGTCCCCAACGAGGTCGGAGTACAAAGAATTGGGTCTCGAGCTTGTTTCTCTTGAGGAAATAAAATCTCACACGGCCAAGCAACCTCCCATGGCAGGGGAAAAGAAAGATGATGGGACGGGAGATCCTTTCAAACTACTGATTGAGGAATCCCTCACGCAACAGAGGAATGAGATGATGAACAATTTCGCGCAAATCCTTCGGCGACTACCAACATGCAAAGCATCTTCTTCGAACGGAGGTGCCGCCCCCTTCAAGGTACAAATAAACTTTGATATTCCCATATTCGAAGGTCAGATGGACGCATATGCTGTAGACAAGTGGTTGAATCTACTAGAAGGGTATTTTTCTGTTCATAAATTTTCGAATAGGGAAAAGATTACTTTTGCACTCCTCAAATCTGTTCCCCATGTCAAAGATTGGTGGGAAACTTTCTGTGAGCAAAAGGAAACAGAGGAAACCTCATTATTTTTAGTCATGGCCACCTGGGAATACTTCAGGGATTCTATTAAGGACCAATACTACCCTGCCAGAATTTATGATGACCTATATACCAAATGGACCACACTGCGGCAAGAAAGAGACCAAGCAGTGCCATATTTCACAAATATCTTCCATACCTTGAGCACCAAGTTGGGCATCAAAGATTCAGAGTGACATCTGGTGCTCAAGTATCATGGTGTTCTGCATAGATACATCCAGACTGAAATGGAATTTATGGACATCTCATCCTTGGGCGCAGCCTACCGATATGCCGTCAAAATCGAGCAGAAGCTCAAACAAAAGACGCGACAATTTGGGCCTAGGAACCCCTCACAACAAAAGCCAGGAAAGGGCGACCCCAACCCACTGAACAAAGGATAGAGCAAAGATGGACATTATCAAGACAACCAGTACAAGCCGCAAGCAAAGAAGGACATCGGAAAGACAAAGAAAGATACCGGGAAGTGGTGCGACTTCCATAAGAGCCCTTGGCATAACACTGCTGACTGCCGCTCAAAGCAGTTGTTGGTGGCCGAAGTGAAAGCCTCTGAATCAGATGCAGATTCTGACTCCGAGACAAAACCAGAAATGGGAAGATGGATCATTGATGCGGAACCCAGTGCCACCGTTGCCACCACCAAGCTCCAACCTAGTGAACCAGACGAGCCAGAAGAAGGAGAGTGCCTCTTCCATTCACAGATGTGGGTAAAAGGCACCCCGTTGCACTTCATCATGGATAACAGTAGCCAGAAGAACCTCATCTCAGCAGAGGTCATCAAGCGGTTGGACCTGTCAACAACGCCGCACCCACAACCCTACACCATTGGATGGCTCTACCAAGGAAGCGATCTCCGCGTCAGCCAACAGTGTCGACTGTCGTACAGCATCAAGCCCTTCAAAGATGAGGTATTGTGTGATGTTGCTCCTCTCAAATTTTGTGATGTTCTTTTGGGCCAACCTTATTTATGGAAACTTCATGCTGTATATGAGTCTAGGCCTCGTAGTGTTATTATTACTTTGAACAAGAAACTGTACAGGATACCCGAGGCAGTCCCACCTAGTGTTATTTCCTTGATCTCTGCTAAGCAATGCAGGAAGGTCATCTCTCAGACGGGGAAGTTTGTCTTCTTCATGATTTGCGCTCAGAATAAGTGAAATATCGTAGCCACATCCAGGGTCTCTGTGGCCGACCGCTCCACACAGCAGAAGCAAGTAGATAAGGTCGTGGAAGAATACTTAGATATATTCTCCTCACCTACAGGGGTACCTCTACACTACCAGGTCAAGCACCCCATCGATCTGACCCCCAGTGCACCGCTGCCCAATGGGCCAGTCTATCATCGCTCTTTGTTAGAGAATGAGGATATCAAGTGACAGATCCAAGAACTGCTCCACAAGGGGCACATCCGCCCCAGCTCATCACCTTGCAGGAGCCCAATCATGCTGGTATAGAAGAAAGATGGAACCTGGCGACTCTGTATTGATTACTGGGCTCTGAATAAAATCACTGTCAGAAATCGGTACCCGATTCCCCGAATCGATGACCTCCTTGATCAACTCATGGGGGCCAAATACTTCAGTAAGATTGATCTAAAGTCTGGCTACCACCAGGTCCCAATAGAACAGACGGATGTATGGAAGACCGCCTTCAAGTCAAAGGAAGGACTTTTTGAATGGTTGGTCATGCCCTTTTGTTTAACAAATGCTCCAGCCACTTTCATGAGGATGATGGACGATATCCTACGACCATTCACCAATACTTTTGTAGTGGTGTATCTGGATGACATTCTAATTTACAGTAGGACTTGGGCTGAACACTTGCAGCATATTCAGCAGGTTCTGCACACCCTGTGGTAGCACAAGCTATACGCCAACCTGGAAAAATGCTCCTTCGACATGGACAAGGTCCATTACCTAGGCTACATCATTGATCAGCATGGAATACATGTGGATCCAGCCAAGATCCAAGTCATCCGTGACTAGCCAGCCCCAACAACACTCACTGAGCTTCAGAGCTTCTTGGGACTTGCTAATTTCTACCGCAGGTTCGTGTTGGGTTTCTCCCATATTGCATGGGCCTCGACCAAATAAACAGGGGTGGTGGTATGGAAAAATTTGCATGGGGCCAGTCCCAACAACAAGCATTCGATGATTTGAAGCAGCGCTTGTGCTCAGCCCCAGTACTTCACTACCAGACCTACAACATCCCTTTGAGATCGAGACAGATGCTTCAGACTATGTTGTGGGTGTCGTTCTCACTCAGCACGGCCATCCTGTGGCCTACCATAGTGAGACACTATCAGATACTGTCCGTAAGTACCCTACTTACGACAAAGAAATGTACTCCATTGTGAAAGCATGCCGCCAGTGGAGACATTACATTCTTGGGAAGGAGACAGTCATCCACACTGATCATAAGCCACTGCAGTTCATGCAAACACAAGGAAAATTGCAGAATGACCGCCATCAAAAGTGGTCCACATACTTGTAGCAATTCCACCTCAAAATCAAGTATAAAATAGGAAGCACCAATCACGTCGCTAATTGCCTTAGCAGACCACCAGTCGCGACACTCACCACAGTTCTAGACTCTTGCGACCATGAGACATTTGGATGGCCCCAACTCTATGAGACAGACCCTGACTTCGCCACCACCTACCAAATATTGGGTGCAAATACAGTGGTCAATAATTTCCATCTTCAGGATGTGTTGTTGTGTCGTCTGGGCCATATCTGTGTTCCATCAAGTGAGCGAGCGAAGTTGATCTGGGAAGCCCACTACAGTTGGGTGGCAGGACACTTTGGTGTCGAAAAGACAGTGGCGATGCTACAGAAACATTTCTACTGGCCGAAACTTCGACAGGAGGTCGACAAGTATATCAGGTCTTGTACTACCTGTGCTATTGCCAAAATGACCACTAAGAAATAGGGCCTATACACCCCTCTTCCTACTCCTAACAGGCCATGGGAATCCATCTCAATGGACTACATGTCGGGCCTCCCATCCACCAAGCAGGGAAATGACTGTGTTTTTGTGGTTGTTGATCACTTTTCTAAGATGGCGATTCTGGTTGCCTACAAGAAGAGCATCACAGCAGAGGCCACTGCCAAGCTCTTCTTTGAACGAGTCAGGGTACATTTTGGAATCCCACAAACCATTGTCTCAGATCGGGATAGTCGATTTCTCAGCACATTCTGGTCGAGCCTCTGGTCACTGTTGGACACCAAGCTCACCAAATCCACGGCCTTCCACCCCCAGATAGATGGCCAAACCGAGGTTGTAAATCGAATGATTGTGCATATCCTTTGCATGTATAATTCAAAGAACCCTCACACATGGGATGAGAGCCTTCCCTATGTCCAACATAGCTACAACCGAGCCTTTCATAGCTCAACCAGCCACAACCCCTTTTAAGTGGGGTTGGGATTCCAACCATTGGGTCCCATAGATGTTGCACTTCCCCTTGCGGTCACCTCGACTGACTCGTCTCCTGCTCCAATTGAAGTTGACAAAGCCACCCGGTTCATAGAGCAGATCCAGCACATTCGCCAATGGGTTTAGGATATCCTACAGAAGTCTAATGACAAGTACAAACAACGCCATGATCAACATCAGGTGCCGCATAAGTTTCAGGTGGGTGACAAAGTTTGGTTGCACTTGCAGAAAGAACACCTTATAGGAACCCATCGGAAGCTTCTCCCACTCCGTTATGGACCATACACTATCACCAAGGCTGTGGGGGATAATTCTTTTGAGCTCAACACTCCTCCTTTCCTTGGCCTGCACCCAGTGTTCAACGTGGATCTACTTCGCCCTTATTTCCCACCATTGTTGGACACCTCAGAAGTAGCAGAATAGCTGACACCAACAGAGCTCAACCCCGACTGCATACAACAGGCATCCAATGATCAGATTGTGGATAGACAGATAAATGGCACTCAACAACAAAGGATCCAGCTTTATCGAGTCATCAAAGCAGGGCAGCTCCTGCACCAAGGCAAGTGGCTCACCCGGGGCCAAATTCAGCAGAAATTTCCTCATCTAATGGGGGACCTCAACGAAATGGAGACCATTTCTTCCTAAGGAGGGAGGATTGATCCAGATGGATATCGGTGGCCCCTTTTCCAATTGGCTCAAAACAGTTTTCTGACATTTTTGGCAATTTACTATTTTTAGCAGTTTTTTGGGTCCTAAACTTCTGGAGCCGTTTTGAGGCCCTAAACAAGGTTTTTTGGGGTATGTTGAAATAGAAAATTTTTATTCAAATGTTGTAGTCCTCGGATAGATCTTTCCAATGAGCTATTATATGCCTAAAATGGAGATCGTATGCAAAAGTTACAACCCCGGGAAGTTGATGTACTCACTTACCCAAACAGGGCCCACATGACTCTTGGTGCTTCATCTCCTAGGGTTAGGTTTTTGGATGTCTAGGACTTTTGGCATTCCTGTTTATTGTAAAAAGGCCTTCAGGGCCTCATTGTAATCATCTTCTTGTGAATGCGTGCCGCCGTCACATCTCTTCTCAGAGATAAGCCTCCACCATTCCAGCAAGCTTATTTCCGCTGCATTTTACAGTTTCAGCTTATTTCGTTATTTAATAGAAAACTAGTTTTACTGTATCTCTGTTATTTTTGTGTTAAGCACCTGTTAATAATCTATATTCATTTCGTTCTGCTCATAAAATATGGATCAACCATTTTATTTTAACTTTAACAATAATGTCTAATACCATTTGGACTACTTACCAAGTTCAGAAATCCAGAGTATCTTTAGGTCAAGATTAGTCTTCACCATTACATCTAGAGTTTTTCCTTCTATTCCACACAGTTAGGGACAGAGGCCATTCTCCTCCTCCCATAAGAACTTTGGCAGGTTAGTTTCCTATCCACTAAGCAAAGGGAGGTTTTCGTTCTTTCTCACTCAATCACTTCATAATTCTACCGCTCTGTTTTTCAGCTTGATTATAATAACCATGTCCAACAATTCCTGTATCTAGAAACAAAGCTCATTTCTCAGTCCACTTGAAACCCGAGAGCTGCGCATGCTCTCCTTTTTCAAGGAATGGCCACCAAAATCATTCCTCTATTCATGAGGGGTTATACACCTATACTAGATTTAACCCTTCATCAAGCAGTAAACATTACTGCTATGGATCCTTTCCATCTTTTCAAATTTCTATTTTAGTTTAAATATTAATGTTCTTCAGCATAATCCCACTCAGGTAGGATCAACTATCATTTCCTAAAGAAATGATAGGCTTCCTCAAAGTAATTCAAGAATATTTTCATATGACTCGTGCATCAGCCCAAGCAGGCCAAGTGTTGTAACCATGCTCTGATACCAATTTGTAACATACCCACGACAGGGCATAAATAAAAAAATTATTTTTCCTCAATTAGTCGATTCCTCCATCCATGGTCTCTAATCCTAGTCAATGGAAGTCAGGGAAGAACCTAAAATATACTTAATTGACCCTTTTTCCCTTCAAGCGTAGGTTATATGGAACCCGCGACTTTCTCCTTAACACCTTTAAGCTTCAGTGTATTTAGGAACTAGCTCTCTTGGTTAAGCCCCTCCCTTTATGTCACCAAGGCTGTGAGCAATCGCGAAATCGAAAGGCGTGTCATGATTTCACGTTTCGTGACTTCGTGTCTCACAAATTTCACTTGCTCGTCCTTCCCTCAAAATGAGTCGATGACCTAGATATCTCCTCGATCCAACGACTCAGCTCAAATCGTGATTTTATGTTTCACGAGTTCCCAAAACTCTTACTTTTGGTTTCCTGATCCGTGAACTCTTGATAATACTAGATATACGGTCCATGATATTTCTTCGATCAATAGTTGCGATCAAGTTGTGATTTCATGTTTCACAACTTTTGAGGTTGGTTCACCTTTGTTCTCCCGATTCCCGATTTCCTGATATTTGTGAGCGTTAGATCGACGACTCACAAATCCCCACAATCTAACATCTCAGATCAAATCGTGATTTCTCATTTCACAAATTCTCACAACTCCACCCTTTGACTTCTCTGAGTCACAAGTCAGCAAAATGATAATATATCACCACATCTCCTCCTGGATGGACTGTTCTGATTATTTCGGGACTTTGGACCCTCATTCCTCTCATGTACCCTCAAGTCTTATCGTTAGTGCACTTTACCTTGATTGGGTGACCATGATTCTTTTGCGCTCAAACCGAATGGCTGAGATCTGTTCTCCTCTGCACTTATTCCTTGTTGTCTGGACTATGATCTGATGGTCCAGATATTTCATGGTGATCGATCCAACAATCACTATAGCTCCTCCTTTCGAGCTTTCACTTTCTTTCTTGACTGGGAAGATTTAAGATGTTTCAAAGGTATCGAACTTCAATTTACTTTCTGTGAGCCCTGATGTATGGGTCTTGACTCCCACTTTCCCTCCCAAGCTTACGAACTTGACACAAGTTCTCCTCTTGAGCCTCATCTGCGCTTCGGAAAGGCACTTATCTCTTATGAGCTTGGTTCTTAGGGAATTTTGAATTCCCACATACTCTTGCGTTAATCTACTCATGTCAGATCGACAGTCCATGACCTTCCTTGATCCAACGGTCCAGAGCACATTGCAATTTTCTATGAATTTCCCATTTGTCATCCAATGATGAAACTTTTCTTTCTTCCTCCAAAGATTGACGAATCAAATGATATTTCCGTTCCAGTGCTTGTCTCTTCTTCTCTCTCTGAATGAGACTCTTTCTCGCCATAATAGTTCAGTCGGTACTATTACCTACCAAGAATCAAAATATAGATCATATTTTAGATGGAGAAATATTACATTGATTAATTTTTCTCTGTGGGGTATTGTCATTGATATGATCATATCCCATTCACTTATGAAATTGATGAAGAATAATTAACCAAATTTACCTGATGTAGAGGCAATTAAAAAATCTGCACAACTTTGGGTTTCGAGAGTTTAGTCATGCCAACATGTGAATCTCCCGATGTGTGAATCCCCGATATCGCCATTCCGATGGTCAAGGAGGGTTCTGATAGATCCTTATATCTATGGTCCATATCACGTCACAATTTTGGGTTTCAAGAGTTTAGTCATGCCAATGTGTGAATCTCCCGATGTGCGATCTTGCGAATACTGAAGGAGTCGAGGCGTTAACGCCTGTGCTCCTTCTTCCAATCTAACAGTCGCGACAGACCTTGGATCCTCTTGAAAGGATCTCGTTCATTTTTCTTCCAAATGAAAGGATATTCCCTTTCGATACTTGAATCTCGCTATCCTTCTAGAGCTTCATCAATTATGAAGGACTTAAGATCATTGCGCTCTTTCTCCTAGACTTAATGCATAGAAGGGTCTTCTGCACACCTCTTGCACCCCTTCATAAAGACTAGAACTTAAGTAGTTCTCGATATCTTCTTGCCTCACAGAGAGCCGGTGCATATCTGCACTACCTCTCTTGAGCTTAACAAACTCCATCCTCTAGGGGACTTAGAACGACTAGGTGGGTCAACATGCATACATGAAATTGTGTCCAACGTCAATAAACAAACACTTCGTGACTCTATATTAACCCACCACGGGACGCAAACATTTACGAGTATAAAACATATCCCATCCATATGATTTCCTACTTTCCTAATTTCACATTCAGGCATATACAAAAGAAGGAAACATAGTATAAATCATTAAGCAAACATAACCATCCCTACAACATTCGTAGGATATCCAACTTTAACTCATAGTACCACTTAAATACACAAGATATGCGATTACTTATCTATTAAATGTGGTAGCCAACTAACTGACTGTGGGTGTTCGTCCTTCCACCCTACCATAGGCTTAGAGGCATTCATTCTTATCACTCTGGCCACCCCCGTGCCAAGCCATGATATCACCAGGGAACTCTCGCAGTTCTCAAGGATTCTTTCTCTATTCATCTTCTGCTTGGGTTCATTCCTCTACAACTTTCATAGGTTTTCCCTTTCCATTATGGACTCAACGAGGTTTATCAAATGCTCACTCAACATCAATCCCGTGGCCTTCTATTCATTACCTGCTAGAGATCTCCGCGCATCTCCCTTACGAGCTTGTGCTCTCGTCTAGTGTCTCATTTTTGGTTGTCCATGCATATCTATCTTACCTTCCTTCTCCTAGAAGGTTCCTGACCTATCACGTT
This sequence comes from Picea engelmannii, assembly GCA_009831015.1. Lineage (NCBI taxonomy): Eukaryota > Viridiplantae > Streptophyta > Pinopsida > Pinales > Pinaceae > Picea > Picea engelmannii. The sequence goes on along the minus strand of ML781526.1, from coordinate 647,074 downwards.
CCTTTTGTCAGAAGGAAGCTGGGTCTACAAGTCTCTATGGTACTTCGGGCTGACACTCTGTAGCTAGACCATGCTCCCATTCATAGGGGTGGTTGATAATTCAACCACTAGTCCTCTCTTCATAAATTGGTTTCTCTCCTTGGGATCCGAAGGAGGTTTATCATCCTTATCAAGAGAAATTTGGGGTTATTTGATATAATGAACCCTCTTGTATAGTTTTCACGTTATTACTCTAGTGATATCATGGCCAGTACTTTCAAGTCTTCACCCCCACAGTCAGTTATTGGAAACCCAAACAATAGTACATTTTCATTGTCCTCATGCATTAGCATGGTAATCCTATTTTATGATTAAATACAAACTAGGGGAAACAAGGTGTTACATGCACCCACCCAGTCAATGCCACTATACCTTCTACATCACTGTATGGTTGTACGACATGTACAATATGTTGCCATGTCAACACTGTACGGACTGCACAGTCATCAATTTTTGCCTCTTTGACAAAATGAGCAGACCGCGATATCTTTAGCATACGGTGTCTGTTTGAGCCCGTTCAAGTTGTGTTGGGTTCATATCAATGAGGCCTACACACACGTTTGTTTTGAACCCATTCTAAGCACTTTGAGTTTTAGGCCTTCCTGGACCCATTTTGACTCCTGGATCCAATTCTAGATCATTTGGTCATTGGAAAACCCCCTACAAAATCCATAGAAATGCTTTCCCATGGATGGGATGGAATAGGAAGTGGTGACTAAAGCCCCAATTTTATATTAGTGGGCTTACAAGTAGAACACATCACCCACCCCTTTACATATTTAGTTACAATTGCTTTCATCTGAGGCTAGTAACAAAACCTTTGCAAATGATCCATAGTTTTTCCTACCCCAAAATGCCCATACACAAGAGAAGTGTGAGCTTCTCGTATTACATGGACTCATTCACTTGTAGGAATACATAGCTTTCCAACATGGTAGAGTAGTTTTCCCTACAGACAATAGTTCTCTACCTGTGCACCATGGGTTAGCTTCTCATATACTTCTTTAAAATATTCATCGATGGCATATTGTTCTACATAGATATCATGAGATAAAGAAGTATTCTTCAAAATAATAGAAGCAACAATAAGAGGTCTAGAAAGCATACTGAATTCCTTGTTACTTGTACCCTTCTTGTACTTGATTACCAAATGAAATTTTTGTAGAAAACCCATCCATATGTAGTGTCGATATTGTTGCAGTTTGGTCTATTCTTGAAGATACTATAAGGGCTAGTGATCTGTATGTATGATGGTTTCCTTCCCTAAGAAGTAGTTCTTCCATTTCTTTACGCTTTGAACTAATGCATACAACTCTTTATCATATGTAGGATAGTTAACAATAACTTGGTTAAAAGTCTTAGAGTGGTAACATATAGGCTTACGATATTGCATCAATACTGCACCCATGGCATATCCGTTGACATCTGTCTCAATCTCAAAAGGCTGTTGAAGATTCGACAACACTAATACTGGTGCGGTATTGATCTTCTCCTTCAAATTGTCGAAATTTTTTTGTTTCTTTCCTTCCCACTGAAAAGTGTTCTTCACACTGGTTAAGGTATGTAAAGGAGATGCTATAAAGGAGAAGTTGGGAATGAATCTTCTCCAATACTGGATTGCACCCAAGAAGCTCTGAATCTTGGTCACAGTTTTTGGCTCAGGCCATTTTACAATTACATCAATCTTGGAAGGATCAATATTCAAATGTTATCCTCCCATGATATGACCTAAGTATACAAGTGCAGTCTTGCCAAATTCACATTTCAACATTATTACATACAACTTTTCCCTTTGCAAAGTATCCAATACCTTTTTTACATGCCTTACATGTTCATCCCAAGTCCCGCTAAAAATGAGAATTTTGTCTAAATATACAATCACAAAGTCATCCAGGAAAGGCCTGAATACGTCATTCATCACACACATGAAAGTTGTCAGAGCATTGCAAAGCCCAAACGACATAACTAACCATTCAAACAATCCTTTTTTGTTTTAAAGGCAGTCTTCCATGCATCCTATTTTGTGACCCTAATTTGATGATATCCACTACACAAATCCAACTTAGTGAAATAAACAACATTCTTTAACAGATCAAGTAAATCATCTATGCGAGGAAGAGGGTATTGATTCTTCACTATGATTTTATTTAAGGCTCGGTAATCGACACACAATCGACATGTGCCATCTTTCTTTGGAACCATCATGATCAGAGAACCACAAGGAGATGAACTTGGCCTGATGACCCCTTGATCCCATAAGCCCTGTACCTTCTTATTGATCTATGTCATATCCACAACTGACATCCAATACATACCCACATTAGGAAGAGGATAATCCTGTTGAATATGTATCTCATGTTGGATTCCCCTCTTAGGAGGTAATACATATGGTTCCTGAAAAATATCATCATACTTAGAAACAATATCAATTAATTCATTTTTATGAGATGGATCACATCCTTGAAAACCATCAGATGTCCCGACATCTTTCTCTTTTACGACCATGAGTACATATCTCTTATTAGTGGTTATGAGTCGTTTCATTTTCCCTGCACTAACAAGTGTTGTCTTTACCTTCATGTTGTGAGCTCTAACAATATATTCCACTCCCCCTTTAGTAAGGTGGTATTTTTTCTCATGACGAAAGAAGACTTCTTTTCTATCATAAAGATAATAACTCCCCAACACTATGCCACATATATCAAGTGGTACAACATCCAAATATACTTCATCAATCAACTTTGAAGCAATAACAAATCTAACCCTACATTGTTTGGTGAGATTAATTTTTTCTTTATCACATACCCAACCAAGAGGGTAAGGATTTGGATGTGGTTTCATTACAAGACCCATCTTCTTGAAAATTTATTCAGATATTAAGTTTACTTGGGAACCCAGATCGAATAATGTATCTATCTTAGTATGTTTAGATACAACTCGCATATGAAATAACTCATTCCTCTTTCGTTCATCAATATGAGATTCATCATTGGAACTTGAACTAGCATGAAGAGAATATTTACCTTATAATCCAACCGATGTGATATTTCCTTCATCTCCTGATTCGGAACCAAGATCTTGTTGCACTATAGCAACAGTCTTTGTCTTCCTCTTTCCACTAAACTGTTTTAGTTTCTTTTATGGATGTAGTTTCCAATAGTGTTCTTCATCATGAATGCTCTTCTTGAAATGAGTGCAATATGGTTTTCCTCCTTCTCTTGTTACTGTAGTGGTCTTCTTGTCCTTCCTTTTGAACTTCTTGAAAGTCTTTTGTGGGAAATTGGAAGGTTTCTTTGTGGGATCTTCTTGAACATGTTTCCCCCTGTTCTCAAGGTGAGTGGCTTGCACACAAACTTTGTCAAGACTAGTGGGGTTAAACAAGAGAAAAGTGTGACGAATATAACTATGAAGTGCACCAATTTACTTCATTAAAGTTTCATAAGAATCCAAAGGAATGTTCAATGAAACAGATTTCTTCCTAAACTCTTCTGTGAAACTTTGTACAGTTTGACCTTTACTCTGTCTCAAAGTTTTCCATTCCATCATTGCTTTATGTAAATACCCTAATGGATAGAACTGCTTCCTTATCTCTAATTTAAATTCCAACCACGAGGAAAGAAGATTACCACACTTACTTATGTCATGTAGCTTTTTCTCCCACCATACGAGAGCGGTGCCTTCCAACTAAAGAGAATCCAGTTGCACTTTAACTTCCTCTTTGTCAATATGTTGAACACGGAAATATACTTCAACTTGTCAGATCCAATTATCTAGATTTTCAGGATTAGCATCTCCATTAAACATAGGTAAAGAAAACTTTACATCAAGCTTTAATAATGGTTTCTTAAAAGAGGTTTTATGGTTAGAATGTTGAGAGTGATGAGAAACTCAGAGAAAGAAGAACTAGAACTTGAAGGTGAAGATGGCATCTCAGGAGGATATCCTCCATCCCCTTGGTTTATCGAAGCATCATCATCTAGTGGTGCTTCCTTTTTCTTCCCTTTATTCTTCATCCTCTTCTCGTAATCTCCATACATTCGTTCGACCATTTCTGACATGCGATAAAAGACCATGTGAAAGTTTTTATCATGTTCATCATGCTTATCATCTTCTTCCATCTTCTTCCTTCGATATGCATGGCCAACTTCAGGATTGAAAGTATTTAGAGTTCCTTCACCCTACTTATGCTTGGCCCTAGTAAGCATTCATACTCAAAAATTCAAGTCAAATAAGACTGCTCTGATACCAACATGATTCGGGATATTTTCATCAGGTGACTTATTAAAGAATCGCATTAAATGAGCATAAACTAAAGTACAAAATAAAGAAGGAAAAGATCAAAAGGAAAGAGACATAATCATGCAATATGAACACAAAGAACTTGATAATGGAGTTTGTCCTTGGTGGACTACATCTCTGGGTCCTACTCTCAAATGGGTAGGCCTTTTTATTAACTCCACAAAAGAATTGGGCAAAATACATAAGTATACCTCATTATGGAGTTAAGCTACATAATATTTTCTCAGATCATAAAACTAACACCACCATTGCATTTGTGGCGTCATTTTGCCTAAAAATGATTGTCTTCACGCCTCTATCCGAGTCTGATACTTTTTGGCCCAAGAGACACCCCTGCCTCAATTTTCGTGCAACTGCCTCTGCAATTAATGACTGAGGAATCTCGAAAAGCAAGCCCCAGTCCATACGGGCGTGCTCGATTATCCTATCTTTTTTCCTAACTCTAGCCAAGGCCCCTTCTTATACCAAAAATTAGGCAATTAGGAATAAATGAAGGTGCTTGTCGCGCTAGTGGGTGGATCTATTTTAAGTCATTAGTTAGCGGAGGTCCCGGGGTCGAATCCCATGGGCCTCCATTTTTTTGGCATATAGTTAAACCATATGGCGGAGGTTCTAGCATCGATTTAGCAGAATGCTAAATCTGGCAGGTTGTTATATAGTTGGCGGAACCACTGCCATATTTCGTGGGGTTCTTAATATATATATATATATATATATATATATTTTAATTCGTTCATGGGGTGTCATTGTGAATTTGCACGCTGCCATATGGCAACCCATGACTAGGCCACATGGTAGCCAATCATTGGACCATGTCACCTCACTTACATAGTCAGCCTACCACCTGTGTACAGATGACACGTAAACCTGCCACCTATCGTACGGATGCCATGTGTCCTGTACGGATGCCACATGGCACTTTTTCATTTCTCCATGTGTCGACCTAAAAAGTCCAAAAATGAGTGACATGTGGCATCCTCTGGTGCTACCATGTGGAATGTTGACTTTATCATGACATGTGTCACCCTATGCGCTTGCCACATATGTTGTACAGACGTTGACTTCATTCATACTAATGCTGACGTCATCAGTATGGATGATGACTCATCCCTGTTGATTGGGCTAGGTTGACCAAAACTTTGACTGCTTATATCTTTTGATCCGTAACTCTATTTGATGAGTCATTTGCACCATTAGAAATATTGTGACGTGCTCTTCACAATCATGCCATTTTCAATTAGTTTTGGGAACTTTGAATTTTTTTCCTTTTGCTATCTGCTGAAGCCATTCTGAGCGTTCTAAGTTGCCTGTACGATTTCTGAGTTGTTCTTAGCCTTCTCTAGATCCTTTTTGGATCATCTCGCCATCCCTATTTATTTCTAAACTTGGAAATGACCCTCTCATATAACCTTATTACTATAAATTTCAACCCAATGGGAACCTGAATATCTTCTAGCCTATTCTATAGGCCATTTCTAAGGACCATGTCAAAATATTTTCTAAAGTCTATAAAGAAATTCATTGGATATTAACCTGTGGCAAAATATTTTCTAAAGGACCAGCAAAGCAATTCATTGGATATTAACCTTGTTGTTTTGACAATCTTGGTTATAATCCTAAGAATAATTAGGTGTGTTGTATAAAAACCATCTTGCTCGTTATCTCTCTTATCATGACTTTCAACCCATGAGCTAATATTCTTCTCCAACATTAATCCATATAACTTATCTAAAAGATAGATTATCATAAGAGTCTTATAGTTTTGAATGAATCCTTCAACACTTTTAAAAATAGGAACAATAAGTATTTCCTTCCAAGGCTTAGGAAAGCCTTCACTAACTATTATATTAAAAAAGTTGTGAATATCAAGAATAATAATAGCTCTTCTAATATTTAAAATGTCAACTTGATAACCTTCAATGTCTTTAGATTTCCCTTTTGCAAGATGCTTAACTTTAATTAACTCAATGTCTACTATAGTGAAAAACAATTGTCACGAGAAAGTTTTGGTTGTTAACTAAAACATTAAGGGATTCATAAATACTTTTAAAGTACAAGTTGCAGTCACCCTATTGTGGTGGGAAATCCCCCTATGGACTAGCAAATAGGGTTATATTATGCATGTAGATATGACCAAAAGAAACCTATTGTGTACCTTCGTCCCCAGACTTAATCCCCATTTCTTTTCAGCAAATACATGGTTAGACCAACATACATTGTTCTGTATGTTCGATGTCGATCCTCCTTCATGCTTGATCACTTGTTGGCAGCTATCCTCTCAAGATTGACCTGCATACAAAACAAGCAACAAACTACACATGCATTTTACCTACAGACTAATGGGTTAGAGATTCAAACATATATTTACTGAATTATGAAGAACTCATATAGTGGGATGGGAAAAGAATTTCTTTATTATTAACTTTAATGAATCAACTTACAATGTCGAGACCGGCCATTGCTCCACGAATCCTGATCCTGGGCTCCTCTTCAAATTTCCTCCAACTTCTTTGCGTTTTATCTCTTCTTGCACAAGGATGGCTAAAGGGTTGGGACAATGGGAATATGCAATTGGGTAGAGTTTCTTTACTCTATTTCTCCTCTTCCAAATGGGACCCCTAACCCTTCTTTTATAGGCTAGAAGAAGTTAGGTATTTGGACAAACCCTCAACCATGCATGGCTAGGAGTTTCAGTTAACTCACCCAAAGCTGTGTGTTCCGTCGGAAACTTTTATTTTTTCATGCTTTTGTCGGTCCACGCGGGTTGTTTTAGGTTAGCTAGCATGTACATGCGTGCAATAATGGAGTACGGTGTGTGGGCCCTTATAAAAGATGTTTTTTAAAGATTTTGTTCAGCAGTGCTTTGGCAAAGAAGGGATCTGAGATGGCCTGATGCCAGGTAAGAATGTATGGTGCAAATTAGGGTTATAAAAGATGCCCCCTAATGTGTGAGGTCAGAAGAGCATCTGATGGCCGAAATACATTACCAATCTTTACTGATGTGCTGAACATGTGAGCCCAGGGACCAGGAATCGGAAGGTGTTGTCTGCAAAATAAAAAATGTCTCACCGAGGTGGGCATACCCATGCTTGGGATAAAATAGAATCATGGCTACCAATCAAATACACTGTAGATCCATGTCAAATAACTATATAAAGTGTAGCTGCGAACAATACATAGCGGAGCTACATCTCGAAATAAAAAAGATACACATATAGAGTATCCATCTTCTAGAAGCTGATACGGCCTGATGGATGGAGATGAGATCTTCAGAGATCAAGAAACAACTTCAAAATATTCAAAACTCAAGGTAGGAGTGTAATATGAGTGTACAATTTCACTACCCTGGTGTCTTTGATGGCTCGTCGATCATGAACTAGATAATCTTGATGATCAGATTGAAGGCTTCATTGATTTCAAACAAGGACTTGATTGGACATTCATGATGGTCGAGTATGAGAGAAAGAGACAAATTGTAGAGGGGCTGACTCAGGCTTGGTAGAAAATTCCCTTGGACAACATCACGACATATGATGAGACTTAAGAAGCATGGCATTAATCATAAGTTTACGAAGCAGGAGGCAATGCAAACTCTCCATATGTTTGGAAGAATAATCAAATGGAGGAGGACACAACTCTATGTAGCGAGAACAACTTCCTAAGGTCATACTGCATCCCATAGTTTAACGAACAAACAGACAGATGTGCTTTATCCAAGGGCAACTCATTATGCTGCTAATAAAGAAAATACTTTTCCCTTCCTCTTTTTGGGGTATATTTGATTTTTTTTGTCTTTTTCAATAATTTTGGAAAAAAGAATAAAGGAATGTTATGTTACAATGGAGGAATGAGTGTTGCAAACATACAAGTTCAAGGCACAAGGACAAGATTGATGTTCAAAATAATGATACTTGGGAAAAATCCTCTGGGGGCCAAAGGTGTTAAGACACAGAAGCAAATGGCTACAAGGCTAGCGTATAAGGTATGCAAATGCGGTTAACAAAACACACAATGGTAATGTCCTTCGATGTAAGTTTAATGAGCCTAGAGAAGGTAAGATCGGTGGTTTTTCATATTTAGAGAGTCTGAAAAATCATAAAAGGAGACTCCATTGGGGTACCTTTTTCGAAGATAGTCTAGTCGGTTCGAAAAAGGGGTAAATTGGCACCGACAAGATGTCTATTCAAAACCATTTTAACGAGTGTGATAAGGACAAGATCACTTGGCCATTTTTTCATTTTTAAGGAGTCTGAAAAAAGATTAACTATGGACTCTGTCAGGAATGTTCTTTTGTACCAATTTAACGAGTGTGAAAGAATAAGATCACTTGACGATCTTTTCAATTTTAGGGAGTCTGAAAAGAGCTTAACTATGGACTCTGTGGGGGTTCCTTTTTCATAAGTTTAGTCCCTCGGGCCCGAAAAATCGGTAAAATTATACCTGAGAGTACTCTTCTAAAGAACTGAAGTTCCATAGAGTATACCTTTGTTTGTACAATTGACCGTCCGGACCGAAAAAGGGGTAAACTACCGCCGGACAGACATGACTTCAAATTTCAGTTTAAGGAGCATGAAAGGCCACAAGATCACTCGACAATCTTTTCATGTTTAGAGGGTCTGAAAAGGGCTAAAAAGAAGACCCGTTATTTTTTGGGAGTCCTGAGGGTGAGGTCAAGAGTGAAAAAAAATCATGCAAATGAGGCTCAAACTCGTATTCAAGAAAAACTACAAGGACTCCCGAGCCTACAGTGTTTTAGAGACAACATGGATACCATAATGCAACCAGGATCTACCTAGGGCATCCATGTTTTGGTAAGCTCTACCACCAAGTTCCGACGCTTCTAAAGAAACTATGATGGTTCTATGTCACAACCTGATGGGATCGATCCTATGGAAAAGAAAAAAAGACAACGAGATACAAAAGTTAGGGTAGAAACCTAACCTATATGTTCAAGTTGATCCTCGAAAAAAATTTCCATGGACCGTCGAAAATTACCCAAAACTCAAAAAACAACTGTCCCAATACCCGATCATATCCCTCCCATGCAACTCCTGAATCACTCTAAATGGTTTTTGGTTTAAAGAAAATGATAAGGGAGGCCAAAAAAATGACAAAAAGAGGCCAAAAAGTCTATAAACAGATGCTGGCAGCTCATTATCACCATTGCTGATTTGGAAATTGACTCTGGAGCCAAAAGACCCCCTTTGTCAAAAGTGGTGATTCCGAGAGCTACAATGGATGAAATGAACTTCTATCTGGACCAAGTAAGTATAAACTCTCTTATCTTCCATTTTAAGTCTTTATTTTTTCATTGGGTTTCATTTTTTAGGGGGGTGTCGACCTTTAAAAGGTCAGCCCTAGGTCCACGCGGGCTGTCTCATGATAGGCCGCATGTACACACGATTGTCACTATTACAGCCCGCGTGGACCCCCTTATTGAATGAAAAATGCATAAAAAGAAAGGGTTAACGCTCCTGAACCTTGGTGTTTTGCAGTATGTATGTCCATTGGAGAGAAGGAGAGCATGAAGAGGTGAGTGAGTTGGTCGGGGAAGACCCCAATGCTGTGGCGACTTTGATGCAATGTGGGTTACTCAAGGTTTTTCCTATGTCCTTTTATGTAGGCACAACCTAGGCTACTGAATGCCTTGGTTGACTACTGGCATCTAGATGCAGAGGCGTTAATGTTAGAGGGGCAGTCACTGGTGCCCACGATCGAGGACATTTACTTTTTGACTGGCCTCTCCAGGAGAGGGGAACCAGTCAACTTCCAAACTTTTCCTTCGTGGCCGCATAAAATAGCGAAATTGATAGGTCTATACTATGCAGATGATACAGACCGCTCGAGCACGCAGGTGCCCATAAGAAAGATCACTGACTTATCTCTATAGGTGATAGTATTTCTTATTGGGTGAATTACTGGTTCTACGGCTCTACATCAGGTGTTCCGTGCAGAGATGAACTGTGCATTCCAGTGCTTAAATGCACAATTTTTTGATTGGAGTACCACATTTCTTGAGTGTATGAAAAGGCAGTTGACAGATTGTCGTTTGCGGACACATAGGAACTTCAGGTTCAGGACCATTCCGTGTTCGTTCTTTTTTGAGAGAGTTTTGAGTTTTAGTCCTCGAGTAGTGGTACGAGGACATCGGGCCTCTCTTCCTGTTGTATGTAGATGGGCAATATTACTGTTGCGACAGGGTGGCAGAAGGACCAATGAGTCCTTCGATGATGACTTATTCATGTGGTTGTCACAACAGATCCTAGTTATAGAGGATTACCCCTATGCTAGGATTGATTTCTTGAGAGACCCTGAGATACCAGTACCTCCTGGTGAGGAGCGAGGGGAGATGGGTAAGTCTCCACCTTTGTAGTTTTTATTTGTTAAACATATGTAATTTTTATGTTGTTTTCGTTATATATATCATTTTTTTTTTTTGGTTATACCAGAGTATTTGATGGATATGTGTTCATTGTGTGCAGATGTGGGACCAGTGCGACCCACTGACTATGCGAGGAACAAGCGTCGTACTCGACCAGGGGCCACTCCTGCCATTGCAGGGGGACCAACAGTAGCAGGAGATCTTCCATCCGGGGAGGCGAAGAGGGTATTGAGATGAGTCGAGCGGAAATTTACTGCGCTCACTCGCACGGTCCCAATGGCAGAGATTGCGGACCTACCACCATCGATGCAGCCTCATGTAGTGGGGCACCATGGACATGGGTCCAGTTGTTTCGGTGTTTAGCCAACGTTGTGGATCAGTATAATAGGGCCCACAGGCCTTGAATTTATCTAAACATTTTTACATGCCATGAGCACTACTTGTATATATTGTTTGAGGGCATAATACCTGTGACTCATTATTGGTCCTATTTTTGAGGCGCTTGCATCCATCGATGTACTCTAGTTACTTTATGATATTATATATGGTTTTTTTGGTCTTTTGCGTCTTATGGATCATGTGTGAAAAAAATGTATTTACATGTTTATGTGAATGTTCTTTCATATGTGGGCAAGATGCCAATCTACAATTTGATTAGCTAGAGTATCTGTAACTTTGTTTAATCTCCTAGGAACATGAAAATATGTAATATAATCAAAGTCTCGTTCTAAGAGACATACCCTAAGGAATCGTCGGTGTAAAGTTGGATCATGAACCCGGTATACTCTATTTAACTGAGACACAATCAGCTGAGCATCGAGATAGACCTGGAGATGGGAGATACCCAATGACAAAGCGTCACGAAGCAACTCAATAACTACACTATACTTGGTGACATTATTTGTGGTGTCACCTAAGCATATACCTCCGGAAGATAATAACTGGCCTTGAGGTGTAAAGATTACCCAAGCTTCGGAGGCAAGCCTCCGAGTGTGTTGAATAGCACCGTCTACATACCCAATGAACACCTCAGAATCACTTGACATCTGCCACAGTGACGAAAGATAACATCAACGACACGTCCATAACACTAAAAGAAACTAAAAAGTAATAGTACAAAGACTATACATATGTTACAAAAAGTTACCCACAGTGACTTTCCTATGAGTAATACTTCTTTAGGTAGAGCCCATTTCTAGGCTCCACCAAAGAATTCCCTTCAAATTTAACCAGACGATAAGCGACCTTTTTTAAAACCTCTTTTATGATGAAAGGTTTGAACCACATGGGTTTGAATTTTCCTGCCCCCAGGGGGTCCTTATCTTGGTCATAGACCAGGAAAAGGTCGCCTTCAGAAAAAATCTGAGGATGAATGGACCTATCATACTGACACTTGACCTTATGTTTGTGAGCCTCGTTGGCCAGAGCCACATCACGACGCTGCTCATTGAGCTGCTCAAGGTATAGTAACTGTTCTTCAAGTGGAGAAGTGTCTGCAATAATTGTACTACCAACTTTAGAGATGAGATCTGACATTCGATAGGCAAGACTGCCTCCAGCCCATAAACAAGTTGGAAAGGTGAGAAACTGGTTGCAGTCTTAACAAATGTTCGGTAAGACCATAATTCCAAGTATAACATCAAATTCCAATTTGACTTGGTTGAGTTGATTGTTCGTTGTAGAATGGTTTTAAGAGTTTTGTTCACAGCTTCCACCTAACCATTTGCTTGGGGGTAGTAAGGTGACAAATGTTCCTGCCGTAACCCAAGCTTTGACGTTAACTTGGTCATCATTTGGTTTTGAAAGTGATTGCCATGGTTAGTGACAATCTCCCTTGGGACACCAAACCTTGCTATTATCTGGTTGAATAAAAAGAGAGCTGCAGTCTCTCCATCATCTTTAAACATTGGCATAGCTTCAACCCACTTTGTAAAGTAGTCTACAACTACGATGATATAGCGGTGCCCCATTGATGAAGGAGGGTTGCATGTAGTGTAATCAATCCCCCACTTAGTGAAGGGACCAACTGTGATGATAGGAAACATGGGAGCGGGATGTGCCCTCATCTTTCGAGAGAAGTTTTGGCATGGCTGGCACTTCTTGATCGATTCGATACATTCTTTGATAAGTGTCGGCTAGAAGTAACCTACGCGTAGAATCTTTTGGGATATTTCCAACCCAGACAAGTGAGTGCCACAAGCTCCGGTATGGAAATCGTTAAGCACGATAACCATTTCTCCGTGAGTGAGACATCGGCATAGGATGCAGTCTACACCTCTCCAATACAATGTATCATCGAGTATGAGATAGTTCTTAGCCTGATGGAATATGCGTCGACGCTCATCACAAGAAGCAGTGGTGGGGCACTTCAATGTCTGGAGATAGATAAGTATATCTCCGTACCAGGGATCTGAAGAGGTGATCAAAAACATATCTCCTTTGATAGGCGACTCTTCGGGCACAAGATTACCTGACTCAACCGGAAGTTCCGAAATAAGTTCTGTGAAGACCAATGACTTTTTGGATTTCGTGAAAATGAAATCTAAGTCAAACTCCTGGAGTATGACTATCCATCTACTGAATTTTCCACCTATTACCCGTCGTGTCAACATGTACTGAAATGGATTCACGACGGAAATAACGGTGGTCTTGCGGAACAGAACATAATGATGGAACCATTGCATAGCATGGACTGCTACCAACGCAAGTTTTTCGATATGAGAATAATTGAGTTCTGGTCCTACGAGGCCTCGACTCAGGTAATAGATGACATATTCTGAGAAGAAGTCATCTTCCTGAACTAAGACCATGCCAATGATTAACTCTGCTTTAGCCAGATATAATAAGAAATCCTTGTTATAGTTAGGTGGTCGGAGCAGAGGGGTAGTTGCGAGTGCATGTTTCAACGCGGCAAAAGAGCATTGAGCGACATCATCCCAATGAAAAGGAACGTCTTTTTTAAGTAAATGAATAAAATCCTTGGTGGTCTTGGCGTAGTTAGCGATAAAGCGTCTTAGAAAATTCACCTTGCTCTATAGACTCTGAAGTTGAAGGATTGTGTGTGGGGGGGGCAACTGAATTATTGCCTCAACCTTGAGAGGATCGAACATGATCCCTGTTGTTGAGACTATGAAACCTAACAATCGTCCCGACGTTACGCAGAAGCTGCACTTGTTTGGATTCAAGCGAATCCGAAAGTAGTGACAACATTCGAAGATAATTCAGAGGTGTGTAGGATGATTCGTTCTCTTGCAAGATCGAGATGATAAATCATCTAAATAGGCCTCGAATATATGCTTGAGGTCATGGAAAGTAAAAGACATGGCCCGCTGAAAGGTGGCTCCAACAATTTTAAGACCAAAAGGCATCTTACAATACGCGAATGTACCCCATGGACAGATGAATGTCGTTTTGTGTTGGTCTTCAGGTTTGATTTTTATTTGATTATATCCCGAAAAATCGTCCATGAAAGAAAAGGCTTCGCAACCCACACATTCATCAATGATCTGGTCGATGAAAGGTGTGGGAAAATTACCTTTGGGATATGCCTTGTTCAAATCACAGAAGTCGGTACATACACGAATCGTGCCTTGTTTTTTATTGACCGGCATGGGATTTGACACCCATTGGGTCAAATGAATAGGATAGATAAACCCAGCTTTTAGCAATTTCTCAACCTCAACCTTAATGGTTGTTTCTTTCTTGGGGTTAATCGAACGAAGCTTCTGTCGGATAGGCTTGGCATCTAGATATGTTGTGATTTCATGTTCAACTATTTTTGGATCGATGCCTGGCATTTCCTCGTAAGACCAGGAAAAAATGTCACGAAATTCTTTAAAAATATCGGTGTAGATTTGAATCTCTCTAAGGGAGTAGTCAGATCTAACGAAGACATTCTCCATGACGCCGGGGTTTCAGGAGATATTGATCGGTAAGGTTTCAGCGATAGTTTCCATATTACCCTCAGCATAAGCCTCATGTGTAGCTAAGGGATTAATAGGACAATACCGATCTCCCATCATAGTCATGGTGAATTCTCCCACTTCAATTCGGCTTAACTCTGGGAGGAAGTATGATCTGTGATGAAGATCTTCCCAGGGTTTATCCGAACTAGTCATTGCTTCAATTATTGCTTCATCAATTATTGCTTCATCAGAGGGCGAGACTAAGTATAATGAATCCATGTGAGTGAGAGAACCCTAAGCCCAAATAGGCTCTAGAAGTGGATCGAACTCTTGTGCAGGAGCTGGATCAATGTGGACTGAAGTTTTCTGGACTAAAGAGTATGCTACTTCAGCTGCAGACAAGGGCATAGACATGCCTGGGTGCCCTGTCCCATCCATCATGGCCGATGGGGAAGGAAGTATCCACGGATCGTCGAAGTAAGTCATGTGGAATGACGAAACTTGAAAAATATCAACCTTATGGCGATTGGATATAAACTTGATATCACCTTGAGTGGGTGGGTAATCGAAGGTACCCATCAAAGATGGGCACAAACCAATTCCTACCTTGACGACACCTGGTTGAGGATTATCAATCATCCGGATCGTGGATGCCCCCAATGTAGGGTCAGTCTGGAGAAAGACAATTGATCGATGGTCACTATCCAACCCTCATGTGGAAACAACAAGACCCATAAAATGGTAGCAACCACAACTTGCATGGAATAAGTCCAAATCCTTCCTAACAAGAGGTTATAGTCTATGGGAACATCGACTACCTCTACTTCGACACACACGGTCTTCCCTCCTAACTGCATAGGGAAAGAAGTAACGATACCATGTGGTCGGAACGAATGACCATCGAAAGCAGTGAGGAGAGTAGGTGACAGAGACAAAATGGGCTAGCCAATGACCTTCCAACATGCCAGTGACATAACGCATGTCGAGGCACCCTCATCAACCACCGTGTGAAAGATATTCTGAGTAAACTTTTTCGTGGGATAAGCCACTACTATCTGAAATGCTACGTGTTAAGGAAAACGCGGTTTTAAGTTGGTTGTATCTAGCATGATTTTACCCAGATTACAAGTCTCAGTAGATCCTAAAGAGGTTAACAAGGATTTCCTCTGGGAAGGGCAGCTTTGGAGAACCTCCAAAGTGGACATCACACAAGGCGTTTGTGATAAATCTTCCACCACAGAGTAGTTCTAGGCAGCCCTTGCGTTTGGGTTATGAGAAGCTTTTTTGAATGCACCTTTGGGAATGCGTGTCATTGTTTCGCCCAATGTCTTCTCAATCTGTAGAGGAAGAGATGGGAGTTCATCTTCTTTACTCTTTTCATAAGTGCCTGGTTTACTATAGTCATGCGCTCTAGTCGATATAAAAGCATCACCCCTCACCATATATATGTTTGCGAATGTGGGGTTGTTCATAGGCGAAGAGGGTTCTTGGCTACCCCCTTCCATGCTTGCAGAGGCTTGGGTTAGATTTTGCCCATGTTGAAATGGATTGGTCAACACGACAGGTTGTTTCTACATCATAAACTTTTGGGCTTCTGCAAGCCGAGGACATAGATGGGTCAGGTGGTCTTCTGCGCATAAGTTGCATGGATACCTCGCCTTCCCTTTCTCAGTGTTGTCCCTGACAACATTATTGGTAGGTTTTTTATCCCCCTTACCCTTCTTTTGTTGTTTTTTATTTCCTTCAGGTTGTTGGGTGGCCTTTGGGTTATTCGATTGCAGTGTGTGTACCTCCAACGTTTTGGTAGGGGGAGCAGCCAAAGTAGTAGTTTGGCTGGCCACTATGTGTTGTATAGAAAACTGCTGCAACTACTTCATCAATTTCTCAGTGGGCTTTGTTTGTGCTGAACCAACAATACCATCGGCATGTGGTCCAACTCTCTGTCTGGTTTTATCAAGTATTGAGCGTGGCGCATCTGGCAAGATGTTGTATAATAAACCGGACTAAGAATAGATGAGCTCAAATTGTTGAGCTCTCATGATGGCATCTTCTTCGGAGAATAATCCCGATGTCGCGACGTCTTTGGATAACTGTGAGACCGAAGACTTAAGGAACCACTCAAGCAGGAATGATGGTGGGACTGGCACCTTAATTAAACTCTTCTGGCATCTCCATTCTTAGATGTGATCAGAGATATGGTCCGCTACTGTTTGTTCAAAATTGGCAAGTAGCTTTGTGCCAGCATCATATCTCACAGGTAACTGGAAATGGTTTAGGAAATCCATCACTAATTTTCCGAAGGAAGAGTATCTTGAGTGAACAAGCTCAATGTACCATTTCTTGACACTCCCAATGAGAGTACATTGAAACAATCGCAACTATATGGAGTCATCTTTCAATGAGTTAGATGAGCACCAAAGATGGAAGGTAGTCACATGATCTCCTGGATTTTCATTAGGCTTGGCTTCGAACTTTGGGATGTCCGAAGGCAACTTTGTCAGCATAGGAGGACAACGTGGATCGTGACAGATAGGGTCATTCAACAACCTTGTCAAATATGGCAAGTGCAAAGTTGCTAGGAAAGGTAGTTTGGGTTGTTGGTGATAACCTGGGAAAAAGGGGCCTGGATTTTGACTGGCACCAGGTTGCTAGGAAAAGTTCGGTTGTTGGCCCGTATTCTGGTAGAAGCCATGGCCCTGGCTAGCGTATGGATTTTGTGTATTTGGAGACATCATTGGCTAATTTCCAAAATAGGACACAGATGGTTGGGCATGCATTACATTCAAAGGACTTTGGGAAGGGTTGCCCCATGTCGGTCCCATGGGGATAGACATAGTAGTTTGTCTGGGGTTCCATTGATTGTGGAAAGAATTACCCCAGATCGGCATTCCAGATGAGGGAACAGATCCCTGCCAAGAATTCTAAGGCCTTGATGCGGAAGAAGTTCCTAGGTTCTCCCCCTGTGCAGGAATAGTACCTTGCATAGGAATAGGTTGTCCAAAACTGGGATTTCCCCCAGTCGGGAAGGTGGCTGACGAGAAGGCATTTTTACCAAATGTTTCGATCAAATAAAATGGTGTCGAGCCTACTGGCATATTATGCAAAGGTGGTCCTTGACTCCCTGCTCCAAATAAACTATGGTGTGTAGGTTGCCCGACGGATTGATGATGCGAGCCATCGAGTGAAGGGGACGAAGAAGGTATATGTCCTCCTTCGTAAGGGAAAGTGTTAAAAGGAGAAGGAGTGCCCCCCATGTGACCTTGAAGAGGAGCACTAGAGCTCCCTGCCCCCAAACCTGAAGTCTATAAAGTGGAGTAGGAAAGTATAGGACTAGGCATCCTGTATGAGAACGGAGGGCCTATCGCACTTGGCGTGGAAGGGGTTGTGGCCGCCACCAAAGACGGGATCGGACCACTATGCGATGTAGAGGCGGTCGAGACCATGGTGGCTTGGACCAGTGATGGTGGGTTAGGAGGTGAAAACTCTCCTATGGTGACAACCATAGTGGGAATTGAAGAATTCCTAGAAGGAGTAACAACATTTGTTTCCATTGCTGCGTGCAACATTGTCTGGAACTCGTAAGGATAAATCGGTATGATGGTGGGTACAAAAATATCAGTGGTAGAATTTTCAACCAGACCAAAATCTTGCGCTCCAAGGTCTAAGACGGTCGATTCCTCTGGATGGTGGTCGGACACAATTTCTTGTGACCCGGTCGCTTCAAAAGACCCTTGTTGGTCTAGCGTTAGACTTAGTGGTGGCGGGGGTGGCTCCAGTGTAACCGGCGGCAGGCCAAGAAGCCTTCGTGACCGACGGAGCTTGTGATCCTCCACTGTGTGAGAAGATCAAAGACACTCTAGGGTAGTCTAAACATTCAAAAGTAACAAACACTAAAAAGGTCCCTATAAGATAAGACAAGCAAACACTAAATTAATTGGAAGAACAGTTACAACAACCAACACTAGAGAAACTTATTGGTGCAAGTGAAACTCGAAAACGGAAGCACCCTCTGGGTATACTCTGCAAAGTGTGGCCCTATGTCTTTCCTAGGTACCGCGATATACCCTCGTAGTCACCTGTGTATGTCCCTAAAAAAGATAGGCAATTAGGTTGTCAGCGCGCGAACAATCACTAGGTGGGTACAGTCGAAAGTCAGGTATACCACAATGAGCAGGGTATCGAAAGCAAGTGGTTCAGAAGACAACTAAGGACCTCGAACAGATTCGAGACCCACGAAGCCCCGTGGCAAATGCAATCGATGGAATCCCAAAACAATCCCTCTATATGTGTTCTCCACTACAATTGGTCCAGCTTTGGAGGGGTTATCTCTGCTACCTTTCCACACACAACCTTGTGTTTATCCCCTGTGTTAGAGGGGGGTCTCGGATAAATTTCACGATATTGGACTTGGACACTCCCTAACTCAGACTCCAATGTTTGATTTTAATGGCCTTGAAGAGTTTCCTCTCCAACCTAATCCAAGGCCCTAATCCTGAACTAGTTGGTTAACCCTACAAACATAAAAGTCTAATAAATTTTAGATTTAGCGTTAATTTTATGGCTTGTCTTATTTCAAGGGGTATGAAAGTGAAACTGATGATGTTGAAAATATGAAAGTAAAAATGAATAAAAAGCTGGAAACAAAAACTTTCACTTAATGCAAAATTTCAACAACTTTTCATTTTTTTTTCAATTTTCTAAGATTTTTGAACAGCAAACTCAAAAAAGAATTTCACTTGACTATGAGCTACTTATGATCTAATTAAACTACAAAGAACTTATGAAATAAAAGACTTTTCCCTGGTTACTAATGCAAAATCACACTTTTCAACCAAACAAGAAAATGAAAGAGATTTTTTTTATTTTTTATTTAAATGTTGATAAAGCAAAAAGGAAAAATACCAACAAGTAAAAAACCAAGAAAAACAACTCTGGTCTAATTGCAGATCGCAAAGAATCACTTCAAGAAATTACACACTAGTAACTTAAAAAATGACTGTCACACTGGTCTAAGAACCCTAAAAGATTCTTTTTTATGACAACTTTTAAATGAGAAAAAGCAAGCTAAGGCTAAGATCAATCCTAAGTTACTGACTGCTAAGATAGAGATTCAAAAACCTGAGAGGTATAACTCTCATCAAAGGAAAGGATGACTGCCTTACCCTCAACAAAAACTATCCTACACAAGCACACTACTGACAATCCAACAACAAGCGTGTGCACGCGAGTTGTGTAAATCCAGAGGGTGTGTACACGCATGCTGGCCTTATACATGCCGCATGTATCTCTAAAACTATGAAACAAAATAAACACAATCAATACAAACCAGGAAGAGACCACTGATATTGTAAACCAAGATCCCTTGAAGGCTTAGACACTCTCTTTAACAGAAAAAAACAAACAATGTAAGGAAAAAATTCGTAAAACAAACCAATCTGAGACAAGACTACAAACAACCAAGAATTAGAAAGAATTCTAGAAAACCCCTGAGAATGACTAATTCTAACAGGGAAGAGGATGATTGCCTCAAAAATTTTCTGGAATCTACACGCTACTGCTACTTCTTCAGCTAGTGTTTACATGCATGCTGTAAGAGAGTAGGGCGTGGGTACATGCGTGCATACCTTATGCAGGCCGCGTGTACCTCTGTGGGTCTCGAAAAAACACAGTCAAGAAAATAATAGAGTCAGTTGGTATGGAAAACCAAACTCTCTGCTAGCTCAAACTTTACAGAAACTAAAAAATAGGCAAGAAAACCAGTCTTTTAAAACTACCCAAAAAATAAAATTCCAGGAACCCTAGAGACTTCCCCAGTATGGTCGCCAATTCTGTTGTGGTGGGAAATCCCCCTACAGACTAGAAAATAGGGTTATATTATGCAGGAATATATGACCAAAAGAAACCTACTTTCTACCTTCATCACCAGACTTAATCCCCATTTCTTTTCAGCAAATACATGGTTAGACCAACATACCTTGTTCCAGATGTTCAATGTCGATCCTCCTTCATGCTTGATCGCTTGTTGGCAGCTATCTTCTCAAGATTGAACTACATACAAAACAAGCAAAAAACTACACATGCATTTTACCTACAGACTAATGGGTTAGAGATTCAAACATATATTTACTGAACTATGAAGAACTCATATAGTGGGACGGGAAAATCATTTCTTTATTATTAACTTTAATGAATCAACTTACAATGTCGAGACCGGCCACTGCTCCGTGAATCCTGATCCTGGGCTCCTCTTCAAATGTCCTCCAACTTCTTTTCTTTGTATCTCTTCTTGCACAAGGATGGCTAAAGGGTTGGGACAATGAGAATATGCAATTGGGCAGAGTTTCTTTACTTTATTTCTCCTCTTCCAAATGGGACCCCTAACCCTTCTTTTATATGCTAGAAGAAGCTAGGTATTTGGACGAACCCTCGGCCATGCATGGTCGGGAGTTTTAGCTAACTCACCCAAAGTTGTGTGTTATGTCGGTAGCTTTCCTTTTTTCGTGCTTTTGTTGGTCCATGCGGGTTGTTTTATGTCACCTAGCGTGTACACACGTGCAGTAATGGAGTAGGGCACGTGGGCCCTTATAAAAGAGGTTTTTTAAAGATATTGTTCAGTAGTGCTTTGGAAAAGAAGGGATCTGAGATGGCCTGATGCCAGGTAAACATGTATGGTGCAAATTAGGGTTATAACACAACCATAACAATATTATAATTATATTTATCCTTCTAGTAAGTTAAAATGTTTCTCGAAGAATTTTTTTGTTCAAATTTAGAGAGGTTGAGCAGACTTTCTTTATTCTTGTTTATGTATTTCATTGACATATTGCATTGACATACTCATCATGATTGTTGAACCTTGATAATAAATTTATACCTGTAATAGAATGATGGAGGATAAATGGGAAAGAGTAGGAGAAGAAAACATTCAAATATTCAACATAACATAATATACTAGTTTACAACACATGGATTTAACAAAAAAACAAGGATGGGATTAAGAGCCTACCTCTTCAGCTCTCCAATGGTGGTTGAATATTACTATGGAAGCCTTCAATATCCCTTCCAAGCTCTCACAAATTTCATCCGTCAATATCCCTTCCAAGTTGTCTAATATCCCTATGGAAACCTTCAATATTCTTTCCAATCTCTCCAATACCCCTTCAATTTCCCTATATCATCCTTCAATATCTATTCAATCTCCCTTTAATCTCCTCAAGAAGTAGCAAGAAGCCCACTCAAAACCCTCCTAGCATAAATGAGTGAAATGAGTGAAATGAGAAATAGAATGAGAGAAAAATGGAGTGGGTGAGTGTTTTAATCCCTTAGAAACCCTAGATATACCTTTTAAACCCTTTTGGAACCTTGTATTGGTTCCCAAACACCCCCCAAAAGGAAACAATTATCCCAAGAGGACCTCACATGCATGGTATAACTTGGGGAGATTTTTTCCCTCCCATGAGTGTTTAGGGACCGCTAAGGGACACACACTCCATGAGCACTCTTGGATTAGGTAGGGAGTGTTGTTTTGGTGATGAGAGCATCATCCCTGAAAACTCTCCTATAAGGGAGCATTCAGGAAGTGCACTCCCAAGAGTTCTTCCTGAATGCTCCCTCTAGTAGCGTGATTCAAGAGCATGGGTGGATTGGGGGGGGTGATCCCTCACAACATAGAGTGAAAAATCATTACTAGATAGAGTTTATAATACCATTTATTTGCAAGAATGTTATTTTATACCTATTTTTATTATGTTTTCTATTGAAGGTCATTTCATTGAGTTGGAGAAAGAACATATTTCACCTACTAATGATTTGGTTGAAGACAGTATGCTTGAGTTGGAGAAAGATAATATTTTTGTGTGTTTGTAGGGACACCACACCTTTGGTTGAGAAAGAATAACATAATTATGTTCAACAATAATGAGACCCTTTTTCATACTGACATCCTCATTATAGAGATAGGGTGATTTCACACAAAATTCAAAATTCTTGGTATGGTGGTAGTGATGATCACAAATATTTCTAAAAGAGGCATAAGAGGAATAATATTGGCCCGGTGATGACCACTAGGATTGATTATAATTGGAATAATGATTATTCATGGTAGAATTTGAATAGGTTCTTGAGGACACCATACCAATTTGTAATGTCTATTGTACAATGATACAATTCTCTTTATACCCATTGATTTTTTGATGGACTATTGTCACGATCTCTATTGAAAAACCTTATTGGCATGTGTGGAATGTTATTCATGCAAGAGAATTTTGATTGGAGGCCTTTCATTTGATCCTTATTAACTATTGTGATCTATTAATTTGTTTTTAATGAGGGTGTATGAGAACATGACGTTGTTGAGAACCCACTAATGGTTTTGACTAGGCGACATCAATTGACATAGTTTTTTGATGATAAGATGGTTAAGGGATGTCGATGAAGAAGAAGGTGAAGGTCTAGTAGATTTAGCATGTCAGTAATGATCAGAGGAAATAAATTTTAATACACATCAAGAATCCAAAATGTATTTTTGAGAAAATAAAGCTAAGTTTATTGTGTTTTCAATTCTATAATATTGTTGACAACTCTATAATTGGCTATGGTTGACTCTCTTTTTGCATGATTTGGAATCATTTGTTCTTGTAGCTTCCATGATTGAGATTTATTGGTTGATATCTATTAGGATATTTAGACACTTAGGAGTTAGTTAAGATCTATTTGGTCTACTGTGTCGTTAGGTAAAAATATGTTTCTTAGTGTGTTTCTTTAGTATGCATTAGGATGAATTTGTAGTTAGGAAATATAACGATCACGATATGTTCCCGACATAGAGTGATTCGACGGTTCATACTCTCCTCGATCTTAACGGCCATTGATCCATGGATTAACACCCAATTGTTCCATGATCTCTATTTAAAGATCATGGAGGGTCATTTGCTGATGATCGATTGTGAGAAACTCTCTTGTAAAATCTCTCTGTAATCTTTTTCTTTTGCATTAATAAACTGTTACAAGTGGCCATGTTGGCTGGGGTTGTGGATGTTTCCCCATAGGGGTTTTACCACATGAAAATATCGGTGTGTTGATATTTGATCTTGTTATGTTAGTGGTTACTGAAGGTGTTCGTCCTCTTTTGGAATACCTGTGTTGTAGAACATGGTATTAGAGTATGTTTGAAGACCCGCTCTTGTTGTAGATCATGACCATGAAACCGAGTTTCCTCATATCCACTTTATGTCATTTACGTACATTTTTGGGAAGATAGGATTGTTCCATTGAGTCCAGAGCACTCATTTCATTTAGGAACACTTTTTTTTTCACTTGAAAAGGTTTTCGTTTTCCCAAGATATGGCCATTACAGTCAGATATAGAGGTATAAGGCTTGAATACACATTTTTTAAATTTTTGCAGAGTAGTATTTTAGTTTTATTTCGGTTTTGTATTATTTATTTCCTGGTTGCTACTCTTTTAGATCTGCGTATTCTATTTTCCTTGTACGATCTCATAAAATCAGAAACAGATAGGAAAAGGTGCATCTTCCGAGTAAGCTAACCAAGATCTAACCCTTGTTGTCATCGAGAAGTGAAATTTTTTTCTTGTGTGAAAATATTTTTTTTTAGCATGCTCTCCAAGGCTGTCAAAAACAACAACAATCCTCCTTCTGAACATTACAATATGTTTTTCTAGACCATTTGGTTAAAATTTTCCTTATTAAGTAAGAGGTCTTGAGTTCAAGTCTCTGTTTTGTTACTTTTTTTGAAAAAGTTCATGCTAAAATTGTAAAGTGTATTTCACTTCAAGTATAAAAGTGAATCACTATAAGTAGCTTTAATATTTTATTTTAGAGTTATTTACTTTGCATGCAAATTTTATGTTATAAAGTAACTTCATTGTAAAAGTGATCCCCACTTCTCTTTATAAAAGTGGGTCATTTCATAAAGCAGCTTACACTATCACGTGGTCGTTTGGTTACCGATTATGCCTTTTTTTAAAAGGGCATAACTCTCACATTTGAAGTCCGTTTTCAGTGCCATTTTTTTTAAAACCACATAAATTTTTGAGATCCTTCCATCCAAATCATCAGTTTCAATTTTTAAATCCACATTATCTGCATATTTAATATGAATTCTACAAGTAATCTCTTGCTTACCAACACCAACTACTTCCAATGGAAATCTCATATGGAAGATTTATTAAGAAGTAAAGGCTTGTACCGGATTACCTTAGGAAAGGAAAAATCACCCAATGATGATGATAAGAAAGTAAAATGGGCTAATAGGAGTGATGAAGCACGTGGTCTAATCATAATGTACATTTCTCCTCTGATTTAAGGTACCACCTTCAAGAAATTGATGACCCCGAAGAAGCTTGGGAAAAGATTGAATCTGTGTTTGGTAAACTCAATATTATTCAAGCACAACAGTTGGAAAACCAAGTACTAACCTTGATTCCAAGTGATTTTTATTACCTTGCAAACTATCTATCTAAGTTTAAAACACTCAGAATTTTATGTGAAGTATGTAAGATAAAAATGGAGGAAGAGTGTTGGATCTATCTTATTCTTTCTAAGCTAGGTAGTGCATACTTTGTGTTTGTATCTACCTTTTATGCCATGAGAGAAGATCTAGGGAAAGATTATGAAAAACCCACTCTTGAGTCCTTTTGTGCTGCTTTGATTAGAGAGGAAGATAAGCTTGAACAACTTGGAGTGATCAACACTGCAGGTACCTCCAACAAAGCCCTAGTTGCCCAGCAAAAAGATAAACCCAAGTATCCCAAGAAGAAACATCCTCGCTACAAAAAAAAGAAACATAAAGGTCCCAAACCCACTCAGATAGCTTCAACTCCTAGTGGTGACAAAGGAGAAAAGTATAAAAATAAGAAGACTGACAGACATTGCAAATTTTGTGATAAAGATGGTCATGATGAGTCTAAATGTTTCAAGAAGATGGAAACTTTAAAAGAAGTGATGAAGAAGCACAACATCAGTATTGATTCTACTACTTCTTCTTCTTCTCATGGACATGCAATTTCCTCTTCTGGTTTCTCCTTCAACACAACTTCTACTTCTTCTTTTGATGAGTGGCTTATTGATTCAAGAGCATATTATCATATGGATAAGGATAAAGCCATATTTTATGCTCTAAATGAATGTAACACCAAGAAAATATTTGTTGGTGATGATAGATCTCTTAGTGTTGTAGGACCTGGAATAGTTCAAGTAGATAATGGTCATTTCAATAATGTATTATGTGTTCCAA
This sequence comes from Picea engelmannii, assembly GCA_009831015.1. Taxonomy (NCBI): domain Eukaryota; kingdom Viridiplantae; phylum Streptophyta; class Pinopsida; order Pinales; family Pinaceae; genus Picea; species Picea engelmannii. The sequence goes on along the minus strand of ML781526.1, from coordinate 621,194 downwards.
GTCTTTCTTGTAACCTTCTATCAGTGTATCAAATCACTCATTCAGGTGAAGGTAAAACCATAGATTTTTCACCTCACCAAGTTGTAATCAAGGATCTAAAAGATCCTAAGCATGTTCTTGTAACTGGAATTGTTGATGATATTACCAGGTTGTACACGTTTGACAACTTTGGGTCATCATATTTTTCATCAGTTTTTGTTGCTCATAGTGATAACTTAAGCAAAATTTGGCATGAGTGATTTGGTCATCTAAACTATCACTCATTGCAACAACTATGTAATCAACAGATGGTGACTGGTCTTCCTCCTATTTTATGCAGAGATGGTGTTTGTGCCATTTGTGTTCTCGACAAACATCATCAGGAAAATTTTGACAAACGTGCCTCTTGGCACGCTTCGAGCCCTTTGTAGCTTGTTCACAGTGATTTGTGTGGTCCATTTTATTCTCCTTCTTTTTCTGGGTGCAAGTATTTCTTAACTTTCATTGATGATTTTTCCAGATGTACTTGGGTTTACTTCTTAAAATTTAAGAGAGAAGTTTTTGACAAGTTTTGGCCCTACAAGGCCCTTGTAGAAAAGAAATATGGACATCAAATTCAAAAGTTAAGAACAGATAATGGAGGTGAATATGTGAACAATAATTTTTCAAGTTACTGCACTACACAGGGCATCCAAATACAACACATTGTTCCATATACACCACAACAAAATGATTTTGCTGAGAGAAAGAACCGCACATTAAAAGAAATGGCTAATTGTATGATCCAATCTAAGGGATTAAGTCTAAAGTATTGGGCAAAAGAAATCAACTGTGCAAATTACATAGTCAATCACACTCCCACAAAGGCTCTTAAAAATATAACACCGAAATAAGCTTGGACTAAAATTAAACTAGTTTAAGTCACTTCAGTGTCTTTGGCAGTATAGCATGGACTCACATTCCTGATGAGAAAAGGAAAGCATTGCAACCTAAAAGTGAGAAATGTATATTCATTGGTTATTCTGAAGATGTCAAAGGTTATAGAATTCTTCAACCACATTGTAATGACATTATTCTTAGAAGAGATGTTAAATTTGATGAAAATCTCTTGGCCTGTGAGCCTAATTCGACGGTTGTGCCTTCTTCGGCCTACGAGCCATCTTCGATGTTTGTTCCTTCCTCTATTCCTATTATGTTTTCCTCTTCAGATGATGAAAGAAAGGATGAAAATCCACCTCTTCCTTCTCACCTTCCTCCAGATGAGTCCTTTGAACCTAAACCAGCACCGGTTCCACCGCTTCCTAGATGGGTCCATTCAACATGAGAAGCAGCTAGTGGTCTTGTCGGTGATCCTTCATATTAGTGTCAAGCACGTTCACAGTTCCAACAAGACTCTTCTCTTTTGGTTCAAGTTTCATAGACTCATGATCCAGAGACATTTGCATAAGCTTTAGGTCATCCAGATTGGGATACAACAATGAATGAAGAGTATCGTTCTTTAATGGAAAATGATACTTAGGATCTTGTACCTCTTCCAAAATGAAGAAAACTTGTCAAGTGTAAATGGGTCTACAGAAATAAGTATGCATCAAATGGAAGTGTTGAAAGACACAAGGATCGGTTAGTTGCCAAAGGATTTTCCCAAGTTGAAGGAATTGACTATAATGAAACCTTTGCCCCTGTAGCCAAAATGAATTCCATTCGCCTTGTTCTTGCCCTTGTTGCCTCACATAAATGGGAGGTCCATCAGATGGATGTTAAATCCACCTTCTTGCATGGAGTTTTGAAAGAAGAAATATACATGGATCAACCTCTTGGATATGTCCAGAATGACTCTAGCCTTGTTTATCTCCTTAAGAAATCTCTTTATGGTCTTAAGCAAGTTCTTCAAGCTTTGTATTCCAAAATGGACAACTTTCTTATTGACACTGGATTCTCTAGATGCCATTATGATCCTAATGTCTATACTAAGAAACTAGGAAGCCATCTCATTATCCTTGTACTTTATGTTGATGACCTTATTCTTACTGGTAGTGACTCAAAACTTTTAAACGATGTGAAAACCGGCCTTTAGAAGAAATTTGAAATGACGGAACTGGGTTTTTGCACTATTTCCTTGGCCTCCAAGTTTTGCAAACCAATGAAGGAATTTTTCTTTCCCAGTCTAATTATGCTTGTGACCTTCTTCGTCGCTTTCACATGGATGATTGTAAACTATCCCCTTCTCCCTTCCAGTATGGAGTCAAGCGTACTGCCACCTGTACTTCTCCTGAAATTGATGCCACCCTGTACCATCGGTTAGTTGGTAGCGTCTTATACTTGACTCATATCTGTCCTAATATTTCCTTTGTTGTTGGTCTTGTTGCTCGGTATATGCAAACACCCCATGAAATCCATTAGAAATAAGATAAAAGGATACTTTGCATGTCTGTGGTATATTCCAGTTCGGGATACATTACAGTTCAGGGGGGACTCCTTTATTGGTTGGTTTCACTGATTCAGATTGGGCCAACAACCCTGATGATCGGAAGTCTACTGCATTTTATGTTTTCAGCCTTGGTTTAGGTCCTGTCACTTGGGCATGTAAGAAACAATAGGCTATTACACTTTCTTCAGCATAAGCAGAATATCGAGCAACGATAAATGCAAGTCAGGAAGCCTTGTGGCTTCAACGGATCCTTTCAGAGTTTGGATTTGAGCAACAACATATGACCAGCCTTTGGTGCAAAAATCAGTGTTCCATCAAGCTCTCCAAAGACCTAGTTCAACATCAGTGCAACAATCACATCGATCTACACATGCACTTCATGAGAAAACTCATTCATGATCAAGTTATTGAAGTGCTCTTTTTCCCTATAGAAGATCAAGTTGTAGACATTTTCAAAAAGTCTCTTACAGAAGTGAAGTTTTCCAAACTTCGATCTATGTTAGGATTTCATGAAGTTGTCATTAAGGGGGGATAGGCTCTAATGACTCCTTCCTTCTCCTATTGTGTCAACATTGTAAATCCTTCAATCCTATCCCAAGTTTTTCTTAAGGGGGGATGTTAGGATATTTAGACAATTAAGAGTTAGTTAAGATCTACTTGGTCTAATGTGTTGTTAGGTAAAAGTGTGTTTCTTAGTGTGTTTCTTTAGTATGCATTAAGATGCATTTGTAGTTAGGAAATATGATGGTCATAATATGTTCCCGACATAGAGTGATCTGACGGTTCATACTCTCCTCAATCTTAACGGCCATTGATTTGTGTCTTAACATCGGGTTGGTCCATGATCTCTATTTAAAGAGCATGTAGATTCATTTTCCGATGATCGATTATGAGAAACTCTCTTTTAAAATCTCTCTATAATATTTTTCTTTTGCATTAATAAACTGCTCCAAGTGGCTGTGTTGGCTAGGGCCATGGATGTTTCCCCGTAGGGGTTTTACCATGTGAAAACATCAGTGTGTTGATCTTTGATCTAGTTAAGTGAGTGGTTACTGAAGGTGTTCCTCCTCTGTTGGAATACGGAATACCTGTGTTGTTGAACAATATCACTATGATTTTGGAGACTATTCTTGACATTAATTCTTAGGAAACCTATTCTAACCATTTTCATAGGCTCTTGTTGCTCCACCTTTGTGTGTGGATATGTTTTGGAGTTTCAAGTTATAAATAACTCCTTGTTGTCATCCTTTTGCACGAGTTTTATTCACTATTTTTCAAAGAGGATTAGATATAGGTGGAGAATAACATTCTAGAGTTTTAGAGAGTTGTGAAGTGGCCCTAGACCCACAAACCAATGTTTCAACGACTATGAAGGTCATGGTTGTGTCAAATTGCTAAACGGTTATCTATGAGTAATTTGTAATAGACCTAACGATGGTTTTTATGCAAATTAATCACAAATAATAACAAAAAAATTCTAAGATAATCCATTAGGATTATAAATATATATCAAATATATGATTATATATGATGAATGAAAGGTAGTCAATAAGACTTCTTTTATTTTTCCATGCTACAAGATGCAACCCTAGGTCATAATAACTATTATAACTGATAAAATGTTATTTATATTCTTCACATGATATGAAGACTCATAAACAAGGATTATGGATGAGTGAAGACCCACAATTAGGTCTTGTGGGGAACATATAAAAGGAAGTTTTGAAGGAAAGTATGTAGGGAATGCCAATATGAGT
>ML781526.1:551520-564181 GCA_009831015.1 Picea engelmannii | reverse complement strand
TGAATCCATCTTATTTTGTAGTTCATTTATGTCCCTACGCATTTCTTCACCTTCATCAAGAGTCCAAGTAGGATTTTCTGGAGGCTTATTTGGTGTAGAAGTTCCCTTTTTGGGTGGCATGTTGGTCAAGTATCACTTTTGAGTATTGATTTTGAGGTGGTTCTGCTAGACAATATTTATTCTATTATATCTCCCAAGTTTCATCCCTTCTGGGTATGAAACTTTCTTTTAGGTAGTTCTCTAATATTTCTTCTCTGCAATGCCATAGGTCTGATCAAAATTGGATGTGCCAAGTGGAATTTATGGTAACTTCCTCACAACTTGCAGATTTTTGGCCTTTCCAGGAGATCTCACTTGTATAGAATTCCCCGCACACAATAATTGATATCAAATTCTGAAACTTGCACCCAAAATACTACAGACTGTCCACGATCCAATGCAACCAGTCCCACTCAATTTGGATACTCTAGCAATAAGTTATGATTGTTTTACTTGGAACACCTTCTTGAGACTAGTCAATAGGACTAGTCAGATACCCTATCTTACACAAGGTGTATCTACCAATTTATGATGACCCAGAATCTGAAATTTTTACCACAACTGTATTACTAATTTCTGTAAATTTACCTCGAAGTTCAGGGTCTGAAACGTTACAAAAATTTTTTTATAGAGAAAATTCCACAATGACTCATTTCAGGATGATTCCAGAACCCTATCTTGTACAGGCTGTATCTCCGAAAGTATACAGCCTCAAGAGATGAATTTTGAACCCAACGTACCTTGATCTGTCTACTAAAAACCCTCCAAGTGGTTCCTTCTGAAACTTTGTAGAAAAAAAGTTATAGTGAAAATTCCACGGTGTCTCAGATGTAGCAGCGAAACCCCAAGACCTTGAGCTCTGATACCATATGTTAAGAACCAAATGTCAATATAGCATAGAAAAACCTCAGAAAAAGTACTCAACGCCTTGAAAAAGAGATAATTTCAGATAATAAGCCTCTTCGAGGGGGAAACCTCCTTTTACCCCACTTAAATGTTCAAGTCCAAGATGATTCAAAATGAAAATGTCTCCTTGGTATATATAGGAGACTAGGAGGTTTAATGTCCTAAAGCCGACATAAATAAAATAACATTACTAATCTAAATTACAACTAATGGCCTAAAGCCAACATAAATAAAATAACATGACTAATCTAATATGCCCCAATTAAGTGGTAATGAGCCAATATTAGGGCTTAACAGACTACTGACAACAACCTATACATCAAGATTGAGGATCAAAACATGATTGTTGTAGTGGTATATGTAGATGACATCATATTTTGGAGTAATCTTACTACGCTAAGAATAAAATTTGCAACCAAAATGAAAGAAGAGTTTGAAATGTCTATGTTGGGAGAACTGCCATTTTTCTTAAGTTTACAGGTAAATCAAACATAAAATGGAATATTCATTTCCCAAACCAAGTATATCGAGAAAATGATAAAGAAATTTAAAATGGAAGACATAAAACCTATGAGTACTCCCATGGTCACTGGATGTAAACTAAGCCTAGAAGATGACTCACCAAAAGTGGACCAAATGATGTATAGATCAATGGTTGGAAGTTTTCTCTATTCAACAGCAACAAGACCTGACATCATGTGGGATGTAGGACTCATGGAAAGATTTCAATATGCACCTAAATAAACTCACTTAAAAGCTGTAAAAATAATATTCATATACCTTCAAGGCACCCTAGAACTTGGATTATGGTATCCAAAATATAAAGACTTCAATCGAATTGCATATACTGATGCAAATTGGGTTAGTAGCATAGATGATAGGAAAAGCACCAGTGGAGGAGCATTTTTCTAAAGAAAAAGTTTGGTAGCATGGTCAAGTAAGAAAAAAAACATCCACATCACTCTCTACAACAGAGGAAGAATACATTGGTGTTGCATCCTGCTGCACACAAGTTCTTTGGATGAAGAAAACTTTAGAAGATCTACAAATAAAATATAATAATCTCATTACTATTAATTGTGATAACACTAGTGCCATAAGTATCTCTAAAAATCCATTCATGCATTCTAAAACCAAACACATCCCAATTAAATACGATTTCCTAAGAGATTAGGTTACCCAAAAAAAGATGAAATAATGTATGTAGACACCAAAGAACAAATTGCAGACATTTTCACAAAAATGTTTCCCAAGAGTACTTTTGAAAACCTTCGACAGAAATTAGGAGTAATTCAAAAGCCTCAATAAAACCACAAAATTTTATCATAAGGGGCACATGGTCAGAGGGAGAATTGCCACAAGGGGAGCAAAGAAAGATCCCCTCTTCCATTGTTGTCAAAGGGGGGGGGAAATTGATAAGAGTAGAGAGAAAAAATTTCAAAAAGAAAAAGGTTGCCATCAATGACAAAAGGGGATATTTTGGACATATTTTCATTGATGTTTTGTCATTTGATTTCAACAGTCAAAGATCATTGTGATGTCATGATGAGTTTTTATGATGAATTGTCATTGATGACAAATAAGGTGCAGAAGAACATTATTAAAAGCTTAGAATAAATAATGATGAACATATCAGAAGGAAGAACATTAATCAAAGCTTAATAAGAGATTACATACATGAGTCATTTGATAAGGAATCAGACTAGATCATAACCGTCAAAGGATGAATTTTGCAGAATGCTACAACAATCGTCATATATAGGAGTTACAAAGGAGGACTGTCAGATCAACATATGATGAAGTACTGAACGTCATATCTTAGTAAGGGCAGATCAACGGCGGGAAACCATTTCACAATGCAAGGGTTGAGTTAAATATCACACAAGTTTCAGTTCTATAATCCACACCGACTGTCGATCTTCACTTGCCAATAGATCTATGGTTGGCATCAATTCCACTACCAACGAGAAGTTTCCATTGCGAAACTCGATGAATATTTTAAAATTCATTCTAGTTAGGACTCTGCAATCATCCCTAATCGTTGATATGCTCCAAGAGCATTCTCGATAGTTAGATAAAGAATAGTGGAAGGAGAGCATAAGGTGCGATAAAAAACTAATAGCAAGCGGTCACCATAGCCTTATGACTTATTCGATAGGTAAACACTCTGGAGGGATAGCCGAATACCTGAATGTCAAAGCTCTGAAGTCATGAAGTAAGACACGTGGCACACACTTGAGAGCCCACATAATCATAGTCCACGTCAGCAAGACCACATCGACAAAGATACATGGTGCAATCAGATGATGACAAATGTTAAGGTGAAGTTGGCATTTAAGGTATGCGTAAGTCATAGATCTAAGTGATATGTGGCAGCCACTCGGCTAGTGCCACATCGAAAAACCATGTCACTCTGGGAGTATGACCTTTGGAGTTTCTACCACCAAAAACTGCCCAAAGCGTCGAAGGCCGAAGTCATTCTCAATCGTCGATCTGAGAAATTTTTTGGGAGTAATATTGATCGTCCAATCAAAATAAAGGGAAGGATAAGATAAGAAGGCCAAAGGCCTGAGATTCTGAATAGAAGAAATACTGACAAACTGTCAGATCATGTTAATATTTTTTGTTAAATAAGGACCGTTAGATGAGGTCAAGTTACTCAAAGTTTATGCTTCGGGGAATCTCACTTTGGGAGAATTGGGAAGTTGGAAAAAGAGAACTACCTGAAGCACCGAAGGCCGAAGTAAATGTTGGTTGTTGATATAAGATCCTTCATATTCTCACATGACCGTTAGATCAAACCGTAGTGGAAAGATGACATAAATAACTCCCATGTTGACCACTTCGGCACTGACCAACTCCGGTGGAAATTGGAGCAACAATTACTTGGACCTACGAAGCCCGGGAGTCCCGAATTCCCAAAGTGAATGAGAACCATCCACTCAACTGCAGATTAAGTCATTGTCATCAATTTTTTTTGAAACCTCTTAACAAATCAGGATCGACCATCTAACGAAATAAAACATATCAACCATCTGATCTACTTTGATGAAATGCACTCTGGGAGAGTTGGAAGACTACAAAGGCTAGAGTAAATGAGAATCGTCTATCTCAACCTTTGATTAATTCATAGCCGTTGGATTAAGCGGTGGAAGGATAAGTAAGGATTGGATTTGGACCATTGATTTGGTTTTGTAAATCATGCCAACCATCGGATTAACTCTTGTGAAGAAGTAACCACTATGGGAAGTTTAAACTCTGGAAGATTGGATGAGAAAGAAATCACCAGAAGGCTGAAGTACCGGAGGACTAGGTTCTAGCCCCCAATCATGGGTTATGGACACATAAGTGATGAGGCACTGGGAACACAACTTAATTAATAATCCCGTGGTTTTTCACATATGGTCATATGTAAATGGTTTGAAGGAAGTGCCTCTGCAGAATTCTATTTATGCAATATTTTCAGTGACATGGAATCGATTTAAAAGTGAAATTGATCCATATATGTGATTGATTCATGAAAATCACTCTCACTAAATTAAAAACCTTCATGATAATGTTTGAATAATAATAAATATTATTGTTAATTTAAAATGAAGAGGTGCAATGGTCCAAACAAAGGACACAATGCTTCATAGCTCACACCAGTTGGAAGATCATATAAATGAGAGAAAATGGTGAGAACAAAGTATCTATGAATTCTATCATAAGATCAAAATAGAGACAGAGTCCAAGAAGAAGAACTGATGATTCCTATGAAGTGAAGGTGGAAGGGAGGAACACGAAAGGATTAATATCCTTTACTAAAGTGTAAAAATAGGGAGTTGGTGCTTCCTAGGGTTGGTGCCCTAAAGTTAAGGGAGTTGGTTCTTCCTAGGGTTGGAGCCCTAAAAAATAAGGGAGTTGGTGCTTCCTAGGGTTGGTTCCCAAGGGGATTTGTGTCTCCTAGAGTTGGTTCTCTAAAAAGGATTGGTGTCCTTCAGTATTCTTCATAAATCCTTGTAATTCCTATTAATTATACTTATATAATTGATTTTACAAATAAGTCCATTATTGATCTATTGTGGTAATTAACAAAACATAAAAGTAACTGCTAATTCTTGAAAAAGGGTAATACCGATTCACCCCCTCTCTCAGTATTCCAACAATTGTTCCCTTCTATAAGGTTCCACTTACACTTGCATGAGCTTGTTCACACCTTGTACAAATTATAAAGTTATTAGTAATTAGTTTGACTTGGTAAAAGGAGGTCCACTTGCACATTATTTGAGGAGACAAGATGATTTTGATGTGGAAGCATTTGCACAAATACCTAGGGCCCACTTCCTATGGTGGTTTCTTCATGTTTGACTTGGTCAATGGGAAAAAATGTCAAGGGTTCACTAATCTCCCTCTTCAAGGTAAAATTAATGCATGAAATATTTTATAATGGTGGTGCTTTTTAAGTGGACGAAAAACACTTTCTTCAAGGGCACACTAGATAAAGGAATATTTTGTTGTTATTTAGTCAATAAGGTCCACAAATTTCAAGTACCAAGGGAACTCTTGTTCAAAGAGATATTTTATATTGTTTCTTAGTGAAAATGATTTTAAAAGAAGCACTCTAGCCATTTCATTTGGCATTTGCATGCATTTCTAGAAGATCACCCTCATGAAGAGTTATACACTTGGCAATTACTCATCTATTTTGGAGATTCTCCCTACCCTTTTGAATCAACAATTATATTTTTATATTGAGATTTTTATTTCTTTAAGAGAACACCCACTCATTAATAAGACATGTGGTCCTTTCATTACACTTTGAATGAGTTAGAATATTGAGGAATGTGACTTGTAGCATCACATTCATCTAGAATCTCATACTTGGTATTTTCTATGGACCATTTTATCCTAATTTTTCCTCTGATAATATTATTGTAATATTTTTTCTATTTTCTAATATTTTCCTTGGATAATTAAATAAGGAAAATATTATACTGTTATAGAAATATTTGAGATAAAACCTATATAAGGGTTCACTCTCTCCATTTGAAAGTGTGAGTAAAGAGCTCTCAAGATTTGGAATAAAATGCTCGTATCTTTGTCTAATATTTTTTGGTGATATTTGTTGTTGTTTATTAGTGTGGCATATTGTTCTTTTTTGGTACTTTGGAATGCACTCTCATATTTCCCAAAGGGAAAGGGTGATTACTCGCACCTTTACTGCATAAAATATGCGAGTGGATTTCCAGGAAGGATTTTTGGTAGAATTATGGGAGAGCTCAAGCAACAAAAAGGGAGTACGAAGGGATAAGGTACAATCAAATGCATCTCAACTACTGAGGTAGAAAAATATGATATAATATATTCCCCCTAATGTGTGAGTTCAGAATGGGCACTGATGGCCAAAATACAGTATTATACTGTAGAGGGAGAAGCTAATCGAGACCAGATGGATTTTGCCAAATTGTGGATGAGGAAAACAGCTGCAATTGAAACCAAGGTACCATATTACTCTCTTCTTAAAGAAAACATACTCATTATTAGGTGTGGATAAGCATGACCTCCAAATCAAGTACATTGTATATCCATGAAGTATATATAAAGAAATTATCATGGCCACAAAAAAGATACATGGTGGATCCATGTCAAAATATATCATAGCCATGAACAATACACATTGGATTTATGTCTCAAAATAAATCAAGAGGATAATTGGAGCAATGAGATGAACAAACTAATCCTCCAAAAGTGACAATTTCATAAGAGTGAGTGATACTATCTTGCACAATGATGTCTTCCTATGGTCATGCTAAAACCCAAATTGCTAATAACACGACTCAAAAACTTGGTGCTTTGTTCAATGGTGACATGACTTAGGACAATTGCCAATAAAACAAAGATATTTAATCTTTCCCCTATCTCTCTCTTTTTTACAATATTTTTTTTTTGGTATTTTTCATATTACTAAATCCTAATAAAGAATAAAAGAATGATAAAATACAATGGAGGAAACATGTGTCATGGGGAAAGCAAACCAGTTCCAATCACATGGAACATACCTATGCATAATGGAGGGAGGAGATGCAAGATATGGACACTCTTCACGGTTTTTCTTCTAGGGATAGGGTTATGAGGTGCATAGGAAACAAATGCAAAGGAAAAAAAATGGAGATAATGTTTATGCAATAAGAAACAAATGGAAAACCGAGGCTAACATTAGCATAGAAAATTCAAGTAGCGGTATGAGATGCAACAATACAACTTGAAATGAAAAAATGAGAGTCTTGTAGGTAATGAATAGAAATATATTGAGAAGAAGTCATGTGGATTCAATGAAAATTCATGGTAGGGATAAAAGGGATTCCCAAGCCTATGAATTTGTTTTTTTGCATGGGTGCCAAAATGGAAAAAAAGACTCTAACTAGGGCATCCAAGATCAGTAGGCTCTACCACATGAATTACAACACTTTTTAAATGGAGAGGAAGGCTTTGTGTCGCAACTAAATGGGGTTGATCCTAAGGGAAAATGAAATAGGAAACTGAAAATGCACAATGCAAGGTAAGGAAACCAAACCTATATGCCCGTTTTGAGATCATTACCTGTCAAAACAGATCAATGTGATGAAAAAATGCCAAAGAAAATGTTTGTAAAGTCCTGTATAGTGAGGACCCCAACACTTGAGAAACATCCTCAAAAACTTAGAAATGAAGAAATTTCCTTCTCACCAAGTTCTTCAAACCATTATGATGCCTTTCCGTCAAAAGAATGGAAAACAATTCTCATCATGATATCTTCATGAACAACATCAATATTTACAATAATTTTTATGAAGGATGTGACATGAAACATAGATGAATTACACCCAATAAATTCTATAATGTGATCTTGCCAACACATATTAGATTCCTCATATGGAAACCCTGAGATGCCGAAGTAATCAAATCCAACAGAGTATTCCAACAACCATGGATAAAATTAATTTTGGAAAACATATTCACACATTATACAAGAATGTAGTATAGTGGCCATTGTGAACTTTAAAATTCCTTCACAATGTTACTTGCTTCACCCTAAAAGAAACAAGTCTTCAAAATTGACGAAGGAAAAGGGATTATTCCCTTCATGGAGTTTCTAGATGAGGACAACATATTCAAAGAAAAACCCTCATCACAATATGAAGCACAATATTCAAATTTCTTGAGAAATAAACTTTTCCCCAACAATGATGCCAAAATATTAATTGTTACCTCTCATATTGCATGAGAGGTAAATTTGTGATTTTTATAACATGACAGGTTTTGTGCAAGTTAGTATGATTATTCTAGCCTTCCAAAGGTTGGATTGTTGGTAGAATCTTCTTCATTTGTGCATCATGCTCTTCATGAACCAATTTTATAATGGTCACCTAGTCATGTTCTAGTCACTTTCACTTTGTGTTGCATGGTTACTTCATGTCTTAGTTATGAGTGCCCTCTAGCATGGTAATGTAATCGCTTAGTGTTTTCCTAGTTTCACTCATATTTCGTAACATTTCCATAATTTTACCTACGTAATTTGTTTGTTGCAAGCATAGTTTCAGCTTTTTTCTAGGTGGAATGCTCTTCACCCTTTCATTTTCATCACACTTCATCATTTTACCTAGGTAGTTTGTGTATCACATCACATACATAGTTTTTATCTAGGTAAAATCCACATCTCACTTAATCTCCATCTCCTAGGAGGCACATGACATGTTTTTCTTCTAAATCCCTAAGTTTTATACCATATTAACCCCTCATTTTTCATATTTCCACTTTTTCTAGTGTGAAAACACCTAACTGTTTAGGATATTTTAATTAAATCCTAAACTATTGGAGTTACTTCACACACACCTAGGATTTATTTTTCCTAAGTTTTTTTCTTGTTTATTAGTAATTATTTAGTCTCCTATATTTTAGGAAGAATATTCCTCTACGAGAATATTCTCTTCAGTTTTCACTTCAGTTTGATCAGTTGAGTGGAGTCTATATGCTACATTGAGTTTATCTCCATGCAACATTGGGATTGATGCAGGAGCATCGCTCCATGTCAGTCAGCCATCTAGCCAACCACGTCAGCGCGCATGCATTCATATGTTAAAAGAGAGGCGCAGCCTCATTTGAATTTAAAATGAATGTAAATAAATGTGCTTAGGCTGTTGAGCCATGGAAGCCATGCCTTTGCGCAGGCTGTAGATAAGATAGGCATTTAATGTGTTGTATGGCTGAGATCTAGATCCGATCTTGGACTAGATAGCCCATTCATTGTAATTGATTGTAATTAATTAGAGTAGGTGAATCCTGGAGGGAAGCGCTAAGAGCCTCTCAGGTAAAGGAGATATTCAGATCTCATTTTGAAAAAAATATGCAGGTAGAGAAGAAGAGAAGGGCCGAGAAAGAGCTCGAGAAACACCTTGTAAAATATACAGGCATTTGCCATTATTAATACAGAGCAGTTTTTCCTGCATTTTCTGTCATTGTATGCATGTCTGTGTGTGTGTGTTCATTATATGTTGTAGATGTATGTTGTTATCATGCCATTGCAGGGAGTTTGTTTGATTTCAGGTTTGAGAGGTCTTTGAGGTTTCATGCCATGAGGGTGTGACAGAGTGTTGAGACTCTGAATACCGTGCACAAGAGGATGCACTTCTAAACTTGTGAGGAGTCAGACAGAGACGTGCTGAGGCACAGAGTGAAGTCTTCGACTTAGGAGGAAAACCTCAAGGTTGTTGAACACCTTGGAGGCAAGGCTGTGTAGCTGAGACACAGTCGCAGATAGAACTTAGGAGCTCTGCCAAGTGGGCATTGAGCATACGCACAGGTTGCATTGGAGAAGAACCCCATTGTGAGGTCAGAAAGACCAGAATCGCCGAGGATTATGTGGGAGCTCTACCAGAAGGGCATCGAGCGGGTGCGTGAGTGCACAGGAGCGTGAGGAAAGAACTACTGAACGTTCTATGGAGAAGAGACTCTGCCAGGAGGGTGTTGAGAAAGGGTGCAGACAGGCACAAGAGGGAAGAGAACTCTTTGAGTTCCGAAACTGTAAGAACAGCTCACAGAGGGACCTGTATTGGGTTGTTGAATACCCAGATGTACTCAAGAAGAGGCTTGAGCAGAAAGGATAACCAGGAGGGCATCCAATTCATTCTCCATCTGTGGGAGGAGGAAAGAAGAAAAAATCCCCCCCGAGGGGTCTGAGAGTTCGAAGAAGTTCAGGAGACACCGCATGATATATGCGTAAAGAATCTATAGGAGGTAGAGGTCGAATCTCTAAAGATTGAGGAGATGCTCAGGAAGGGCAACGCTTTTATGCACATCGGCGAGGATAAAAATCGAGGAGCTCGCAGAGAGGAGAAAGACTGCAAAGGTTGAGGTCCTTAGAACCTTGGAAATTCTCCCAAGGCAGGACAAAAGCACAAAGGGGCTCTGGAGAGAGCATAGGAGCCGTCGATTCAGGAGGAGAGATCAGATCTGGACCGTTGAGAAGCTACGTTTAGACAAAGCTCAGGAGGAGCGCATAGGAGGAAGAGACCGATAGTCGTCGGATCTCATAAGAGAAATCCCATCTATCATTGGATCGGGAGAAGGTACACAAAGTTTAGTGACTGGAGGAGAGCGTGCAAGGAGAACAGATCTAGGTCGTCGGATCTAGGGCAGATACCCAACAATCATCAGATCTGTAGGAAGTTGCATGGAGGTTAAGCCTTTGTGAACAGGAGGATATCGGCCATCGGGAAACTGGGATTCCTGAGGTCGAGATAACTAGGACAGCGCAAGTCACGAAATCTCGATGTAATCGGGATCACCCATTGGAGGGACGTGTGGCAGCAATCGAGCACCATTAAGGAGAGCCGACAGGGAAGTCAACCCATCGGTGTTTGGAGTCAATCGGGAATCGGGATATCAGAGATCCCGTTGACGAGAGTTTTGTGCATTGTGAAATCACGATCAATGAAACCCTGATGAGTGGGGCCAGCTGTCAGCATAATAGCGAAGGAGGACAGAGGCATAGTGGATGCCAGTTGTCAGCGACCTAGAGCATATCGGGGATCGGAGAATCAGAGGTTGTGACTACATGCACATCGCAACATCATAAAACTCGAAACTCTGATAGAAGGATTGCTCATGGTCACGGGTGATGACTGTATGGACCAGGAGTGGAGTCAAGAGGGCTAACGCGTAGGGAGTACGTCAGGATTTGGCAAATCGGGAGCTCTATGGTCTTGTGCACTTCGACATCGAAAGTACCGAAACTCTGATAGGAGTAGCCTTGAAAGGAGGTAAGGCCAAGGCCACAGAGGAAATGGTTATATGGTTAGGGCTTAGCTTGGAGGGCTAAAGCACTTCGACGATTGGAGATCGGGGATTCACGGGGTAGAGGTTCGTGACATTGGAGATCGCGAAACCCCGAATCCCGATAGGGTGATACAAGGCTCCGGTTTTGTAAATTTGGTCATGTGGACTAGGACATAGACGGTAGGGGCTAAGGCCAACAAAAGGACTTATCGACAATCGAGGATTAGAGAGGTGAGGAAACCTCGACAACAGGAATTACGAAACCCCGAACCCCGATAGAGATTCGGGGATAACTACGGTCACGTGCTGAAGGCCGTGGAAAGGAAAGAAGGACTTGTGGATTGGGTCAGGAATTTGACTAGTAATTCCCGAGAGGAATCTAAAGAGACAATTTTGTTGAATTTTAATGAAGATTGTACCTTGGACAAGTGGTTCCTATGGGTTTTTAAACTTTTACCTAGGAATGTGGTCCACAACTTAAAAGTGGGTCTTTTTCATAAAGTCACTTTATAAGTGGTAAAGTGAACTTCAAATTAGAAAGTGAAAAGTGACTTAGGAACTTAATGCACCAAGTGGGTTTTTATTTAAGTTGGGTGAGTGAAATTAAATAAAGTGAATATTAATGGAGCATTTAATTCTCACCGTTGATCTTGGGCAATGTGAGCCCTTGGATCAAAAACGTAACCTAAGAGTCACTTAGGGATTCCAAAGGGGGAAAAGGACCAAAAAAGAATTTATTCTTTCCATGAGAGATTGAGAGACTGAGAGAGAGCAAGAGAAGGAGAAAGTTTCCATTTTCTGAATAAGGGTTTTCAGCAAAGAAGTGGCACGATTTCCAAGGCAAAGAAGGGCACAGATTTCGAGGCAAATCAGTAGCAAGAGAGGAGTCCGTACGGTACGGATTTGGTACGGCAACAATTAATTTTCTGAGTAGGCCGTACAATAGCTCGTTTTCCAAGGCAAAAGGGCGCATTTATTGGGCCGTACAGGCCGTACAGCTGCCGTACAGCAGCAGCATATTTCTGTGCATGTTTTCCAAGGAATCCGTACAACATTTATTGATGGGACATGTCGTACGGTACGACTGTCTGTGCACATAAATCGAGGTTGCATATTTTGGGTTTCTTCCAGTCTATTTCAAGCACGGAAATCGAGGGAAGAGATAAGTAAATGTTGTTGGTTTTATTTTTGCTGATATGTAATTTCCAGAAATGAAGAAATAAGAAGAACTCCCTCTCTCTCACTGGTTTTCCCCACACTGGGGTTTTTCCACGGTTAATTGACCAAATATCATTGTGTCATTAAATGTGTGCTTGCTGTTATAATTTCTGAGTTTTAAGACAACCATTGAAAAAGATCATTTATTTCATGTGTTTCAGTCAAATATCATTTTATTATTTAATGCATATTAATGTTTGCA
>ML781526.1:533031-545876 GCA_009831015.1 Picea engelmannii | reverse complement strand
TTAAGTTGGGTGAGTGAAATTAAATAAAGTGAATATTAATGGAGCATTTAATTCTCACCGTTGATCTTGGGCAATGTGAGCCCTTGGATCAAAAAGGTAACCTAAGAGTCACTTAGGGATTCTAAAGGGGGAAAAAGACCAAAAATGAATTTATTCTTTCCATGAGAGATTGAGAGATTGAGAGAGAGCAAGAGAAGGAGAAAGTTTCCATTTTCTGAAGAAGGGTTTTCAGCAAAGAAGTGGCATGATTTCCAAGGAAAAGAAGGGCACAGATTTTGAGGCAAATCAGCAGCAAGAGAGGAGTCCGTACGATACGGATTTGGTACGGCAACAATTAATTTTCTAAGCAGGCCGTACAACAGCTCATTTTCCAAGGCAAAAGGGTGCATTTATTGGGCCGTACAGGCCGTACGGCTGCCGTACAGCAGCAGCATATTTCTGGTCATGTTTTCCAAGGAATCCGTACAGCATTTATTGATGTGACAGGCCGTATGGTACGGCTGTCTGTGCACAGAAATCGAGGTTGCACATTTTGGGTTTCTTCCAGTCTATTTCAAGAACGGAAATCGAGGGAAGAGATAAGTAAATGTTGTTGGTTTTATTTTTGCTGATATGTAATTTCCAGAAATGAAGAAATAAGAAGAACTCCCTCTCTCTCACTGGTTTTCCCCAAACTGGGGTTTTTCCAGGGTCAATTGACCAAATATCATTGTGTCATTAAATGTGTGCTTGCTGTTATAATTTCTGAGTTTTAAGACAACCATTGAAAAAGATCATTTATTTCATGTGTTTCAGTCAAATATCATTTTATTATTTAATGCATATTAATGTTTGCAAATTTCATTAATATTGGGAAAGGGCATTAAACATTTGGAGTGATAAGGAGTGACTGAAACCGGGATTGGGATAAATTGCAGGGTGAGAAAACACTCAGAAAAATCAACAAATTCGGCTCAAGCAAAAAGGAGATTGGTAAACGATCCTGAGAGCAGGCGAGTTGGAGGTATAGGAACACCCACGTTTGCATCAAGTGGTATCAGAGCCGGATTTCATATGTATATTGCAGGTGAAGGAAGACAAAGTTACTGAGGACTTTGTAAGGACTTGCTTGCAAGTAGGCAGCAATCCATAGACACTCACCAGGACTGTGAGAGGATGATGAAGCTGGAACACTCAGGGGTGCAGAGTGACAGCAGTAGATCTGTCAGAGAGGTAGACAGGGACAACAAGATGGCTACTGAAGGCCATAGAAAGAAGAGCAAGGTGGAAAATCTTGCCAAATGGGATGAAGAAGAGACTAGAAAGCTCTATGAATTAAAAGAAGACATAGAGAAGATGGAACTGCGGATGCGGCAGGATAGAAGGAGGAGACGAATGCACGAATTGCCCATGAAGAAGGAAAAAGAAAAATGGCCAGTCAGAGAGTTAATGGTCAGAAGACAACACAAGCTGTTGAGAAAATGGTTGAGGTATGTTGAAAACCTCAGGGCCATAGAAGAAAAGATAATTAATTACTGTTGGCCAGAGACTGGAAAAGGTCTTGATGATGATGATGGTGATGATTGGGGTGATGAAGAATTTGAATTGGGATCGTCTAATGATGATGAAGACTGCCAGATGGGCAGAGAAGTAGAAATTCCAGATTTCTATAAAGGAAACAAGCTGAGATCACTGCGTGATCTCACAGACTGTCAGGAGGAAAGTGAGGGAATTTTAGGTTGCCAGGAGGGAAATAGTAAGGGATCAGATGATGATCTTGAAGACTACTAGGAGGGCAGCGGAAGCATATTGAACTGCCAGGTAGGCGGAGATGAAAATTTGGGGCCATCTGAAGGTCTCATAAAGAGTTCAATTCAACAAGGAGTGCTGATGAAGATGGGATCGGTTGATCTCATGGTCTGCCAGGGAAGCAACGAAAACATCTTATATTGCCAAGAGGGCAGAGACTAGTAGATGAGACCATCTGAGGGTCTCATGAACTCAGAAGTGAGTTGGATTCAGCCAGGGGAGCTGACAAAGCAAGTGAAGTTGGATCAGTAGATGCATCTGACAAAGGAAGATCAGAATGATATTCTGATGATTGGGGGAATCAAGTTATTCCTACCATTTGCCCAGGAGGAGGCAGAATTTAGTGTTGCAGATGCAACAAAAACAGAGAAACAGTCACAACCAATGATGACTGTCTAAGACAAATTAGTGTAGATGGTGCAGACCGCCCGAGCAGAAATGAAAGAAGAGAATGAGAATTCGGTGGAATGTCTCAACACATTCAGCTAGCAAGTTGTGAACGCTATAGCATTGGAGCTGACAGCAGAAGAAGAAGTAGAAGAAGAAGGAAAAAGTGAGCATTCTGAGGAATGTCTCAACATATTCAACCAAGAAGATGAAAAGCAGAGAGTTGTAGCACTGAAGCTAGTGACAGAGGAAGCCGAAGAGCAAGCAGGTAAAATTATCACTCCATGGGAGATGGAGCTAAAAATGCTGAAGGATTGGTTGAACAATCCAGAGCCAGCGAGAAAACTGGCAAAATTTGAGCTATCAGAAAAAGGGATGACTGAGCAGCAAGTCATTCAAGAAGAGACTGCAGAGCTGAAGTCTGCAGCAGGGTGGCAACTTGAGGCCACAGATGATGAAGAAGAGGGCATGGGAGATCTTGATGATCTTTCCAATGACAAAAAAATTTTGCAGCTGAGGAGACTGGAACATCAGAGCCAACCACTGGAGAAGCTAGACGAAGTAATAGAAGACATCAGAAGGCTAATGGTAGAGTCAGCAGAAACTACCAGCAGGGAGAAGCTGGACAGAAGGACAGCAGCAGCAGCAACGCAGAAGCAGCAACAACAATAACATAATGGAGCAGATGAAAGGCTCCAAAGGCTTGTTTGGGATCCAGGAGGATTTCCAACAACTCAGAGGGGAAGCTCATGAGAAGGAGCTCATGATTTTTGCATTTGTGGAGTATGATGCAGGAGCATCGCTCCATGTCAGTCAGCCAACTAGCCAGCCACGTCAGCGTGCATGCATTCATATGCTAAAAGAGAGGTGCAGCCTCATTTGAATTTAAAATGAATGTAATTAAATGTTCTTAGGCTGTTGAGCCATGGAAGCCATGCCTTTGAGCAAGATGTAGATAAGATAGGCATTTAATGTGTTGTATGGTTGAGATCTAGATCCGATCCTGGACTAGACAACCCATTCATTGTAATTGATTGTAATTAATTAGAGTAGATGAATCCTGGAGGGAAGCGCTAAGAGCCTTTCAAGTAAAGGAGATATTCAGATCTCATTTTGAAAAAAATATGCAAGTAGAGCAGAAGAGAAGGGCCGAGAAAGAGCTCGAGGAACACCTTGTAAAATATACAGGCATTTGCCATTATTAATACAGAGCAGTTTTTCCTGCATTTTCTGTCATTATATGCATGTCTGTGTGTGTGTGTTCATTATATGTTGTAGATGTATGTTGTTATCATGCCATTGCAGGGAGTTTGTTTGATTTCAGGTTTGAGAGGTCTTTGAGGTTTCATGCCATGAGGGTGTGATAGAGTGTTGAGACTCTGAATACCGTGCACAAGAGGATGCACTTCTGAACTCGTGAGGAGTCAGACAGAGATGTGTTGAGGCACAAACTAAAGTCTTCGACTCAGGAGGAAAACCTCAAGGTTGTTGAACACCTTGGAGGCAAGGCTGTGTAGATGAGACATAGTCGCAGATAGAACTTTGCCGTAAGTCCTATAGGAGCTCTGCCAAGTGGGCATTGAGCATATGCACGGGTTGCGTTGGAGAAGAACCCCATTGTGAGGTCAGAAAGACCAAAATCGCTAAGGATTCTGTGGGAGATCTGCCAGAAGGGCATCGAGCGGGTGCGTGAGTGCACAGGAGCATGAGGACAGAACTACTGAACGTTCTATGGAGAAGAGACTCCACTAGGATGGCATTGATTATAGGTGCAGATAGGCACAAGAGGGTAGAGAACTCTTTGAGTTCTGAAACTGTAAGAAGAGCTCACAAAGGGACCTGTATTGGGTTGTTGAATACCCATAAGTACTCAAGAAGAGGCTTGAGCAGAAAGGATAACCAGGAGGGCATCCAATTCATTCTCCATCTGTGGGAGGAGGAAAGAAGAAAAAATCCCCCCCGAGGGGTTTGAGTGTTCGAAGAAGTTCAGGAGAGACCACATGATATATGCGCAAAGACTCTACAAGAGGTAGAGGTCGAATCTCTAAAGATTGAGGAGAAGCTCAGGAAGGGAAACGCTTTTATGCACATCGGCGAGGATCGAAATCGAGGAGCTTGTAGAGAGGAGAAAGACTGCAAAGGTCGAGGTCCTTAGAACCTTGGAAATTCTCCCAAGGCAGGATGAAAGCACAAAGGGGCTCTGGAGAGAGCACAAGAGGCGTCGGTTCGGCAGAAGAGATCAGATCTGGACCGTTGAGAAGTTACATCTAGACAAAGCTCAGGACAAGCGCATAGGAGGAAGAGACCGATAGTCGTCAGATCTCATAAGAGAAATCACGTCTGCCATCGGATCGGGAGAAGGTACACGAAGTTTAGCGACCAGAGGAGAGCACGCAAGGAGAACAGATCTGGGTCATAGGATCTAGGGCAGATACCCGACAGTCGTCGGATCTGTAGGAAGTTGCATGGAGGTTAATCCTTTGTGAAAAGGAGGATATCGGCCATCGAGAAACCGGGATTCCTGAGGTCGAGAGAGCTAGGACAGCGCAAGTCTCGAAATCTCAACGTAATCGGGATCATCCATTAGAGGGACACGTGGCAGCGATCGAGCACCGTTAAGGAGAGACGACAGGGAAGTCAACCCATCGGTGTTTGGAGTCAATCGGGAATCAGGATATCGGATATCCCATTGACGAGGGTTTTTTCCATTGTGAAATCACGATCAGCGAAACCCCGATGAGTGTGGCCAACTGTCAGCATAGTAGTGAAGGAGGACAGAGGCATAGTGGATGCCAGTTGTCAGCGACCTAGAGCATATCGGGGATCGGAGGATCGGAGGTTGCGACTACATGCGCATCGCAACATCATAAAACCCAAAACTCCGATAGAAGGATTTCTCGTGGTCACGGGTGATGACCGTATGGACCAAGAGTGGAGTCAAGAGGGCTAACGCGTAGGGAGTGCATCGGGATTCGGCAAATCGGGAGCTCCATGGTCTTGTACACTTTGACATCGAAAGTACCAAAACTTCGATAAGAGTAGCCTCGAAAGGAGGTAAGGCCAAGGCCACAGAGGAAATGGTTATATGGTTAGGGCTTAGCTTGGAGGGCTAAAGCACGTTGATGATTAGAGATCGGGGATTCACAGGGCAGAGGTTCATGACATTGGAGATCGTGAAACCCCGAATCCCGATAGGGTGATACAAGGCTGTGGTTTTGTAAATCCGGTCATGTGGACTAGGAGATCGCTGGTAGGGGCTAAGGCCAGCAAAAGGACTTATCGGCAATCGGGGATTGGAGAGGTGAGGAAACCTTGACAACAGGAATTAGGAAACCCCGAACCCCGATAGAGATTTGGGGATAACTACAGTCACGTGCTAAAGTCCATGGAAAGGAAAGAAGGACCTGTGGATTGGGTCAGGAATTTGACTAGTAATTCTCGAGAGGAATCTAAAGAGCCAATTTGGATCAAGCAGGAAGGATATTGGTAAACGATCCTGAGAGCAGGCGAGTTGAAGGTATAGGAACACCCATGTTTGCATCAAGTGGTATCAGAGCGGGATTTCATCTGTATATTGCAGGTGAAGGAAGACAAAGTTACTGAGGACTTTGTAAGGACTTGCTTGCAGGTAGGCAGCATTCCATAGACAGTCAGCAGGATTGTGAGAGGATGATGAAGCTGGAACACTCAGGGGTTCAGAGTGATAGCAGCAGATCTGTCAAGGAGGCAGACAGGGACAACAATATGGCTACTGAAGGCCATAGAAAGAAGAGCAAGGCAGAAAAGCTTTCCGAATGGGATGAAGAAGAGACTAGAAATCTCTATGAATTAAAAGAAGACATAGAGAAGATGGAACTGCGGATATGGCAAGATAGAAGGAGGAGAAAAATGCGTGAATTGCCCATGAATAAGGCAAAAGAAAAATGGCCAGTTAGAGAGTTGATGGTCAGAAGATAGTGCAAGCTGTTGAGAAAATGGTTGAGGTATGTTGAAAACCTCAGGGCCACAGAAGAAAAGATAATTAATTATTGTTGGCCAGAGACTAGAAATGGTCTTGATGATGATGATGATGATGATTGGGGTGATGACGAATTTGAATTGGGATCATCTGATGATGATGAAGACTGCCAGATGGGCAGAGAAGTAGAAATTCCAGATTTCTATAAAGGCAACAAGCTGAGATCACTGCGTGATCTCACAGACTGTCAGGAGGACAGTGAGGGAATTTTAGGTTGCCAGGAGGGAAATAGTAAGGGATCAGATGATGATCTCGAAGACTACCAGGAGGGAAGTGGAAGAATATTGAACCGCCAGGTAGGCAGAGATGAAAATTTGGGGCCATCTGAAGGTCTCATAAAGAGTTTAATTCAGCAAGGAGTGCTGATGAAGATGCGATCAGTTGATCTCATGGTCTGCCAGGGAAGCAGCGGAAGCATCTTATATTTCCAGGAGGGCAGAGATGAGAAGATGAGACCATCTGAGGGTCTCATGAACTCATAAGTGAGTTGGATTCAACCAGGGGAGCTGACAGAGCAAGTGAAGTTGGATCAGTAGATGCAGTTGACAGAGGAAGATCAGAATGATATTCTGATGATTGGGGGAATCGAGTTATTCCTACCATTTTCCCAGGAGGAGGCAGAATTTAGTGTTGCATATGCAGCAACAATAGAGAAACAGTCACAACCAATGATGACTGTCCAAGACGAATTAGTGCAGATGGTGCAGACTACTCGAGCAGAAATGAAAGAAGAGAATGAGAATTTGGTGGAATGTCTCAACACATTCAGCCAGCAAGCTGAGAACGCTATAGCATTGGAGCTGATAGTAGAAGAAGAAGTAGAAGCAGAAGGAAAAAGCGAGCATTCTAAGGAATGTCTCAACATATTCAACCAAGAAGCTGAAAAGAAGGGAGCTGTAGCACTGAAGCTAGTGGCAGAGGAAGCCGAAGAGCAAGCAGGTAAAATTATCACTCCATGGGAGATGGAGATGAAAATGTTGAAGGATTGGTTGAACAATCCAGAGCCAGCGAGAAAACTAGCAAAAATTGAGCTGTCAGAAAAAGGGATGACTGAGCAACAAGTTAGTCAAGAAGAGACTACAGAGCTGAAGTCTCCAGCAGGGTGGCAACTTGAGGCCACAGATGATGAAGAAGAGGGCATGGGAGATCCTGATGATCTTTCTAATGACCAAAAATTTTTGCAGCTGAGGATACTGCAACAACAGAGCCAGCCACTGGAGCAGCTGGACGAAGTAATAGAAGACATCAGAAGGCTAATGGTAGATTCAACAGAAACTGTCAGCAGGGAGAAGCTAGAAAAAAGGACAGCAGTAGCAGCAACGCAGAAGCAGCAGCAACAACAGCAGAATGGAGCAGATGAAAAGCTCCAAAGGCTTGTTTGGGATCTAGGAGGATTTCCAACAACTCAGAGGGGAATCTCATGAGTAGGAGCTCATGATTTTTGCAGCTGTGGAGTATGATGCAGGAGCATCGCTCCATGTCAGTCAGCCAGCCAGCCAGCCACGTCAGCGTGCATGCATTCATATGCTAAAAGAGAGGCGCAACCTCATTTGAATTTAAAACGAATGTAATTAAATGTGCTTAGTCTGTTGAGCCATGGAAGCCATGCCTTTGCGCAGGCTGTAGATAATATAGGCATTTAATGTGTTGTATGGCTAAGATCTAGATCTGATCCTGGACTAGACATCCCATTCATTGTAATTGATTGTAATTAATTAGAGTAGATGAATCCTAGAGGGAAGCACTAAGAGCCTCTCAGGTAAAGGAGATATTCAGATCTCATTTTGAAAAAAATATGCAGGTAGAGCAGAAGAGAAGGGCCGAGAAAGAGATCGAGGAACACCTTGTAAAATATACAGGCATTTGCCACTATTAATACAGAGCAGTTTTTCCTGCATTTCCTGTCATTATATGCATGTCTGTGTGTGTGTGTTCATTATATGCTATAGATGTATGTTGTTATCATGCCATTGCAGGGAGTTTGTTTGATTTCAGGTTTGAGAGGTCTTTGACATTTCATGTCGTGAGGGTGTGACAGAGTGTTGAGACTCTGAATACCGTGCACAAGAGGATGCACTTCTGAACTCGTGAGGAGTCAGACAGAGACGTGCTGAGGCACAGACTGAAGTCTTCGACTCAGGAGGAAAACCTCAAGGTTGTTGAACACCTTGGAGGCAAGGCTGTGTAGCTAAGACACAGTCGTAGATAGAAATTTGCTGTAATTCCTGTAGGAGCTCTGCCAAGTGGGAATTGAGCATACGCATGGGTTGCGTTGGAGAAGAACCCCATTGTGAGGTCAGAAAGACCAGAATCGCTGAGTATTCTGTGGGAGCTCTGCTAGAAGGGCATCGAGCGGGTGCGTGAGTGCACAGGAGCGTGAGGACAGAACTACTGAATGTTCTATGGAGAAGAGACTCTGCTAGGAGGGCGTTGAGAAAGGGTACAGATAGGCACAAGAGGGCAGAGAACTCTTTGAGTTCTAAAACTGTAAGAAGAGCTCACAGAGGGACTTGTATTGGGTTGTTGAATACCCAGAAGTACTCAAGAAGAGGCTTGAGAAAAAAGGTTAACTAGGAGGGCATCCAATTCATTCTCCATATGTGGGAGGAGGAAAGAAGACAAAATCCCCCCTGAGGGGTCTGAGTGTTCGAAGAAGTTCAGAAGAGACCACATGATATATGCGCGAAGACTCTACAGGAGGTAGAGGTCAAATCTCTAAAGATTGAGGAGAAGCTCAGGAAGGGAAACTCTTTTATGCACATCGCGAGGATCGAAATCGAGGAGCTCGCAGATAGGAGAAAGACTGCAAAGATCGAGGTCCTTAGAACCTTAGAAATTCTCCCAAGGCAGGACGAAAGCACAAAGGGGCTCTGGAGAGAGCACAGGAGCTGTCAGTTCGGCAGGAGAGATCAGATCTGGACCGTTGAGAAGTTACATCTAGACAAAGCTTAGGAGGAGCGCATAGGAGGAAGAGACCGATAATCATCGGATCTCATAAGAGAAATCCCGTCTGCCATCGGATCAGGAGAAGGTACACGAAGTTTAGCGACTGGAGGAGAGTGCGCAAAGAGAACATATCTGGGTTGTCGAATCTAGGGCAGATACCCGACAATCGTCAGATCTGTAGGAAGTTGCATGGAGGTTAAGCCTTTATGAACAATAGGATATCGACCATTGGGAAACCCAGATTCTTGAGGTCAAGAGAACTAGGACAGCGCAAGTCGCAAAATCCTGATGTAATCAGGATCGTCCATTGGAGGGACGCATGGCAGCGATCGAGCACCGTTAAGGAGAGCCAACAGGGAAGTCAACCCATCGGTGTTTGCAGTCAATCGAGAATCAGGATATCGAAGATCCCGTTGATGAGAGTTTTGTGCATTGTGAAATCGCGATCAGCGAAACCCCTATGAGTGGGGCCAACTTTCAGCATAGTAGCGAAGGAGGACAGAGGCATAGTGGATGCTAGTTGTCAGCGGCCTAGAGCATATCAGGGATCGGAGGATCGGAGGTTGCAACTACATGCGCATCGCAACATCATAAAACCCGAAACTCCAATAGAAGGATTTCTCGCGGTCACAGGCGATGACCGTATGGACTAGGAGCGGAGTCAAGAGGGCTAACGCATAGGGAGTGCGTCGGGATTCGGAAAATCGGGAGCTCCGTGGTCTTGTGCACTTCGACATTGAAAGTACAAAAACTTCGATAGGAGTAGCCTCGAAAGGAGGTAAGGCCAAGGCCACAGAGGAAATGGTTATATGGTTAGGGCTTAGCTTGGAGGGCTAAAGCACGTCGACGATTGGAGATCGAGGATTCACGGGGCAGAGGTTCGTGACATTGGAGATCGTGAAACCCCGAATCCTGATAGGGTGATACAAGGCTGCGGTTTTGTAAATCCATTCGCGTGGACTAGGAGATAGCCGGTAGGGGCCAAGGCCAGCAAAAGGACTTATCGGCAATCAGGGATTGGAGAGGTGAGGAAACCTCGACAACAGGAATTACGAAACCCCGAACCCCGATAGAGATTCGAGGATAACTACGGTCACGTGCTGAAGGCCATGGAAAGGAAAGAAGGACCTATGGATTGGGTCAGGAATTTGACTAGTAATTCCCGAGAGGAATCTAAAGAGCTAATTCGGCTCAAGCAGGAAGGAGATTGGTAAACGATCCTGAGAGCAGGCAAGTTGGAGGTATAGGAACACCCACGTTTGCATCAGGGATCATCACCAAGTAATACACATTTTCCTTGGGATCATCATCAGACTAGTGCATTACTTATGATTCCTTGATCTCCTCCTCACTTCACTCTGTTTCAGTCAGTTAACTGAAGACTGATAGACTAGTTAACTCAGACTAGGTGGCAGTTCACTCCCGTAACTGCCTGAGAGACTACACTAGGTGGCACATTTACTCCTGTAACTGATGGTGTGTGTCTAGATCACTCTTTACCATCACTATGGCTCATTAGTTACTCATGTATCCTATATATATATATATATATAGGATACATATATATATTGTAAATTATTCACTCTTTTAGTGTGGAAAACAGTTAATGAGAATTCTTCCATTCTTTCCCTCCTTCTTCTTTCTCAATTTCTCTCTGCAAACGTGTGTATTATTTTCTAGCTATATCTATTATGTGCTATTTCAACACATTTACATGGTATCAGAGCCAACAGAATGCTAAGAAAAATCTACGCCAAATTATTTTTTTGCAGGTACTGAAGATTGAAGAGCACAGAAAAGATGGATTATTTGTCAACAATACTTCTCACACCTCATAACTATTTGGAGTGGAAGCCCAAAAATATTCTTTTGCTCAGATGCAAAGGATTGTAACAAATAATTATGGCAATGAAAGTAGATCCTGATTCCACCGATGAGAAAAATGATTTTTAGAATAGACAAGATTGTTATAGAAGGATTTGCCTCACCATATGCAATCTTGCACAGAGGGCCTTATTCCATTTCCCTATGCAGACATATCTTCCATGTTGATAAAATCCAAAGACAAAAATACAAAATTTTCCACTTGTACACATCTTGCACACTATAAAACATGCATATACACAGGTTGCTCCACTACAACCCATGTACATCAGGATTTGTGCCAGAAAATGAAAATTAAATGTCATGTTTCGATGTCACGATAGGAGATCGCTGATCCTTGACCTTCCATATACTGTAAATGTTTCGACTCGGCCCTTCAGTTCCATTTTGAAGGCTATAAATAGGCCAATTCCGAGCTATGGAAAAGGAGAAAGAATTCAACTTTGAGAGAAAAGTTACTCTGGAGAAATTATTACTTCATATTGAGTCTGCATCCCTTTGTCCTTTAAGTCTTAACATAGTGTTCAGCCCCCAAGATCTTCCCTTATTGATGGATAACCTCATTGTCTCCCTTCTATGAGCTTGCCTTTGGTGGAGGATTGAAGTGGTGAAGGCCCAACTGGAAGGAGCTTAGTTTCTCAGTTTCGAACCATGTCGACATGAAAGTTTGTAATGTTTTCACTTCTATTGTTCATTTATTAATAGAAATAATATTTTCCCATCCAATTAATATCTTGAAAATATATGATTTATTATCCATGGGTGTATTTGTTATGTATACTGATGGATTATGCTATCTAATGTGCTAACCTTTTATATTACCACCATATGCTTGTTTTGCTACTTTGTTGAGAACTTGTCATAGGTATATATCTTTTGGTTGAAGTGCTCAATGGTGGACATCATCGAACATCTGGACGAGGTAGGCCTCTTTATTATCTTTCTTGCATGTTGGTTTATATAGCATGTTTTCAGGATAGAGTTGATTTCTGCAGTCATATTCGCCTGTTGTGGTTTACCCTAGCCATAGAGAGATTTTCCTCATAAAAAAGATATGACCATAAGATGTATCCTCTGGTTTATTTCTACTGAAATTCTCCATCAACTATATGATGAATCAAAAGAATCAACTCCAAATGAATTATGGACCAGATTGGAGGTTCTGCTCGGGAATAAATAAGATTGTGAATATTTCATGCAAGAGGTTGAATAGATGGAGCTAGAAGAGAAGCCATCAAAAGATCAATCCTCTTATTATGAAGAGTCTTCTACAAAATTATTTTCACAAATTTGTATTCCATTAATTGAAGATGATGTCTACTCCATTTCATATTTTTTTCTAAATTTCATGCGGAAGATATATGGCATGCATCTCAAGGGTAACATGAAAACACTTTTCCATGCACAATGCATGCATCTCAGGAGACAAAAAGGGATCCGCGCACATCAGACTCAATTATGATATTTTATAAGAAAAACTTGTAGAAATAAATTGGATATTTGAATTCCTCTCGAGAATATATCCAATTTCAAAAAACAAATCATCTGAAACAGAGTTTGGGAAGTGAAGTTATGATCATTTTAAAATCAACAAAACTTCAGTGTTTTTTCGGAAACGGTCGCATGGTTTTCAAAGTTTCATCCAAAAAATTATTTGGATCTTATTCATTACAGGAAGAGAAAGTGGATATGTGTGGACATATCAATAGTGCATCTACTTCATCATATCTATGTAGACATCTACATCTTCAACAAAATCTTCAACGAGCACAAAATTACATAGTTATGAGGTCTTCTTGAAGTGAAGGACAAGGTTGCTTAG